>OW386285.2:321317196-321907107 GCA_936432065.2 Rutpela maculata | reverse complement strand
ATATATATATATATATATATATATATATATATATAGAGATATGCATGGTCATATACAGGCCCGTTTCATACACTGAGCGGTTGTAGTGCAGCCCGATTTGACCCTGTGAAGCCCGGGGTCGGGCTCATCAACGTACCCCCGTGTATATCATCACTAAATGGTCGCAAATCATGTTAGTTTCCTCCCTGCAAAATTTTGAGGTGGGCTTCAAAAAGTCATATTTTCATGTTCCGAGATACACTTTTAGTTCAGCACTTCTGAGTCAGGCGGCGCTGTTCCTGTATATCCAAGACTCTTATACAGTTGATATCCATCGCTCGTTATATAGCCCGATATTTGGCATCGTTGCAGTGGCTCGATAGCGTTCGATTCTTATTTCCTCTTAAATACTTTCTTTATGAAGTCACAATCGTTGAATGAAAGTTCTTTCTTCATATTCGAATAATTTTTCTAAATTCAAAAATTTGTATATACGTTCTAAGAATTATAAATTATGTGGTACGGTGCTATGAAAGCAAAATAGTAGCATCTTAAACATCTTAAAACGTTTTTTGAATTGTAATACATAATTTCAAATAGAGCGATAAAAGGTAGCATTTATATCAAAAGAGAAAAAATATAATAACAAAATATAAAATCGAGTATAAAATGCATTGGCTTTGTCCATTTGTTGTACTAAATTAATGTTTCCATGTCCCTAAATTAGGTTTGTGGTTTTTTGCATTCATGATTCAATAATATTCCTCATTTTTATTAATTTTTGTGCTAAAATTTTCATGGAGAAATATCGGGACATTAAACAATAATTATGCAGAATGACGTTTTACGTACCTATTATAAGGATAGATAGGCATTGTCCATGACGACTTCCACATCCCCGTAGTTTAGTGGATAGTAACAGTAAAAAAACATGTTTTTTTTTTAAATATTCTTAGAATGTCATGAAAGATCGATATTTTCAGCTTGAACGAAAAAAATTCCGTCTGCAATTTGTTTTTGTGCAAACGATTCGAACCGTTCATGATGTTGACTCAAAATTTGGTATGCTTGTGTATTACAACGGGATCTGGAAATAGATTATGCGTTGATCTTATTCCGTTGAAGGGTTGTTGTAGAGTCGATAAAATTGGGTTTTAGGGTATAAAATATTAGTCTTTAGCATTAAATCGCTTATAAATTTTGAATGGAACTGTAGCTATTTTATTGTTTTAATTTGTTTTATGTATAAGTGCTATAGGCAGTTTTGTTTCTTGTATAATTTTAAAAAATTATTTTTCAACAGTGAAATTTTCTGCTATTATCCTTATTATCTCTGATCCTAGTAATCGTGCCACAAAAATAAAAATAGGGCATTGAGTTTTGAATAGGACTAGGTCTATGAAAAATCTTTCTGATAATTTGTTAATTTAAAAATAAATAAATAAAAATCACAAAAAAGTACTTTTTTGGCTATTTAAGAAACAACGTAATAATGAATCAATTTTATTTTATTGAACTAAACTCTCGTGCGAAATTTTAACCCAAAATATGTTTTCAAACGGCTAAAGGTCAATAATAAATTCGAAATTTCCATCGCTTACTGCTTAAGGGCATCGACTCGTAGGAGAAAATGTTTTTTTTTTCAAAATGTAGATTTTTGTATGTTTTTTGCAATGGTATTAAGAAAAAATTATATCTTCATTTAAACCGTTTATTTGAAATTTGTTTATGATTTTCAAAATTGTAGTTGTAAATAAATTCAAATAACCCTGTGATCTTTTTTATCAAACTAAAAGCGGCAAACGAATTATGAAAATACGTGAAATATATTTATATATATATATATATTTCTTAAAAAAAAAAGTAATGGTCTGCTTGCATTTGAGGTCGAGAGTCGAGATACGTCAGTTTTTGCATTAAAGTCACTTATAAATAAACCAAAAAACTATTTCTTTTTGAAATTTGAAGTGGTTGTTTTTTAAAGCTTACATCTTTGTCTCTGATATTTGAAAATAATCTAAAATTACAATTTTTGAAATAACATTGAATTTTTGTCGCGAAAAGGAGGAACTAATCTAATCTGAACGAATATCCTTATGTTCATGGACACAGCTTTGTAAAATTTTTAATATCACCGATACAATAAAAAAAAAACAATATTCGCGGTCAGGAGTTGAACCCTAGACGTCCGCATCCCGGTAAAAAGTGCTATCGTCTAAAATATTAAAGTCTAATTTGTAAAACAGTAATATACCGTTTAGAGCTAATTGACAATTATCGGATCTCTAACGGGCTCTTTCGGGCCTCTATACATTATCTTTTAAACATTGTGCTTCTGGTTTGTTTTCAACTAGATGAGACAAAAATATAGGTATTGAAAGAATAACAGGGCTCAATTTTAAGAAGAAATATTAATTTGTTTATTTATAAGCGACTTAGTTACAAAAACTGACGTATCCTAGCTCCAAATGCAAGTAGATAATTATTTTTTTAGAAAAATGTTAAATGTTTCATCTATTTTCGTAATTCGTTTGCGTTTTTAGTTTTATAAAAATTCCACAGGATTATTTGAAGTTGTTTATAACTATAATTTTGAAAATTATAAACAAATTTCAAAAAAATAGTTTAAATGAAGATTTTTTTTTCTTAATACCATTGTAAAATACATTTAAAAACCTACATTTTTAAAAATAAATTGATTCATTATTACGTTATATTTCTTAAATAACCAAAAAAGGCAATTTTTTGGTGATTATTATTTTTTTATAAATTAACAAATTATCAGAAAGTGTTTCATAGGCCTAGCCTTATTTAAAATTTTATTGCGAACAAATGGCTCTTTTTATTATTACGATACGATTTCTAGGACCGGAGATAATAAAGAAAATAGCAGAAAATTTCACTGTTTAAAAATAAATTGTTAAAATTTTACCAGCAATGGACGGACCGATTTAATGCAAAACTTCACATACACTTTCTGTTATATATACTGGCAACAAATTCAAACAATAAGACTGCTGCAGCCAGATAATTCCTTATTCACCTATTTTGATGCTTAATTTGACTCCACCATTAGGGGTAATCAAAAATACCAATATTTCGAAAAGAATTTATATCTTTTGAACGGCTGGGCCGATTTAAATTCGAAAAAATGTGCATTAGATATAATAGGTCCTTATTAGAGAATTGAAAAAGACATTTGATAATGGGAACATTAAAATAAAAAATGAATATATTTTTATCTTTTCATATCACATTGTTCTGACACACTCACTGCATGTCTTTAGTACAATCTTTAACTACTATATCATATTATCACAACATATATTTTTTGGAATCAATAAAATAGATACATCATCAAAAATATGATATACTTATATTTCTCGATTTATCTTGTCCCCATATTTTCTTGTTGCTATTTCCGTAGTTTCTTTTATAAATCTTTAGGCACTAGTTTACAAAATATAATTTTTTGGTGCATATTGGCATATTTCTTCCTACCGTTAGGTACTATACTGTCATATAACTCCATCGTGCTTCAAACAGGCCAATAATTTCAATAATTCTTTTGACACTTGAGACGCTTTGATTGTTTTATTGGGCTGTATTGTAAGATGTATTTAAGTTGAATGTAGAAAGGTACCAGAGAAAAGACACCCGCTTAACTCAGCGGGGCGTACGGCAATAAATATAAAACAGATCGCTTGAAGCGTATGACCACGTGCTCACCAAAATGTAAACAATTTTTTAACATCATTGTAACTATTTTTCATGTGAAAATAAAAATTCTGCCAGTTCCAATTTCATATCAAAAGCTCTATTTGTTAATTGACGAATGCATAAACTTATCAGCTAGTAAATTCGTGGATTTTTTTTTTGATTGTTCATAATTTTATGACCCCGTTACGTGAGTAAAAATTTTTATTTTTATAAATTGATGGTTAAAAATATATTTCTATAAGATTATATCAAGATCCGAAAACCTCAAAATGCGGTGACAATAGGAAACATTTTTTTAAAATTTAAATAGCAACATAAGTTTTAAAAAATCCGTTGTGTTTTGAAAAATGTTTTCTGGAACCTACAGATGATGTGTGCTTTTTCAGATTTTTAATTGCATTTTAAATGACTGAGGAGAGTATAAAAAAAATGACAAGCGTCTCTGTACCTCATTTTTGATAATTTGGCGACCGGTACAATTTTAAGTAAATAAAATAAATAAATAAATGAACGTTTATTGTGTACAAAAGAATTTACACACAAAAGGAAAAGGTTAGCCTAAACTATCTTCGACCTCCCATATGCATTAGGAAAAAATATTATTACTATAGCAGTATTACATTAAACTAAGATTTTTAACTTAAAACTAATTATTTATATTGTATTACTTATAATAATAATAATAATTTAACTATCAAATGTGCCGTTTTTTATTATGACCATTATACTAGGGAATTTTATGCTCTGACAAAAAGGTACATATACAGTGTGTCGCACTTTTCATGGAGCCACCCTCATATCTCGCTCATTTGATATCCGAATATTTTGAAATTTTAATGGTGACTATATACCTATAGAGTAAGTCTTTAGACGTAACCACATTTAATTTTAGACGGAGGCGTTCGATTCTAGAATGGAAAGAGGAGGTCGATTTTCAAAAAATATATATTAGCGATTTTTTCAGAAAAGAACTAGTAAGATATTCTTAATCAGCACCTTTGGGAACCCCTTTGTACAAAATTTCATCATAGTGGGTTCAAAGATGTTGGAGATAGGGGCCGTCAAAAACAGTAATTTTTATCTATAAAACGGATTCTCAAATGAAAAAAATGTATTCTTCATTTTTGTTCAGAATAATGTGTTGTAAAAGTATGAATTGATTTTACAACAAAATAATTATTTATTTAATAAGGCAAAAATTCTACCTACTATACCTACCATTTTTCTAACAAATAATCTTCAATAAAAACCTAAGTAAACCATGAAAACAAATGCTATTGGGCAATTAATTTAATTTAATGAATTAATTAATTAATTAATTAATTTATTTTTTATTTATTTTACTTTTTAATTTTTGTCTTATTAAATAAACAATTATTTTGTTGTAAAATCAATTCATACTTTTATAATACATTATTCTGAACAAAAAATGTAGAATACCTTGTTTCATTTGAGAATCCGTTTTACAGATAAAAATTATTTTTAGTTGAAAAAATAGTTTTTTTGACGGCCCCTGTCTCAAACATCTTTGAATTCACTACGATGTAATCTTGTACAAATGGGTTTCTAAAGGTGCTGATTAAAAACATCTTACTAGTTTTTTTTTGTAAAAAAATCGCTAATACTTTTTTTCTACACTTATACGCTACTTTTCTACGCTAATACTTTCTACCATTTGTCCGACGTATAGTAGCATCTGACCCTAAATTAGGATTGTGTTTTTTTGCATTCAGTATTCAATAATACTATACTTAATTATTATAATTTTGGTACTAAAATTTTCATGGAGAAATATCGGTCATTAAACAATAATTATTATTATGCAGAATGATGTTTTACATATTATAAGGATAGATAGGCATTGTCCATAATCACTATAAGCTGGTACTACTTCCACATCCACATAGTGGAGTGAACGTATAATAAAGGTAAAAAAAATGTTTTTTAAACAGGCTTGGAATGCCACGAAAGGTATTTTAAGTTTGAGCAAAAAAAATCTGTCTGTAATTTTTTTTGTGCGCACGATTACTCTGGAACCGTTTATGATGTTAACTCAAAATTTGGGACACCTGTGTATTATAACGAGATCTGGAAATAGATTATGTTTTGATCTTATTCCGTTGAAATTTGGGATGGGGGGATAAATAGGCAAAGCAAGCAAGTGAGAGTTTATAAAATTGGGATTTAGTGTATGTACGAGAAGCCAAGTACCTAGTCAAAATTTTTTTGACATCAGCCACTTCCACTATCACCCCCATTACCATCCCTACCCCATTATTAAAGGACGAAAAAAAAATAAAATTGTGATTTTGTGTGTGTATAAGTACCAAAGGCCTAATTTTTTTTTGCATCAGCTATACCCCCTACTACCATCCCCACTGTCGATATGGCATTTTGTTTTATGGGCTTTTGTGGTAGACGATTGCAAATATTATATTATTAAAGTTCTATGATCAGTTATTTCCACATAATGGACTGCAAATACAGTATCAACTTTTTCTCTTTGTAAAAGACTTGGATGTTGAAATAGTGATTCTTTAGGAAGTGGTTTTTTAAGTCAGGTTCCCTTTACTGTATGGTGCACCTAACTGCATGACGTGATCTGTCTTGGTTCCCTGTTAAGCCTACATGGTCTCTAAAAACACAATTTAGATGGGCTAACTTGAATCGTTTTATTCTATTTGGACGTGCAAAAGAGAACAACGGTCATAACTGCGGAATACTTATTACTTACACATCCACGTAGTGGAGTTGAAGTATAGTAATCGTAAAAAAAATTTTTTTGCTCAAATTATTGAAGGTGATTATGGAAGGGAATAAAAAGATAAAATTGTGATTTAGTGTGTATAAAGGAACAAAAGGCCTGAATACTTTTTTGGCACTCGCCACCACCTCTACCACATTATTAAAGGGAATAAAAAAATAAAATTATGATTTATGTGTACAAGAGCCTCTAAATTTTTTGCCAACAGCTTCCCCCTCTACTACCTCCACTACCATGTTGCACATCGTTTTATGGGTTTTTGGGATAGACCATTTCAAATATTATATTATCAAAGTTCTATGAACAATTATTTTTACACAGTGGATTGCAAATATAGTATCGACATTTTTTTGCTGTAAAAGGCTTGGGCAGGAAAATCTAGATGTGGAAGTAGTGATTTTTTAGGCAGCGGTTTTTTTATTAAGGAACACATATATTTTTATGATGGTTATTTGAATTTATATTTCTAGTCGGTCTCCCTGCATGGTGCATCTGACGTCATGCACCTACCTTGATTGCATTGGATTCGGAATGACGTCTAGAAAAATGTGCAAAAGTTTTAAACCCGCACATAAATAATTGCAAAAGTTATAAACTAATGAAAATTGAAAAAATAACGAGTTCCGTTTTTTGCAAATAACTCGAAAACTATTAAAAATTTTAAAGAAAGAAAGATTCTTAAAGAGGAAGAAATTCCCAATAAAAAAGTCCCGACTCCCGAAACTCTACATCTATTATTAACGAGATTATTAATGATTTTAATTTAATGTTGAAAATAGAGCTCCGCGCAGCGAACACTAAGGCGTTACGATGCTCTGGAATCGTCCGAAACAAATAAAAATATTTTTTGTTATTAAATATTAATTTTAAAATTCATAAAAATTATGTTATTATTTAAACACTTAAAGGAACAATATCCCGATGGAAAAAATTTTTTTTTATTAATTTTAATTACTCTTACTGTTTTTATATTCAAAAATACTATAAGATTACATAAACTTAAAATTTTTATTGCTACTTGTTTAAACAAATTTTATAAACAAATATATAAATTACGTATTTTTGAAAAATATTTTTCTGCCATTTTATTTGTTATAGAATATTATGATTAAAAAAAATTCTTAAAAATTGTTTTTAATTGTTTATAATCACTTTTGTCTTTTTTCATTATTTAAACATGTTATTAAGAAAAAATTTTATTCCTAAATTTATTATTTGCAATTATCCAAAAGGTGGAAAAAAGAATTTTTTTTGTTGTGAATTTATTTGTTTATTTAATAAACAATTTGTTATTAATAATCGCCGAATGTGTTTATATTTTTTTTTAGATAGAAAAAAATAACAAAAACAACCGTATACATAAACAAGAAAATTCTTTTGTGAATAATAATTCAAAAATCGAGAAAATACTCGTATCAAGTATGCCGTGGAAATTGACAAAAACTAGATTCAAAACATTAATTTTGTCTGCATAACCAAAGCGTTCTGTCCGAAATGTCTATTTTATTTAACACATGTTAGAATCAAAACATAGCCTATTGCTATTCTTGTTTTATTATATGTAGGCAAATAATATACCTACATATTTAAATAAAAAAGGTATATTTTAATCACAGTTAGAAAACACTAACGAAAATATTAGTGGGAAAAGAGCAGAGCGTTTGCCCTAAACAACTTTATGACAGCATCAAAAAAGGTGATTAAGGAATTCTTTCTGCCGCGATTTTATTATTTCAGTTTGTTTTTGGTTTTGGTGTGGTAACAAGTGCAATAAGAAGTCCTGAACTAAATCTAAGCATTGAATAAAAATAGACAAAAAACTTTCTGATAAATTGTTAACTAGCAAGAAAATAAAAACCATTAAAAAACCGCTGCCCAAGGAATCACTACTTCCATATCCAGATTTTCTATCCAAGTCACTCATGACGAAAAAATTTTGTATGTGGAAATAATTATTTACGGAACTTTAATAATCCTCTACCCCAGAAACCCATAAAACGATACCCCACATCGGTAGTGGGGCGAGGGTGGATGAAGTAAAAAAATATTTTGAGGTTTCTGGTCCTTGTACACACACTAAATCACATTTTTTTTCATCCCCTTTAATAATGGGGTGGTGGTGGTAATGGGGGTGGCTAATGTCAATTTTTTTTTCTTCTCTTATGTATACTAAATACCAATTTTATGGACTCTTACCTACTAGATTTACCTATTTACCCCAAATTTACCCCAATTTACTTCCCAACCCTTCGACGGAACAAGATGAAAATATAATCTAGTTCTAGATCTCGTTAAAGTACATATGTGTACCAAATTTCAAGTCAATATCTCAAACGGTTCCTGAGTAAACGTGCGCACAAATAAAGTTATAGACAGACCGACAGACAGACAGACAAACATTTTTTTTCGCTCAAACTTAAAATCTCGACGTTTCATGACATTCTAAACATATTTGAACAAAAAAAATTTTTTAAATTTTTTTGTCGTTACTATACTTCCACTGGATGTGGAAGTAATTACTGTCTCTGTATAATTTAAGTATAGTGTAATAATGCATAAATCTGTAACGAAAGTGAGTGAAACTATATCTTTTATTGCTTTATTTTTCGAGTTGTTTATAAAATATTGAAGTTAAAAATATCACGTGTCTATTCAAAAAATAAAGAAAAAATTTGTACCTTCTACAAATAATTCTTTTCGTGAAGTATACGTCATTACCTCTAGGACTGCAGTTTTCGCCATGTATTTTTACGGAATTGAAAATTATTTTTTCTGTACTAAAGCACTTCTTATAAACAATGACTTTCATTTTATTTCAAATTTCCAACTGCTCAGTTAATTTGTTGTAATGTATTCTAATGTTTTGATTATTTAATTTTAACAAATTCTAACATAATTCTTTATACTTCATTTATACATTTTATTTTCGTCATAGTAATTTAGGACTAATAATTTTTTAGTTAGATTTATGGCTGAATACTGTAATATAACTCTATCTTGCTTTAAACAGTAGATTTTGTATACCATTGGCAACAGTTCTTTTGGTATTTGAGACGCTTTGTTTTATTGCTCTGTGCAAGAAAGCAACTGTCACCAGATTTAAGTTGAATGTAGGTAGAAGAATGTAAGAAAAAAAGGTGCACAAAAGAGTTTACGCACAAAAGGAAGAGGTCAGCCTAAACTAGCTTCCCCATATACATTAAGAAAACATATTATGACGATACGCAGTATTACATTAGATTGAGAAAACTATTAAACAAAATTTTTATATAATTATAAACAATTATATAAAATAAAATATAAATATTATACTACCTTTAATAACGATAATTTAACTATCAAATGTACCGTTTTTTATTATAACCATTATACGAGAGAATTTTATGCTCTACCGAAAAGTTACGTATATTGTTTTGCCTTATCTTGCTTAATTTTCAAAATATTGACGAAAAAGCATTGCATTTTGTTGCAATTATTGTTAGTAACTTTTGAACCCGAAAAGAAAGAAAAGAAAAGAATATCACACAAATTCCTTTTTAAACGTATCTGCGAAGACTAATTAATGTCGGGCACAAGTATATTATATGCTTGCACTAATAGTACAGTGTAACTAGAGGTTTTAACTTCGGAATAATGTCATATTGAACGGATTTAGTTCATTTTTGGAGGTATAATAGTAAATGCTTGACAGAAAAGTTTCTATATTGTGCGGGGGCTTGCTAATTTATAGAGGGTGAATGCCACCCCCTTTCAGGGGGTGGCACTTAAAAAATATATATATACATATATTCATTGGAGCTGAAATAGAATCAAACTTTAAGAAGAAAAGGTTCTATGCAAATTTTCACATAAATTGATAGTTTTTAAGTTATAACGACTTCAAAATTCCGATTTTAGCTTAAAAAAAAGGTATTTCCAAACGGCTTTCGTCAAGTATCTCGAAAAGTATTACTTTATCGAAAAAATGTGACAGACCAATTACAGAAAGTACAAACTGGGAAATAATTATATTTTTTGTTTATTGATGTAGGATTAATAATTTCGGAGATATTTAAGTTTATATTTGGTATCCAAGTGTTTTGAAATTACCTTTAAAGTTTAAAATGCATTTTTTTCTAAAGCAACTGCTTTAAATGAGCAAACAAATTTGAACATCTAGGTAATGCTACATCCTAACGAAAAACTGTATTTGAGATAATTTCTTTAAATTACTGGCTAATTAGAGTAACAAAATGGTGACCTTTTTATATAAAAAAATATAAATACGCTCATTTTTACATCATAACTTCTTTACTTCTTATGCTACAGGAACGAGTAAAAAATAATTTGAAAGCGCAATTAATTGTCTTTAATTTCATTTCTTAGTATGCGTGACGTAGGTGTCTCAATTTCTGAGACATTTAACATTTAGAAACTGCATTTTACGACTTATAAACGTTCGGACGCCATTTGTAAACTTTCGTATCTCCGAAACTATTAAATCTATGTAAATAAATAAACAAGCTAAATTCATTATCAGTTTATGAGCTTTATTTCTGGTCTCTACCCATTTTTCAATAAAACTAATATTTATTGAGATACCCATTTGGACAAGGAAAACAAAATATCGTTTTATCGAAAATACCTTTATAGTTTAAACTGTATTTTTTTCTAAAGCAAGTGCTGTATACAAACCAAAAAATTTGACATCTACGTCATGCTATATATTAATGAGAAACAGTGTTTGAAATTTCTTTTTTTAATTACTGGCTAATTACAGGAACAAAATGGCGACGTTGTTTAAAAAAAAATGTGTAGACGCACATTGCTTCGGTCATAACTTCTTTGTTTTTTATGCTATAGAAACAAATAAAAAAACAGTTGAAAGCTTAATTAATAACCTATTATTCTACCTACTAGCATCCTTGACGTATGTGTCACAGTTTCTGAGATATTTAACTCTCACTCTAAATAATTATCTTATGAACCCTTGGATGCCAAATGTAAACTTAAATATCTCCGAAATTATTAATCCTACACCAATAAACAAAAATTATAATTAATTCCCAGTTTGTACTTTATGTAATTGGTCTGTAACATTTTTTCGATAAAGTAATACTTCTCGAGATACCTGACGAAAGCCGTTTGGAAAACTTTTTTTTAAGCTAAAATCGCAATTTTGAAGTTATAACTTAAAAAATATCAATTTGTGTGAAAAATTGCATAGAACCTTTTCTTCTTAAAATTTGATTATACTTCAGCTCCAATAAATATATATATTTTTTAAGTGCCACCCCTGAGAGGGGGTGGCACTTACCCCCTAATTAGCAAGCCCCCGCACAATATAGAAACTTTTGTGTGAAGCTTATACTTCCAAAATGAACGAAATCCATTCAATATGACATTATTCCGAAGTTTTGCATATTTTCACCTCTAGGTACTAGACTATAATAATAATTATTATTTTTATTAGTGCAAGCATATAACATATAAGCAATAAAAGAAAATATTAAATTTTTGCTTGCCATACTTAAAAGGGAACTTTGTGCTTTATAGTACGTCGGGTACATGGCTATATAAGCCAATAATCTGCACTTTTTGATTGGGATGTGCCACTTTCTGTGGTCATAGTTGATGCCAAAAGGTAACTTTCCAGATAGGGAGCCACTTTAAAATCCGTGCAACACCAAAATGGCGACCATTAAAGATGGCTGCCTTTAGCCACAATGAATGTTTTTTTATCTCAGCTCCTAATGGTTCGATTTCTATTTTCTTTTTTTTTTGTTTGAGAGCTCTTGTAAAGAAGACACTTTTTTGTCCCTATACGTTTATCTGTACACTTTAAGAGTTCTGCGCAATTTAAGAAAATATATATTTTTTAATTTTTAAAGATATTTCTTTGCACAGTGGGACAAACTGAATCTGAAAACTTATTTCATATAATGCAACTTTCAATTGATGTTAACTTGGGACAGCTGGTACATAGTAAAGGTCATTGTAATAACTTTTTCAAAATTAAGCCTATAAGTATTATAGTGACAGTGAAATAAAATTAAATAAAAACTTATAAATACTTCAAAGAGAACTTCATGCTTTGTTGTTATTTGATGGCAATCATTTTTTGCTCATATTTGACCCATGTACTCGGAAACACAAAGGTCACTTGCTGTCTCAAAATAAGTACATTTTCAAAAGAAAAATTGCATCAAGGGATTCTTTTACTATTATACCTGATGTTACTGTACTATTAAAACAATTCGTTTGATATATCTATGTTAGGTAAATAAACGTAATTTAATTTCTACCCCTTTGCATCTTTTTATTTTACTGTTAATAAGGCAATACTTTAAAAGTGGAAAACAAAAAATGAGGACAAATTCAAAATATTTAAATACTTATAGGCCTACCACGGAGTAATTACATTATCAGTTATTAATAATTAATGTCTATTTGCATAAAAAAATTACCTAATATTTTATTAGGTTCTTCTAATATATCTTCAAATTCGTAACAATGAATAATAAAAAACGTAACTGTTATATTATTTTGGCGATCAAAGAATGAATACATTTCCTTTAATAGCTGGCCCTCCATTAGCGTCTCTACTGTAAACAGTAATGGTAGTGGCGCGGTATAGCAAGTACTCCTATTATGTTGTGCTTCGTGACGATGCATGCATCAAAGAAATATATATTATAAAAATATAACCTACTGAGGCCCGATTACATTGGCAACATCGCTGGGACGGAGAACGAACGCTAGCTATATTCTTATATACAGCGGGCTTTGAAAGGATCAGTAAATATATCCGGGCTCTGAAATATGCCATGTTTATATAATTGAAAGAAAAATAATAATTAGCTACCCCTAGTGGCTTCCTATTAGAAAAGATTCATAACAATTGACATATTTAATAAATTTGTTAATTTATACATTCGGGAAATGCCGGGCTAATGAACGACCTGTCGATATATCGGGCTACACAATATACCGTCTATACCTATATATATATATATATATATATATATATATATATATATATATATATATAGAGATATGCATGGTCATATACAGGCCCGTTTCATACACTGAGCGGTTGTAGTGCAGCCCGAATTGACGTTGTGCAGCCCGGGGTCGGGCTCATCAACGTACCCCTGTGTATATCATCACTAAATGGCCACAAATCACGTTAGCTTCCTTCCTACAAAATTTTGGGGTGGGCTTCAAAAAGTCATATTTTCATGTTCCGAGATACACTTTTAGTTCAGCACTACTGAGTCAGGCGGCGCTGTTCCTGTATATCCAAGACTCTTATACAGCTGATATCTATCGCACGTTATATTGCCCGATATTTGGCATCGTTGCAATGGCTCGATAACGTTCGATTCTTATTTCCTCTTAAATACTTTCTTCATAAAGTCACAATCGATGAATGAAAGCTCTTTATTTGGATCAATTTTTTAACCTCACAAGTATTTTATCATATTCGAACAATTTTTCTAAATTCAAAAATTCATATGCCTACTAAGAATTATAAAATACAGGGTACAGTGTTATGAAAGAAGAATAGTTGTTAGCATCTTAAACATCTTAAAATGTCTTTTGAAGTGTAATACAGAAATTCAAATAAATGTCCCTAAATTAGGATTGTGTTTTTTTGCATTCAGTATTCAATAAAACTATACTTAATTATTATAATTTTGGTACTAAAATTTTCATGAAGAAATATCGGTCATTAAACAATAATTATTATTATGCAGAATGATGTTTTACATATTATAAGGACATATAGGCATTGTCCATAATCACTATAAGCTGGTACTACTTCCACATCCACATAGTGGAGTGAACGTATAATAAAGGTAAAAAAAATGTTTTTTTAAACAGGCTTAGAATGCCACGAAAGGTCGATATTTTAAGTTTGAGCAAAAAAAAATTGTCTGTAATTTTTTTTGTGCGCACGATTACTCTGGAACCGTTTATGATATTAACTCAAAATTTGGGACACCTTTGTATTATAACGAGATCTGGAAATAGATTATGTTTTGATCTTATTCCGTTGAAGTTTGGGATGGGGGGATAAATAGGCAAAGCAAGCAAGTGAGAGTTTATAAAATTGGGATTTAGTGTATGTACGAGAAGCCAAGTACCTACTCAAAATTTTTTTGACATCAGCCACTTCCACTATCACCCCCATTACCATCCCTACCCCATTATTAAAGGACGAAAAAAAAATAAAATTATGATTTTGTGTGTGTATAAGTACCAAAGGCCTAAATTTTTTTTGCATCAGCTATACCCCCCCCCCCACTACCATCCCCCTGTCGATATGGCATATTGTTTTATGGGCTTTTGTGGTAGACGATTGCAAATATTATATTATTAAAGTTCTATGATCAGTTATTTCCACATAATGGACTGCAAATACAGTATCAACCTTTTTTTTCTTTGTAAGAGACTTGGATGTTGAAATAGTGATTCTTTAGGCAGCGGTTTTTTAAGTCAGGTTCCCTTTACTGTATGGTGCACCTAACTGCATGACGTGATCTGTCTTGGTTCCCTGTTAAGCCTACATGGTCTCTAAAAAAACACAATTTTGATGGGCTAACTTAAATCGTTTTATTCTATTTGGACGTGCAAAAGAGAACAACGTCATAACTGAGAAATACTTATTACTTACACATCCACGTAGTGGAGTTGAAGTATAGTAATCGTAAAAAAAATTTTTTTGCTCTAATTATTGAAGGTGATTATGGAAGGGAATAAAAAGGTAAAATTGTGATTTAGTGTGCATAAAGGAACAAAAGGCCTGAATACTTTTTTGGCACTCGCCACCACCTCTACCACATTATTAAAGGGAATAAAAAAATAAAATTGTGATTTATGTGTACAAGAGCCTCCAAATTTTTTGCCAACAGCTTCCCCCTCTACTACCTCCACTACCATGTTGCACATCGTTTTATGGGTTTTTGGGATAGACCATTTCAAATATTATATTATCAAAGTTCTATGAACAATTATTTTTACACAGTGGATTGCAAATATAGTATCGAAATTTTTTTGCTGTAAAAGGCTTGGGCAGGAAAATCTAGATGTGGAAGTAGTGATTTTTTAGGCAGCGGTTTTTTTTATTGATGAACATATATTTTTATGATGGTTATTTGAATTTATATTTATAGTCGGTCTCCCTGCATGGTGCATCTGACGTCATGCACCTATCTTGATTGCATTGGATTCGGAATGACGTCTAGAAAAATGTGCAAAAGTTTCAAACCGCACATAAACAATTGCAAAAGTTATAAACTAATGAAAATTGAAAAAATAACGAGTTCCGTTTTTTGCAAATAACTCGAAAACTATTAAAAATTTTAAAGAAAGATAGATTCTTAAAGAGGAAGAAATTCCCAATAAAAAAGTCCCGACTCCCGAAACTCTACATCTATTATTAACGAGATTATTAATAATTTTAATTTAATGTTGAAAATAGAGCTCCGCGCAGCGAACACTAAGGTGTTACGATGCTCTGAAACCGTCCGGAACAAGTAAAAATATTTTTTGTTATTAGATATTAATTTTAAAATTCATAAAAGTTATGTTATTATTTAAACATTTAAAGGAACAATACCCCGTTGAAAAAAAAAATTTATTAATTTTAATTACTCTTACTGTTTTTATATTCAAAAATACTATAAGATTACAAAAACTTAAAATTTTTATTGCTATTTGTTTAAACACATTTTATAAACAAATAGATAAATTACGTATTTTTGAAAAATATTTTTCTGCCATTTTATTTGTTATAGAATATTAGATTTAAAAAAATTCTTAAAAACTTAAAAATTGTTTTCAATTGTTTATAATCACTTTTGTCTTTTTTCATTATTTAAACATGTTATTAAGAAAAAATTTTATTCCTAAATTTATTATTTGCAATTATCCAAAAGGTGGAAAAAAGAATTTTTTTTTGTTGTGAATTTATTTGTTTATTTAATAAACAATTTGTTATTAACAATCGCCGAATGTGTTTATATTTTTTTAGATAGAAAAAAATAACAAAAACAACCGTATACATAAACATGAAAATTCTTTTGTGAACAATAATTTAAAAATCGAGAAAATACTCGTATCAAGTATGCCGTGGAAATTGACAAAAACTAGATTCAAAACATTGATTTTGTCTGCATAACCAAAGCGTTCTGTCCGAAATGTCCATTTTATTTAACACATGTTAGAATCAAAACATAGCCTACTGCTATTCTTGTTTTATTACATGTAGGCAAATAATATACCTACATATTTAGATAAAAAAGGTATATTTTAATCACAGTTAGAAAACACTAACGAAAATATTATTGGGAAAAGAGCAGAGCGTTTGCCCTAAACAACTTTATGACAGCATCAAAAAAGGTGATTAAGGAATTCTTTCTGCCGCGATTTTATTATTTTAGTTTGTTTTTGGTTTTGGTGTGGTAACAAGTGCAATAAGAAGTCCTGAACTAAATCTAAGCATTGAATAAAAATAGACAAACACTTTCTGATAATTTTATTGCTATTTGTTTAAACAAATTTTATAAATAAATAGATAAATTACGTATTTTTGAAAAATATTTTTCTGCCATTTTATTTGTTATAGAAATTAGATTTAAAAAAATTCTTAAAAATTGTTTTTAATTGTTTATAATCACTTTTGTCTTTTTTCATTATTTAAACATGTTATTAAGAAAAAATTTTATTCCTAAATTTATTATTTGCAATTATCCAAAAGGTGGAAAAAAGATTTTTTTTTTGTTGTGAATTTATTTGTTTATTTAATAAACAATTTGTTATTAACAATCGCCGAATGTGTTTATATTTTTTTAGATAGAAAAAAATAACAAAAACAACCGTATACATAAACATGAAAATTCTTTTGTGAATAATAATTTAAAAATCGAGAAAATACTCGTATCAAGTATGCCGTGGAAATTGACAAAAACTAGATTCAAAACATTAATTTTGTCTCCATAACCAAAGCGTTCTGTCCGAAATGTCCATTTTATTTAACACATGTTAGAATCAAAACATAGCCTACTACTATTCTTGTTTTATTACATGTAGGCAAATAATATACCTACATATTTAGATAAAAAGGGTATATTTTAATCACAGTTAGAAAACACTAACGAAAATATTAGTGGGAAAAGAGCAGAGCGTTTGCCCTAAACAACTTTATGACAGCATCAAAAAAGGTGATTAAGGAATTCTTTCTGCCGCGATTTTATTATTTTAGTTTGTTTTTGGTTTTGGTGTGGTAACAAGTGCAATAAGAAGTCCTGAACTAAATCTAAGCATTGAATAAAAATAGACAAAAAACTTTCTGATAATTTGTTAACTAGCAAGAAAATAAAAACCATTAAAAATTACTGTCTCTGTATAATTTAAGAAATATAGTGTAATAATGCATAAATCTGTAACGAAAGTGAGTGAAACTATATCTTTTATTGCTCTATTTTTCGAGTTGTTTATAAAATATTGAAGTTAAAAATATCACGTGTCTATTCAAAAAATAAAGAAAAAAATTTGTACCATCTACAAATAATTCTTTTCGTGAAGTATACGTCATTACCTCTAGGACTGAAGTTTTCGCCATGTATTTTCACGGAATTGAAAATTATTTTTTCTGTACTAAAGCATTTCTTATAAACAATGACTTTCATTTTATTTTAAATTTCCAACTGCTCAGTTAATTTGTTGTAATGTATTCTAATGTTTTGATTATTTAATTTTAACAAATTCTAAAATAATTTTTTTTACTTCATTTATACATTTTATTCTCGTCATAGTAATTTAGGACTAATAATTTTTTAGTTAGATTTATGGCTAAATACTGTAATATAACTCTATCTTGTTTTAAACAGGCGTTGTGTAGCTTTTGTATACCATTGGTAACAGTTCTTTTGGCATTTGAGACGCTTTAATTGTTTTATTGCTCTGTGCAAGAAAGCAACTGTCACCAGGCCCGTCGGGCAGAGCGCGAAAAGCCCTTCTCTTTCTTGACCTACCCAATACTGATGTATAACCAGATGGGACCTTCACTACTTATTAAAGCATGTTATTTTACATAGGAAATCAAAATTGACGACACTCTCCATTGGTCGAGACCGAAGATATAAGAAAAAAACTAAAAAAAAAGAAATTTAGAAATTTAAGATTTAATCAAATATAACTTTAGAACTAAAACAGATAAAAATACAATTTTTTTTTTGGTTTTGACAAATAAACATTGCTCTTTAATTTGAAGTATAATTTATTGCAATAATTAAAAAATTAACATAAAAAAACTAGCAAAATTCAAAAAGATACACAAATCAGCAACATTTGTCTAATTCTTAACTCGCCATAACTCGCTTATATAACGAGGTATTCAATTTTTTCTTTCACCAAAAACTGACAAATTTAATAGGCTTCATTTTGTCTCGATTAATGCTGGATCTAATTTCTTAACTAAGAGTGCCCTTGAAACACAACGAAGCACAGTGCGGCGACGAAGATGCGAGGCTTCCTTTCCCGCCCCCGCTACTTTCTCGCCCCATCAAGAAACGTATCGGCTGCTGGCCTCATTGTCTGGATAAATATTAATAAGTATATACTATTTTACTTACATGTAGGCTATTACAGTTTATGTATATTGTAGATTCATTTTTATCAATGGAGAAAAACTACATGTTTGTTTTACGAAACTGCTGAAAGCAGTGAAAATCTAATGGTAAAAAACCAACTGTTACTGGCATCAGGTCTATTATTAATTGTGCAAATGAAAGAAAATATGCAATTTCATTAAAATTTTTATAAAACAAAGTGGTGGCACTTATTCGCACACCCTTCGATACCGATTTCATTATTCTTGTGTGACATCTTTTTGTAATAAATAACATTAGCAAAGATAATACGTATTGTCTCTGATATTAGTAACGCGATAAAAAAATTCAAGTGAGCCTTCATGTAGTTATAATAAAGAAAAAAAATCAGTTTAAAATAAAATGGCATTGTCTGATTTGTGGAAAATCCAGAAAAATTAAAAATAAATTAAGAACATCTTTAAGTACCAGTTTGTACAGGAACGGGTGCGGAAACTAGAAAAAAATATATATTAAAGCTGCAGTGCCGCATTGTGATACAGAAATACAAGGCAAGTTACACATTTATTCAGATTTATTTGGGCTAATGGAAATTATCATAAAATTTATTATGCAAAATATACACACTAAAAAAAATTTGTTTAGAGCAAACAAAAATTTTGTTGCGTATATACAAAGCAAGTTCTGGGTGATGTTAATAAATTTTTGTTGCTCCAAACAAAATTGTTTGAGGCAACAAAAATTTATTAACATCAACCAAAAAATTGCTTTGTATATACGCAACAAAATTTTTGTTTGCTCTAAACAAATTTTTTTTAGCGTGTATTAGCAAAAAAAATGAAATGTGTACAAACTAAACAACTGAAAGAAAAAAATGAATTTAAAGTAGCTTTAAATATTTTATTTAAGGAGGTTTATCTTGCTGTTTTGCAAAAAAGAATTCTTAACTCTAATATTTCTAAAAACACGCCTTAATGATATATTTGAAGAAATGACGGAAGAAAAATTAGATTATTATAGCAGTGGAAATATAAGAAAGAGATTAGAAAAGCATTTAAGCAAACAAAGTGTTTTGTGAACACAAAGAAAATACAACAACAGTTCAGTCAAGGGATAATAAAGCTAAAAGAATTTTTGTTGTTAGTCACAAGTGAATCAGGCGAAGAAAACTTGGTTCATGAGAATGAATTGACAATTCCTGATAAAGCTGCCGGTATCTTAAGAGAAGCTATAGCTGGATGTTTTAAAACTATAAAAAAAACACGACTACTAATCTGAATGAACATAAATGTAAACAAGAAGTTTCAGATTTGTTATAAACATTTATGTCGTGGATACTAAATATGTCAGGACAGACAAATTTGATTTAAACGTTATTTCTATAGTAATGGAATTTATATTAATACTTATGGAAAAAAAACAATCAGCTTAGGTCATTTTTTTAATCCTTTACAGATCACTACATGTGTTTCGTGCCGTCAGAAGAAAAAGAACTTAATGATATGCTTTATTCTTTTGGCTATGGTTATTCCTACGATGAAATACGTACATTTTTAACGTCTTTAGCTAGTCACGTATTAGTAAAAACTGGTGACATTTTTATACCACCTGGAGTTCCTCCAGTAAGTTCTGAAGAAAACAATTACATTTATTGCAGCGATAATTTTGATCAAAACGAAGACAGGCTAGATGGTAAAAATCCCACTAGGAATAGTATTATTTAAAAAAAAGAACAGCCTATTTACACAAGCATATTTAGATCGTCTATCCAATTTTAACCGATTTTAACCCTTCCAGTTTACATGAAAACAAAAATATAGTTATGTACAAAAATCCAACTAATCGTTCAGAGCCTCTACGAGTTAGTGAAAGCATGGCAAATAATTGTTTTGATTATGTGGTTACCTCTGACATTTTATGGAAAATATTAAAATATACGAAGCAAAGTAAAAACTTTACTAGCTGGCATGATTTTACTTCCACATCCATGGAAGTATAGTAACGACAAAAAAATTTTAAAAAACTTTTATTGTTCAAATAGGCTTAGAATGTCATGAAACGTCGAGATTTCAAGTTTGAGTGAAAAAAATTTCTGTCTGTCTGTCGGTCTGTAACTTTTTTTGTGCGCACGTTTACTCTGGAACCGTTTGAGATATTGACTTGAAATTTGGTACACATATGTACTTTAACAAGATCTAGAACTAGATTATATTTTCATCTTGTTCCGTCGAAGGGTTGGGGGGTAAATTTGGAGTAAATAGGTAAATCAAGCAGATAAGAGTTCATAAAATTGATATTTAGTATAGACAAGAGAAGCTAAGGTCTCAAAAAAAATTTTGGCATTAGCCACCCCCATTACCACACCCACCCCATTATTAAAGGGGATGAAAAAAAATGTGATTTAGTGTGTGTACAAGAACCAGAAACCTCAAAATATTTTTTTACTTTATCCACCTTTATCCACCCATTATAAACAATTATATAAAATAAAATATAAATATTATATTACCTTTAATAACGATAATTTAACTATCAAATGTACCGTTTTTTATTATAACAATTATACGAGAGAATTTTATGCTCTACCGAAAAGTTACGTATATTGTTTTGCCCTATCTTGCTTAATTTTCAAACGAAAAAGCATATTTTGTGGCAATTATTGTTAGTAACTTTTGAACCCGAAAAGAAAGAAAAGAAAAGAATATCACACAAATTCCTTTTTAAGAGTATGACCTGCGAAGACTAATTAATATCGGGCACAAGTATTTTATATGCTTGCACTAATAGTACAGTAACTAGAGGTTTTAACTTCGGAATACTGTCATATTGAACGGATTTAGTTCATTTTTGGAGGTATAATATTAAATGCTTGACAGAAAAGTTTCTATATTGTGCGGGGCCTTGCTAATTTATAGAGGGTGAATGCCACCCCCTCTCAGGGGGTGGCACTTAAAAAATATATACATATATATTTATTGGAGCTGAAATATAATCAAACTTTAAGAAGAAAAGGTTCTATGCAAATTTTCACATAAATTGATAGTTTTTATGTTATAACGACTTCAAAATTGCGATTTTAGCTTAGAAAAAAAAGGTATTTCCAAACGGCTTTCGTCAAGTATCTCGAAAAGTATTACTTTATCGAAAAAATGTTACAGACCAATTACAGAAAGTACAAACTGGGAAATAATTTTATTTTTTGTTTATTGATGTAGGATTAATAATTTCGGAGATAAGTTTATATTTGGTATCCAAGCGTTTCGAAATAACCTTTAAAGTTTAAAATGCATTTTTTTCTAAAGCAAGTGCTTTAAATGAGCAAAAAAATTTGAATATCTAGGTAATGCTACATCCTAACGAAAAACTGTATTTGAGATAATTTCTTTAAATTACTGGTTAATTAGAGTAACAAAATGGCGACCTTTTTATATAAAAAAATATAAATACGCTAATTTTTACATCATAACTTCTTTACTTCTTATGCTACAGGAACGAGTAAAAAATAATTTGAAAGCGCAATTAATTGTCTTTAATTTCATTTCTTAGTATGCGTGGTAGGTGTCTCAATTTCTGAGATATTTAACATTTAAACTGCATTTTACGACTTATAAACGTTCGGACGCCATTTGTAAACTTTCATATCTCCGAAACTATTAAATCTATGTAAATAAATAAACAAGCTAAATTCATTATCAGTTTATGAGCTTTATTTATGGTCTCTACCCATTTTTAAATAAAACTAATATTTATTGAGATACCTATTTGGAAAAGGAAAACAAAATATCTTTTTATCGAAAATACCTTTATAGTTTAAACTGTATTTTTTTTCTAGCAAGTGCTGTATACAAACCAAATTTGACATCTACGTCATGCTATATATTAATGAGAAACAGTGTTTGAAATTCCTTTTTTTAATTACTGGCTAATTACAGTAACAAAATGGCGACGTTGTTTAAAAAAAAATGTGTAGACGCACATTGCTTCGGTCATAACTTCTTTGTTTTTTATGCTATAGAAACAAATAAAAAACAGTTGAAAGCTTAATTAATAACCAATTATTCTACTTACTAGCATTCTTGACGTATGTGTCACAGTTTCTGAGATATTTAACTCTCACTCTAAATAATTATCTTATGAACACTTGGACGCCAAATGTAAACTTAAATATCTCCGAAATTATTAATCCTACATCAATAAACAAAAAATATAATTAATTCCCAGTTTGTACTTTATGTAATTGGTCTGTAACATTTTTTCGATAAAGTAACGACGAAAGCCGTTTGGAAACTTTTTTTTTAAGCTAAAATCGCAATTTTGAAGTTGTTATAACTTAAAAACTATAAATTTGTGTGAAAAATTGCATAGAACCTTTTCTTCTTAAAATTTGATTCTACTTCAGCTTCAATAAATATATATATTTTTTAAGTGCCACCCCCTGAGAGGGGGTGGCATCAACCCCCTATAAATTAGCAAGCCCCCGCACAATATAGAAACTTTTTTGTGAAGCTTATACTTCCAAAATGAACGAAATCCATTCAATATGACATTATTCCGAAGTTTTGTATATTTTTATCTCTAGGTACTGTACTATAATAATTATTATTATTTTTATTAGTGCAAGCATATAACATATAATCAATAAAAGAAAATATTAAATTTTTGCTTGCCATGCTTAAAAGGGAACTTTGTGCTTTATAGTACGTCGGGTACATGGCTATATAAGCCAAAAATCTGCACTTCTTGATTGGGATGTGCCACTTTCTGTGGTCATAGTTGATGCCAAAAGATAACTTTCCAGATAGGGAGCCACTTTAAAATCCGTGCAACACCAAAATGGCGACCATTAAAGATGGCTGCCATTAGCCACAATGAATGTTTTTTTATCTCAGCTCCTAATGTTCGATTTCTATTTTCTTTTTTTTTTTTGTTTGAAAGCTCTTGAAAAGAAGACACTTTTTTGTCCCTATACGTTTATCTGTACACTTTAAGGGTTCTGCGCAATTTAAAAAAATATATATTTTTAATTTTTAAAGATATTTCTTTGCACAGTGGGACAAACTGAATCTGAAATCTTATTTCATATAATGCAACTTTCAATTGATGTCAACTTGGGACAGCTGGTACGTAGTAAAGGTCATTGTAATAACTTTTTCAAAATTAAGCCTATAAGTATTATAGTGACAGTGAAATAAAATTAAATAAAAACTTATAAATACTTCAAAGAGAACTTCATGCTTTGTTGTTATTTGATGGCAATCATTTTTTGCTCATATTTGACCCATATACTCGGAAACACAAAGGTCACTTGCTGTCTCAAAATAAGTACATTTTCAAACGAAAAATTGCATCAAGGGATTCTTTTACTATTATACCTGATGTTACTGTACTATTAAAACAATTCGTTTTATATATCTGTGTTAGATAAATAAACGTAATTTAATTTCTACCCCTTTGCATATTTTTATTTTACTGTTAATAAGGCAATACTTTAAAAGTGGAAAACAAAAAATGAGGACAAATTCAAAATATTTAAATACTTTTAGGCCTACCACGGAGTAATTACATTAACAGTTATTAATAATTAATGTCTACTTGCATAAAAAAATAACCTAATATTTTATTAGGTTCTTCTAATATATCTTCAAATTCGTAACAATGAATAATAAAAAACGTAACTGTTATATTATTTTGGCGTTCAAAGAATGAATATATTTCCTTTAATAGCTGGCCCTCCATTAGCGTCTCTACTGTAAACAGTAATGGTAGTAGTGGCGCAGTATAGCAAGTACTCCTATTATATTGTGCTTCGTGATGATGCATGCATCAAAGAAATATATATTATAAAAATATAACCTACTGAGGCCCGATTACATTGGCAACATCGCTGGGACGGAGAACGAACGCTAGCTATATCCTTATATACAGCGGGCTTTGAAAGGATCAGTAAATATATCCGGGCTCTGAAATATGCCATGTTTATATAATTGAAAGAAAAATAATAATTAGCTACCCCTAGTGGCTTCCTATTAGAAAAGATTCATAACAATCGCCATATTTAATAAATTTGTTAATTTATACACTCGGGAAATGCCGGGCTTATGAACAACCTGTCGATATATCGGGCTACACAATGTACCGTCTATACCTATATATATATATATATATATATATATATATATATATATATATATACCAATATGTACTTTTATCAAGAAGATTCCGTAAGCACCACTGAGTGAGTTGATAAGCTGATTTGGTTCGATCCGATTGTCTTAAATAAATTTTTTCATCCCTGAAGGCTTGAGGTGACCTCTTGCGACTTGCGAGGGGGAATTACATTTCGAGACAAAGGACATACACACAGTCAGCGACATAATAAGGAGAGACTGGAAAAGTAGGCGTGGCATATGGTCGCAACATATTTGACCTTAGTAAGCAACTAGTCCACCATGGGCGTCACTTTAATTTAATGTTATGGAATTTGCCAATATTTTAAAAATATATGGCACAACATTTACTATGTTTTTAAATGTAATTTAATTTATTCGTACTAATTTTACGAATAGATTTGAGCTCAACTAATAATATCCCTCAAAACAGTACTCCACTGCAACTGGGACCAAAAAATTCACCCCCACTGCGTACCACTAGCGATTGTTGTCTGACCAAACAAACCGTACGTATACTGAATTAGGATCGCTCCTCTATTAGTCCAGTCGAATTAGACATAACAAATTTTGCGTACTGCGGACTTTTTTGTGTGTAAGTTGTTTAAGAGGGCATAATAAGGAAGCACAGAAAACTACACACTGCTACACCATGTGCATCCCCTATTTTTAGGGGTTGAAACTTTGAAATTTTACTTATGTGTCCATATCTGTTTCCCTATTGCCCGTAGGGCTCTTTACCAAGTTACACTTTTTGAAGATTCATCCCTCCTCTACATAATATATATATATTACACATTTGCCCTAGGACAAACGGTTTTGGCTGTACGAGGCCGGAAAGGTCGCGCTGTCCGAATTTGGGGGTCTTCCTTACAGGACAAATGGCTATTATTTCCAATCTACAATACTACGCATACTAATGCCCTTAAGGAGGGATGATGATTTGTGAAAAAACTTTCATCGAATACCGCGCGGTTTTCATGATAAGGGATGTTGAAATTTTGAAAACCCCTTTTTAAAAAAAAAAGTGAACCTACTTTTTTCGCTCATTTTTCTTTCATGCATGTACGACCCTAATATAAGAAAATTTACGTTGGTTTCATTTTAATACAATCGTTGGTTTAGGAGCTACACAGCAAAATATAATTCTAACATAACAAAACAAGTACGTTTTACTCGAAAACGGTACGTCCTATCGCATTTTAACAAGAGACCCATTTTAACACCTTATTATGTGCCCTGTCCACGTGTATAATGCTTTCTGCCCTACTATGAACCATAAGGCCGCAAAAAAAAATTGTGAAAAAGGAAACTGGAGAACACATGGCATAAATCTTTATTACACAAAGTGTCGATCCTATTTAAATACAAAAACACATTTTCTATGCGCAATGAATTGGACTTTTAGGATAAACAAAAACACTTACTAGAATTATACTGGTTTTGGTTTTTTTTAATGCAACAATACCAAAATAGCCATTTTTGGCATATTTTGCTGTTTAGTTCCTAAGCCAACGAATGTATTAAAATTAAACCAACGTAAATTTTCTCATATATATGGGTCGTACATAACATGAAAAAAAATGAGCGAAAAAAAGTAGGTTCACTTTAAAAAAAAAAGGGGGTTTTCAAAATTTCAACATCCCGTATCATGGAAACCGCGCGGTATTCGATGAAAGTTTTTTCACAAATCATCACCCCTCCTTAAGGGCATTAGTAAGTGTAGTATTGTAGATTGGAAATAATAGCCGTTTGTCCTGTAGAGAAGACCCCCAAATTCGGACAGCGCGACCTTTCCGGCCTCATACAGCCAAAACCGTTTATCCTACGGCAAATGTGTAATTCACACACATATATATATATATATATATATATGTTAGATCACTGTTTGCGTGATTGACTTTTTAAAAACTTTTTATTTGGTTACATCAGGAATCAACGTTGATTCCTGAATAAAAGATACAATTTATGTATGATACATTTAATATGAACTGAGTATGATAACTGCCGGTACAAATGCTTGTTAGTCTTATTTATAAGTTTTCAAATGATGTGTCAGCCAAAGTTGAACAAAGAAAATGCAAGCTAGCTAATCAGCATAATATTGTGAGAAGTTAAAATGAAACTTAATATCTAGATAAGCAATTCAAAGGAAGCTGTTATCTAATACTGTAATATGATGCTATCTGTAATGTCGCTTTATATCTTGATGATATAGCGTAAAATTTTATATAACAACTTCCCCCTTAATAAAAAAGTTGTTGTTATGCAGCAACTTTTGAAAATTGTTAGAAACGTTAAATGAATATAATGCAAAATAAATTGAAACAATGTTGAATGAATACAAAACAAAATAATAAAATACATAAAAGTTAAAATTGGTAGATGATAATAATAATAAGCGAGTAGTAGATTACATAAATGTAAAAAGAATAAAATACAATGGTCTAAATTAATAGACAAGGGTAAAACTCCACATATGAAAGTCTATGTTAACTCGATGTCCTCTTCTTCTTGAGGTTTAATACCGGGTCGCTTTCTTGGAGGGATCAGTCTAGGAAATTTGGTAAAAACTCTGCTTCGCTCTGAAGGAGGTGAAGGAGGGTTGTCCGTTGAGGGTTGGATTCGCAATGCTCCACATCTTCTTCTTCTGCATTTACAGGTTATGTAAAGTAGAACTAATAGAATGATGAGAGTGATTATGAAATATGTGAACCAAGATATGTGTTTGGTCACAAAAGGTTCGTTTATGAGGTCATCCAGGTCTTTGGAATATTGGTCCAATTTGTTTTTAGCAATATCTAGGTCTTCTACGTCGAGATTGTTTAATTTGAGAGGTTTTAATTTTGGAATTTTGATTTTGTCGGGCATGTGATTACAGCATTCAAAAGGAATTTGGATAGGATGTGAATTGTCCTTAATTTCGGAAAAGTCTTTAGCACTGGCTTGTATTCGGGTGATGCCTGCGTAGGCGTAACATCCTGGTTGTAGTTTGATGATGGAATTTTTGTTGATTAGCTCTGTTGTGGATTCTCTCTTTGGACAGTTGATGGTAATGTGAAGTGGTTCGGAATTAATTATTAGCCATGAGTTGTCTTCAAGTTCTTGGACATTGTACCCTTGGCTGATGATGAAGGAGGTCTGGCAGTTTTCTGGGAGTCTAGCTAGTGGTTTGAGGATTCTGGCTTCGCATATGGCATTTTGATCGATGGGATAAGCGTATAGGTTTGAGCATAGTTTGGTTCCAAAATAAAGAGGTTTGCATTCTTTCAAATTTTGTATAGGTATGTACATTAAAGAATCATCGTCTCTCGCGATAAACTTTTGTGAAATAGATAAAATGTGATGTAGACCAGTTCTGTTATCAAGTATCGGGATAGGATATAGGCGATAGGTGTTATGATTTTGGGGTTCAACAAGTGGTATTGTTAAAACAAATACTAAGTTAGAATCCATTTGAAACGCTTGTAATTCAATAATATCCAAATACTTAGCAACTGCCGATAATTTAATGGGGAGAGGCAAATTGTTCCTTCGTAAGCTCTGTGAAACTTCTTGTAGTGCTGTCACTAAGTGATTAGGTGTTATGATGGACGTGTGAATGATTCCTAGTCTGGCAAATGTTATTGAATTTAGAATGTCGTTTAAATTATCTTCGATATACAAATAGCTCGCCATTAGTTGTTCGGAAATGTATAAGAATTTTAGTTTTATATGAGCAGCCTCAATAGCTTGAGTCATGGTTTGAATTGTGCGTTCGATTTCATCGAGATCTTTGTTAAACGTTTCCTCGTCAATTTGTAATTTTTGTATAGTCGAGTTGAAGTTTTTAATAACAGAAGTAGTAACTGAAATTTGATTTTTGATTAAGTTTTCCAATTGATGTTCGTCGTTATTTAGTTTATTTATACAATTAGTATAGTATTGGCCATCTTCAGCATCTAGGTTTCCAGTTATGGATTTGAATATTGTACCGATACCGTTAAGTATTCCTCGTTTATATCTCTTTGTATCTGAAAAGATTTCGTCAAATTTCATTTTTATAGAGTTGGATATTTGTGTTAAAAGGTTAAAGTCTGTTTTAATTTCATTCGTAAAAATAATTGACTTATGATCACCATTATGGAGAGTGTACAAGATTCTGTCTAAGATATTTTGATTTTTGTCAAAAGCTAGTTTGAGGGATGAAATGTTTTTATGCACTAGTAGAGTCCATTTGTCATTTGTCACCACGATGTCCGTGTCTTGGTGGTAGTATACACCAACGGTGTTATTGATTGGGGTAATTTTGTATTGACAGAGTGCTGATCCGAACAGCAGGAGAAACCTGAAAATAAATTTAATTTTCAGTATATGGTTTCATTCTATCAAAATTTACTTTGGTTTCTTGTTTCGTTTCGAGGTTTAATAAGGTAGCAGAATTTTGGAAAATTTCTTTTATTTTAAAAGGTCCGTTAAATTTGTTTTGCAATTTGTTTTTGATTTGTGATTCTTTTACGTAAACTAAGTCACCTATTTTGTACTCAGATCGTTTTTGGGGAACATTTCTGTCGAAACGAATTTTTGCTTTCTCTTTTTGAGATTGTGTTCGACTACGGGCTATTTTATAGTAGTGGGATATTCTGTTGTTTAAATCTCTAACGTATTTGGTTATTAATTCTTTTTGGTTATATAAAGTTTCGGGTGGTCTGTTAGACGTATGCCCAAATACAAGTTCGTATGGGGTGAAACCGTGTGTTTTATTTACCGAATTGTTATAGCATATTACCGCATATGGTAAGATTGTGAAAGGATGTTCGTTCGGATTCTCGGTTTTATGAATTCTTATCATTTCGGCTAAAGTAGCATGAAATCTTTCTATGGATCCGTTCGATTGGGGATGTCCTACGCTTGAATAAGTTAATTTTATGTCGTAGAGGGTGCAGAGATCTTTGAGCAAACGGTTGTCAAATTCGCCACCGTAATCGCAATGGATTCTTAGTGGGGTACCATAATGTTGAAAATATAACAACAAAGTGTTTACGACAGATTTTGCGGATTTATCCGGGACTGCATAGGCTTGCGTGAATTTAGTTAATTCGTCGCGAATGGTTAAAGCGTAATTTCGAGTGGGGAATTCAAATAAATCGATATTGATTCTTTCGAATGGTGTTCTTGGGGTTTCTGTGACTACTAGAGGGTTATTAAGGTTTTTCCGGCATACTTTAGTCTTTTGGCAAGTTTCGCAATTTTTTATAAAATTTTCAACGTCTTTAGTTAGACCTTGCCAAGTGTATTTTTCTCTAATTCTTCGAATCGTCTCATTTATTCCTCGGTGTAGATTATTTTTACCAAAATGATTTTGCTCCAATATAATTGGAATTTCATCTTCGTCGGCAGTTCTGACGATATCTTGACAAATTACTACTTTTAAGTCTTTTTCCGCAAAAATGAATGATAGGATTTCAAGAATGGGGAGGTCTAAGTTATTTTCGACAAAGTATGTCTTAGAGAGATCTAGGACATCTTGATTTTTAAATAATACCAAAAATAGATGTTCAATTGCAGATTCAATATCAAAAGGTAGAGGGATGATAAAATATCTCCTATGTCTGACTGTTTTGCTCGATACAATATTGATTTTATCGTTATGAAATTCGATGTTTTCTTCGAATATGTCCTCGATAATTTTGTGATGTAGGTCTTGTAAGTTGTTTTGTTGGAAAAAGGTTATAATATCTTTATGTTCTCGGTATAAGAGTTGTTTGTTTGAGGCTTTGATTTTTGAATAGTCTATTAAAGATGTTGTTTTATATAGGTTGGTGAAAGTTTCGAATTCTCGGGAAATTTGTTCGTTACTGATTTCGTTGTTATCGTCTGGGTTTTCGTAATCGTCTGACTCTTCGTCATTCGCGGCTAGAACCTTTGAATAGAATTTGGAACATTCGGAAAAATGATTAATTTTGATTCTGGAAAGTGCGTCCGCGTTCTTATTGATTTTGCCGGGTTTATAAATTATTTCGTAATCGTACTCTTCTAATTTGAGTCGCCAACGGGCAAGTCTACTTCCTGGATCTTTTATAGAGAATAGCCAGGTGAGTGGTCTGTGGTCGGTGACAAGCTTGAACTTTCTACCATACAGATATGGTCTAAAGTGCTTTACACTCCATACTATCGATAAAAGCTCGCGTTCAATCGTTGAATATTTAGTTTCTGCACTGCACAAGGTTCTAGAAGCATAGGCAATGGGTAAATCTTTGCCAATAGGCCCCTGGCTCAGCACCGAGCTGACGGCAAATGCGCTCGCATCAGTGGTTAGAACGAAAGGTTCGTCAAAATTAGGGTAGATTAATATCGGAGTTGTCGTCAATGTTTGTTTCAAATTTTGAAAAGAATTTATACAATCATTGTCGAAGAGAAATGGTATGTCTTTTTGTAGTAGTTTTGTTAAGGGCTTGGTTATCTTGGAGAAATTAGGAATAAAGCGCCTATAATATCCGGCTAAGCCTAGAAATGATTTAATTTCTTTTGGATTTTTCGGTTGGGGAAAATTTAAAATAGCGTCAACCTTCGAAGGGTTTGGTTTTACGCCGTCCTTTGTAATTAGATGTCCTAAATAAGCGACTTCCTTACGGAGAAACTCGCATTTGTCTGGTTGAATTTTGAGGTTGGCTTTTTGAAGGCGTTTAAAGACTTCAGTTAGACGGGAAATGTGTTCGTGAATTGTAGGAGAGTAAATAATAATATCGTCCATGTAGACGAGACATCGTTCATTTTGAATACCTAACAGGATGTTATCCATAACTCTTTGAAAAGTTGATGGAGCGTTTTTGAGTCCAAATGGCATTCGCACGAATTCATAATGACCGTTCTCAACTGTGAAAGCAGTCTTTTGAATATCTGCGGGATTAATTTCGATTTGGTGAAAACCAGAAGCTAAGTCTAAGGTTGTGAAATATTGGCATTTGCCAAGTTGGTCTAAAAGATCGGAAATGTTGGGCAGAGGATATTTGTCACCGATTGTAACCTCGTTGAGTTTGCGGTAGTCGACTACAACGCGCCATTTCTGTTTACCAGAAGCGTCCAGTTTTTTGGGAACTACCCAGACAGGAGAGGACCAAGGTGAGATTGAGGGTTGAATAATACCTTGACTTAACATTTTCGATACTTGGGACTTAACTTCTTCTTTATGGACCTGAGGATAGCGATACGATTTCGTAAATATCGGTCGGGAATTGTCGTTGTCAATAGGGTGTCTGATTTCGTTGGTAAAAGTCAAATCGTCTCCTTCTAAATAGAATATATCTTGAAAGTCTAAACAAAGCTGCGTTACTATTTCGGCCTCTTCTTCGTTTAGATGATCCAAGCGCAATTCGTTCCTGATTTCAAAGGATCTGTCTGTCTGTAAGTGTTGGTCAGAATTTTGAGTATTTAAATTAAGAATTGATTTGAATTTTTGTACTGGTTCCAGGTTAAGATTTGAGAAGTTTATGGTTTTTGGGATGGCGTTTGCGTTTATTATTGAAGTTAAAAATTCTCCATTGTGATCGATTTTGACAATGGCATTTGGTAAGCGTACTTTCTCGTTTTCCTGGGCTAACAGTATAGCCTCGGTATTTCGCAGGTTACATTTTAGTTTACAGATTTTTTCCATGCGAGGTTCGATAGAAATTAAATTTTTGATGTTGCCTAAATTTAGATTTTGATTTTTGATGTTAGAGTTACTAGTTGGTTGTACAGGTAAATTTACTGTAGTTTCTTCCGTGACTTTAAATAGTGGTACGGTTTTAAAATTTGTGACTAGTTGTTTGTTTTTAAAGTCTACTTGGCATTCGTAATGTTCTAAGAAGTCTGCGCCCAATAATCCATCAAAATCTATATCTAGATTATAGATATAAACTTTGTGTGACTCATCTGAAAAGGGGATGAGAACAGATTCGTTGATATAAATTTTTTGATCGGTAATACCTTGTATAATTACATTTTCAGGAGATCTACGTCTATAATTTTCAGCTGTTTTAGGTTTAAAAATTGATATGCCTGCACCTGTGTCAATTAAGATTTTAAATTTACCAGTTGCGTCTTTCATATAATAGAGATTTTTTGAGTTTACGGTTAGTAAGGTATGCGGGGGTGTATTTAAAAGAACTTCTGTTCTGGGAAGTTCAGGGACGGGTCGAAACTGTCGTTGAGATTCATAGTTTGTATTTGAGTTTCTAGTTCCGTGATTGGTTCGAATTGGTCTGTTTGTTGTGTTGGAGTATCCGTGGGGTACTCCGGGTCTAAACGAAAATCCTGAGGATTAGCAGTATAATCCTCGTACTGTTCGTATTGAGAATTAGCTGTATAATTCTCTTGGAAATTTTGGTTGGTTTCAAAGCTATAATGTTCGTAAGTATCTTCTGCAGTTTGGTAATCAGAAGAATAGTCACTGTATTGATTAAAATCGCATTGGTTTTCATAAGTTTCGTAATTTAGATGATGCGTTTTTTGTTGATTAAAACGGTTGAAGTTTGGGTTTGGTTGAATAGCAGAGGGTCTTTGCTGATTGAAATTCGGGTTCGGTCTTATGGCTGAGGGCCTGTTTTGTTGTGGTTGACTAGATTGATTAGGTTGAGGGAATGTCCTCTGATTAAATTGATTGGTTTGAGAAAAATTTTGAAAATTTGGGTTTCCGTGATAATTTGGTCTCTGGCAGTTTGATGTCGATGGCATAGACTGTTGCTGTTGCCTTGTACGACATTCGTTTATGACGTGTCCATTTCTTTTACAAAATGAGCAGAATTTCTGTTGAAAATTAGAGGTTGGTCGTTTGGGTTGTAAATTGGGATTTTTGACCGGACTATTTTTCGGAAATTGTTGTTGTTCAAAATAGGAGAGTTGCAGTTCTCTTCGAATTCTGCTAACAGCTTTTAGTATGGTTGGAGGGTTACTGGCACGTATGATGCGGCCTAAGTTTGGTTCTAAGCCCGTTAACAAATTATTAAGCGTCATGGTTTCTATAAGATCTGATTGTGCAGTTCTTTGCGTTCCCGTGAGATTTTGTTTTTGCACTGCGGCGTGCATCTTCGCGTTGTGCGTTTGTAGACGCGATACAAATGTTAATGCGGATTCGCCTGGCAATTGGTGAATGCGCTGCAGGTCCTGAATCAGGGCCGTTAGATCTCTGGAGTCCCCAAAATGGGTTTCCAAGAGTGCTTTGATTTCTGGCCAGGTGCCAGGGTTGCGTGAATTAATTAATTCGGCAGCTTTGCCTTTTAACTTATTTTTGATGTGGATTGTTAATAAAATTTTCTGATCATGGATTGCCATACTTTGTGCACACTGACATGAGTTTAAAAATGTTTGTAAATTAATGGCGTTGCCATCAAATTCCGGTATCAATGAAAATACTTCAGAGAGCTTGTAAGGCTCAATTTGCTCTGGTTGTTGTTGTTGTAGTTGTTGTTGTAGTTGTTGTTGTTGTTCTTCGGCTGGTGCCGGTACTATTGGTTGAGCTGTCTCTGGTTGAGCTCTGTCTGGCATTTTGCTTTGTATTTAAATTATTTGGATTGCAAAAAGAAATTGGTTGCGTATCAGCAGTATGATACGAACTAAAATTAAATTAGCTTGTTACGTTGCGTGCGTAAATGGATTGTATATTAGCTGTGTAATACACAATGTTTCGTATTAGCAGTATAATACGAAAATAAATAAACTTAAATTAAATAAACCTGTTTCGTTACGTTTGTAAAGGAATGGATTTCACTTTGACAATAGAACTGTTCACTTAAATAGGTTATGAATAAAGTAAGCGAGATGATTCTTAAAATGACTTACGTGAATATTTTCTTCATCTGGTTAGTAGGTTCTTCTAATTAAAGGATTGGGATCCACCACCACGGCTAAGAAGTTCTCCTTGTTCTAATGGTTCTTTTCCAATGGTTAGGCACCTTTTGCAGATGGACTCCTTGTTCCGCTGGATACGTTTACCACTAGTTAGGCTCCCGAACACGCGATGTTAGTTAGATCCGTACGACTGCGCCATTTGTTAGATCACTGTTTGCGTGATTGACTTTTTAAAAACTTTTTATTTGGTTACATCAGGAATCAACGTTGATTCCTGAATAAAAGATACAATTTATGTATGATACATTTAATATGAACTGAGTATGATAACTGCCGGTACAAATGCTTGTTAGTCTTATTTATAAGTTTTCAAATGATGTGTCAGCCAAAGTTGAACAAAGGAAATGCAAGCTAGCTAATCAGCATAATATTGTGAGAAGTTAAAATGAAACTTAATATCTAGATAAGCAATTCAAAGGAAGCTGTTATCTAATACTGTAATATGATGCTATCTGTAATGTCGCTTTATATCTTGATGATATAGCGTATAATTTTATATAACATATATATATATATATATATATATAATATATATATATATATATATATATATATATATATATATATATATATATATATATATATATATATATATATATAATATATATATATATATATATATATATATATATATATATATATATATATATATATATATATATATATATATATGTATATATATTATGTAGAGGAGGGATGAATCTTCAAAAAGTGTAACTTGGTAAAGAGCCCTACGGGCAATAGGGAAAAAGATATGGGCACATAAGTAAAATTTCAAAGTTTCAACCCCTAAAAATAGGGGACGCACATGGTGTAGCAGGGTGTAGTTTTTTTTACTTGCTTATTATGCCCTCTTAAACAACTTCCACGAAAAAAAGTCCGCAGTACGCAAATTTTTTTATTATGTCTAATTCGACTGGAGTATATACTCTAAACCTCGTTGCACTCAGTATTTAAGTGTACTATACATTAATCGTATTAGGAGGATAGTGACGAATTGAACTGTCAATAGTGTCAAGTGGCAGATGTCATTGAGAGATGTTGATTTGACAAACCTTCGTAAAAAATTACACAGCCCCACAAAAAAAAAAAAAGTTCAGACCAGCGAACCAGACCCATGTATCCCTATGTATTTTCGGTCGCTGAATCCGAATCCGAGGTCAAAAAAATTCGTACACCCCCAAAATCTTGAGCTAGAGCCAAAAAAACACCCCTGGACTGGGGTAAAAAGAATATTAAGCTACGAGAATAGTTGTTACATCCTAATCTATCGAATTATACAAATTAAGGTTAAACAGCAGCGTACATACAATAGATATGAAACACACCCCCAGTGAGGGGTGAAAACTAGCCCCCATTTATAAAAAAATCGATCCAAAACAGCAGTGACTGTTGAAAAAGCTCGAAAGGTCTAAGTTTTGTTAAAGTGCATCAGATCCGACGTAATCTTCATAAACTGCCCGTATAGGGTTGAGAACAACCACCCTTAAGTTTAAAGGACACAAAACAAGAGAAAATGTAAAATCCGACAGGATTTCTATTTTGCGTAGTACTCTAAAATAGAACTAGAAACTTACGTACCATCAACGCCCTACAGTTTCAACCCTCAGATGGTGTGAAAACTACCCCCTATGTATAATTTTTCTATAAAAAGTTACAGTAACTTCTATAAAAATTCGAAACACCTACGTTGTGTGGAAGTGAGAAGAAACTAGACTATATTCGGCGCCGTGCTTGAAAACCACCCCCATGGGGTTGCGAGATGCTACCCCTATATCCGTAGGACACCGGAAGTGTGCATCACGATTGTTGCTAATCATAGCATAAAAATGTAAATCCGGTTAGTTTCTCTCTGTTTTTCCAGCATCCTACGGATATAGGGATGGCATTTCGCAACCACGTGGGGGTGGTTTTCAAGCACAGCGTCGAACATAGTCTCACTTCTACACAACGCAGGTGTTTCGAATTTTTATAGAAGTCACTGTAAATTTTTATGGATAAATCTTACACAGGGGGTAAAAAGGAACGACGTAGTCTTCATAAACTACCCCTATAGGGTTGAGAACAACCACCCTTAAGTTTAAAGGACACGATAAAAACAATAAGACGTTAAACCCAACATGATTTATATTTTCATGGATGCTATGATTGGCTGAAATTGCGTAGTACTCTAAAATAGAACTAAAAACTTACGTATCATCAACCTCCTATCCCCACATAGCACAATCAGGATATGGGATGACAAATTGGATATACTGGATAATTGTATTATTTTGTTGATTTTACGAACATTTTTTTAGAAGAAAACAGGTGGCAGAGAATCCCACCAATTTTTACACTACATTTTTATACTGTAACTTTTTAGTTTAGGGGGTAGTTTTCACACCCTCTGATGGTTGACACTGTAGGGCGTTAATGATACGTAAGTTTCTAGTTCTATTTTAGAGTACTACGCAATTTCAGCCAATCATATCATTCATGAAAATAGAAATCCTGTTGGATTTTACGTTTTTTCTTGTTTTTCTCGTGTCCTTTAAACTTGAAGGTGGTTGTTCTCAACCCTATAGGGGCAGTTTATGAAGATTACGTTGGACCTGATGAAGTTTGTTATCACTTTAACAAAATTTAGACATTTCGAGCTTTTTCAGTACTCATTGATGTTTTCGATCGATTTCTCACCCCTCCCTGGGGGTGTGTTTCATATCTGTTGTATGTACTCTGCTGTTTAACCTTAATTTGTATAATTCGATAGATTAGGATGTAACAACTATTCTCGTAGCTTAATATTCTTTTTACCCCAGTCCAGGGGTGTTTTTTGGCTCTAGCTAAAGATTTTGGGGGTGTACGAATTTTTTTGACCTCGGATTCGGATTCAGCGACCGAAAATACATAGGGACACATGGATCTGGTTCGCTGGTCTGAACTTTTTTTTTTTTGTGGGGCTGTGTTATTTGGAATTACCCCCCCACCAATTTAAATGCAATAGTAATGTGGCACGCACTGCTTACGCGCATTTATCCTGCATTTCGGTTAAAGTATAGAAAAAGGAAAAGTTTCAGTGCTACGACCAGGAATAGGACCGGAAGCATAATCATAAATAATATAAAAACTAGTTTAAATAAAATCTATTATTTGCTGCAGTTGAGTAATTAAAATATCTGATAAACTTATGATTTGTAACTTGCAGAGGTGTATGTTTATGAATAAAGCTTATTAAAATTGATTGTTCAATTTGCCCGTTACTGGCATCTGTATATATAAATTGGAAGTACTCCCACTGATCCATTCTGTTAATAAATTCATATATTTGTATATACATTTACGCAATGAGACTTTTCCTAGTAATTGTTGCATTCGCTGCCGTCGTCCTCAGCGTCGAGGTAAGCTAAAGAGAAATGTATATGGTGTTCTTTCCTTCCAAATAATACAAAATAAGTATTTGTTATTTTAATTGTTTAATCTATTTAAGCCGCGAAACGGCATAAAATCGGTCTGAACCCGGATTTCATTTTTTTTTTGTCTTGTTCTGTGTGCGCATTCTCATGTTCAATTATTTGCATCTAGACGTTAGAAGTTTTTCCAAACTATAATAATTATACTGTAAAGTTTGAAATGTTTGGTAATATTTTCATGACGCCGTGCATACTCTATCAATCAAAAGTAATATTTTGTAATTTTAAAAATAAAATTTTTTGGATTGTGGTGGAGAGACAACTCATGAAATTTTTACACTTTCGTAATACACACTAAGATGTCTCAGAAGGATCAAGGCAGTAGATTATACTTAAAAAAAAATAAAAATGAAGAAAATTCAGCATTTATGCTGTTTTACTCTTTATATTATGTGACGTCAATAAAAAAGATTATTTTTAAGAATTGATAAACAAAGAAGGACCCATTATGCAAATACGACACTTAAGGCGGCTGTCCCAATAATCAGTCACTTCTTGTTAATGGTTATTTCTATTTTCAGTGAAACTATACTATTTGCGAACGTAGTAATTTTTTTTGGAAGTAGGGCTTTACTAGTTATACTAAAATATGATAGGAAAATATTAAGTATTTTTTATCGAAATATTCTCGAAAATATTTAAACATTTTCATTATTTTTTAAAAAAGTTTAATTGAAAAATCCGCTGCCTAAGGAATCACTACTTCCACTTCAGATGTTCTGTTCAAGTCTATTCAACGAAGAAAATGCTGATAGTATACTTACACTCCACTATGTAAAAAAAATGTTCATAGAACTTTACTAATATAATATTTGAAATTGTCTACCCCAAAAACCCATAAAACGATATGCCATGGTGTTGGAGCTGCTAGAGTAGGAGGTTGTTACCAAAAAACTTTTGAAGCCTTCGGTTCTTGTACACACACTAAATCACAATTTAATTTTTTGTACTCCCTATAATAATGGGATGTGGTTGGTAATGAGGGTGATAGTGGGGGGTGGTTGATGCCAGAAAATTTTTTGAGACTGTGGCTTCCCGTACATACACTAAATCCCAATTTTATGGACTCTTACTTGCTTGCTTTACCTACTTACCCTCATTTATCCCTGACCCTTCAATGGAACGAGATCAAAATGTAATCTAATTCCAGATCTCATTTTATAATGCAGTTCTCCACATCGATATAGTTGGCTAAAGAAATCATGCAAAATCATGCAAAAATATTCCGCGTTCTGCCCAGTCGGAGAGACATCAAAAATGAGAGACAGGGCTGGCTTTAATTTTCACTATATATTGACAATTAATTTTGGACTTAATTTAGTAGTTCGATAATTATTTATATCAAATAGATAGATGTTTTCAAAAAACCAATAAGAATTATTAATTTAATGCTGTACCCGTTTAGTTTTAATTTTCATTATAAAGGCAAGCGAAACTGATTAAAAGAGTTGAAATATTTTAATTGCCCCATTTAGCCAATAACAATATTTATATGCAGATACCCTAAGACATTATTAAGGTATAATATTTTATAGTACGATACTAGTAAAAAAACCGCTGCCCAAGGAATCACTATTTCCACATCCAGATTTTCTATCCAAGTCACTTACAACGAAAAAATTTTGTATGTGGAAATAATTGTTTATGGAACTTTAATAATATAATATTTGAAATCCTCTACCTCAAAAACCCATAAAACGATACCCCACATCGGTAGTGGGGTGGGAGTGGTAGTGAGGGTGGATAAAGTAAAAAAATATTTTGAGGTTTCTGGTTCTTGTACACGCAATAAATTACAATTTTTTTTCATCCCCTTTAATAATGGGGTGGAGGTGGTAATGGGGGTGGCTAATGCCAATTTTTTTTTTGAGACCTTAGCTTCTCTTGTTTATACTAAATACCAATTTTATGAACTCTTACCTGCTTGATTTACCTATTTACCCTAATATACCCCCCCAACCCTTCGACGGAACTAGATGAAAATATAATCCAGTTCTAGATCTCGTTAAAGTACATATGTGTACCAAATTTCAAATCAATATCTCAAACGGTTCCAGAGTAAACGTGCGCACAAAAAAAAAGTTACAGACCGACAGACAGACAGACATTTTTTTTTCGTTCAAACTTAAAATCTCGACGTTTCATGACATTCTAAACCTATTTGAATAATAATAATTTTTAAAAAATGTTATGTCGTTACTATACTTCCACTGGATGTGGAAGTAAAATCACTGTTTCGCTGATTCAATGATATTTTAAAACGATCGCGATCAACTCTTGCTGCTGCGGCTGACTATCATCTCGCGTGACAGTGACAAGTGTATATATTGTTTGTTTACGTTTTCGACTTCTTACGGATAGGTACGCTGCGCGCCGTGGTTGTCTGGCTGCCTCCGGGATAGGATTCGAGGAAGCACATATTGTATTCTAACTATAAATAACCTCCTTTTTCTTCTTTTCTTCTTCTATTTCGATAATTACATTGAAGCAACGTTCATGGCGTTTAGTACTTGGATGAGGTAACCCGCCTGAGGAAACATGGCGATCTCGTCCCACCTTCTACCGACTTGTATATCAGTGTTAACGTAGAAGCTGTATAATTTGAGACTAGGATTACGTAATGGATATACTATCGTTCGGGGAATATGTAAAGCAGTCGGTCCTTTATCTATTAAATGTTAGGCAGAGAAGAGGTTTGAAAAATTCGCAGGTTGGGGATAGCTCGTCTTGTATGGTAGCGGAAAGAAGCCGAATTTAAATATAAATAATAAAAAAATAATGTCAGGTAAAGAATACCTGTTTCTCTCAGATGCCGACGCACCTGGTTGTAGTGTGGCTGCTACACCTGATCGTCAGAATAGCAGCACACTTATCAGCTAGATTCAGGAAGTTCTTGGTACTGCAACACAACCAAATTGATACTAAAGATATCTGCATCAAATCACAAAACCAGAAATTTTCATTGATGCCCAATGAAAATTTTAATAGTTTCTTTTGTAGAGTCGATCTACTTATAACTCCAATTGTTCATCACTTATTTTACAGTACCTTCATTACATTCGTAGTGACAAGTAAATCTTTCATTATTTTTACGAACTGTCAAATCACATAACAAATTCCTTGACAACTAAATTTAATGCAACTATATTTTTTAAACATACAACAAATTGCACTGGCAACTAACAAAATTGTTAAATAATAAACACGAAACTTGAGCGCACTACACATACTACACATGCTTTTAAAAATATGCAAGATTTCTGATAAAGTTATTTTCGAAGAATCAAAAATAAATAAGTTTTCCTCTTGTTGCGTCCATCCCTGGACATACTGTGTATACAGCAAAAGTCGCAGTAATTTTAATTCACCCACCCTGTATTATAAAAACATTATTTACATATTGAACAAATATTCCTTCAAATAATTTAAATATTAATATAAAAAATTATGCAGTGATCATTACAAGCGGTTCCCATAAATATGTCTCCATTAATGTTGACGTTAAGAAAACAACAAATGCAGCACAAAACAAACGTGTTAAATCTGTTATCAAAAACAAAACAAAAAAAATAGTAAATACTTTTCGTTAAGAGCTTTCTAGCTCTTAATGAAAAACCGCTGCCCAAGGAATCACTACTTCCACATCCAGATTTTCTATCCAAGTCACTCACAACGAAAAAATTTTGTATGTGGAAATAATTGCTTATGGAACTTTAATAATATAATATTTGAAATCCTCTACCCCACGCCGGTAGTGGGGTGGGGGGTGGCGATAGGGGGTGGTAGTAGGGGTGGATGAAGTAAAAAAATATTTTGAGACTTCTGGTTCTTGTACACACACTAAATCACAATTTTTTTCATCCCCTTTAATAATGGGGTGGGGGTGGTAATGGGCGTGGATAATGCCAAATTTTTTTTTGAGACCTTAGCTTCTCTTTAATATACTAAATACCAATTTTCTGGACTCTTACCTGCTTAATTTACCTATTTACCCCAATTTGACCCCAATTTACCCCCAACCCTTCGATGGAACAAGATGAAAATATAATCTAGTTCCAGATCACGTTAAAATACATACGTGTACCAAATTTCAAGTGAATATCTTAAACGGTTCCAGAGTAAACGTGCGCAAAAAAAAAAGTTACAGACCGACAGACCGACAGACAGACAGAATTTTTTTTTTCGCTCAAACCTAAAATCTCGACATTTCATGACATTCTAAACCTATTTGAACAATAAAAATTTTTAAAAATTTTTTTGTCGTTACTATACTTCCACTGGATGTGGAAGTAATACTATGTTAGTGATAACCGAAAATTAATATTATTACGAAACGGGGCCGATTATGCACAGTGCTAGCACCTGTCCACTACATTAAGAATTTCTGGTTGCGACCTACCCATTATTATTTAATATTACATGCGGGAGAGAAATAGCAACGAATTCGCCAAGTATTTCGCGAGTTAACATACAATGTAATTATTATTTTTGAACAATAATATGTATTCGGTAATATTTCTGAGCGAAATTTCATATACTTATGACTCCATTTGCCTTTCATTCAGAGCGAGAGGTGGAGTGTCGGCCTTCTTTGCAATTTTTCCATCCGACTACATAGATGTGGAGAACTATACATAGGTCTACTAAATTTTCAGTCAATATCATAAGCGGTTCCAGAGCGATCATGCGCAAAAAAAATTACAGACCGTCAGACAGACCACAGAGAGACTGATAGAACGAGAGAGCGAATTTTCTTTTGCTGAAATTTAATTCTTGACGTTTCTTGACACTCTAAGCCTATCTGAAGATTACTTATTACTGTATGTGGAAGTGGAAATAAAATATATTGCTTTGGAATTGTACAACTAGTGAAACGTTACAGCCAAAAAAATTACTGCAGTTGTATTACACTTTCGCAAAAACAGAAATGTTCGCTTTTATGAAGCGAGTGACCAGGAGAGCCACATTAAATTGTTGTTAATTATTTCTGAATTGGATCTTTTTTATTAGTTAATTCTTTACTATAATTTATTTGGCTTCATGTAACAAAAAAAGTAAAGTAGCACTAACGCTGACTTTTATTGATTTTTATTTACAAGTGCATAAAGAGATACTTTTTTCATAATATGTTTTGCTTGCAAAAAATTATGAAAAAATGTACAGTCTTTTTAACAATCGTAGAAAATAGTTATTTATGCAAGGAGTATGTAAGTGATAATTTTTTCACGTATGGGAATTTTGTCGCACGAGCCGTAGGCGAATTCGACAATCCCATGAGTGGAAAATGCACTTTACACACAAATTGCGTTTAATATTTTTTATAATTCCGAAATCGTTACCAAAAATATACGCATACATTAAAATATAAACGCCACTTTACGCCCTAGTGCGTAAAATGTTTTATTTTAGGCATTAGTGCCTAAAGTGAAATAGCAAGACAGTTGTTTAAAAATCGCAATATCACCATGGCCAACCTAATTTTAAATGAGGGAAACTTATCGAAATATTGAGAATATAAGCGAAAACTAAATAACTAGTTTTTCACTTTTAACGATAAAATATAATTGATACGCAATTCTTAAATTTTTTGCTTTACGCCCTATGTTGAAATTTACGCACTACACAGCGTGTGTAAAGTATGTAATTTACGCACGGTAGTGCAAAAAATATACTATTACCTTAAATATGAAAACAACCTATTAAATTAATTTGCCATGTTTTTGATAATATTGCTATGTCAAAATAACAACTTTTTATCATATTATTCTTTATCGTATTATTCTTTAGCGCGGTTCTGCCTTAGAAAACATACAAAGTTTTTTATAAATAAAATCTACATATGCAACCTTTGGTATGTACCCACACCCTGGATATCTCTAATTAATAGAGTACCTGGATGTAAAAAGTAATCATATTTTTTTTATGATTAGTTATTTTAGTAAAATATATAATAATAACATTTTATTTTCAAATTTATAAATTTTCCATTTACAAATTCAAAAAATGGCGATTCAGCTAAGCTACTCTTACACTCAATCACAATCATCTCGTCGGAACCATATATATTTATATAGTTCCGACACTTGCTCTAACGACTAAGGGATGAAGACCACCCTGAGATTTAGATAGGTACTTAATATTTGAAAAAGTATTGGTCATTTTTCACGCAAGTGTCATAGTTTCTAAGATATTCGACATTTAAACTAAATACTTCCTCATCTTTAAACTTTGAAATTATTAATCTTACACAAATATTGAAAAGTTTATTCATTCTCAGTTTACAAGCTTTATTTTCGATTTCCACCATTTCTTCACTAAAACTAATATTTATTGGGATATTTGCAAAAAGACAAGAATTTTACGCCTTTTTCGAAATTTTTTTTATGGTTTAAAATGTAAAATCTATTTTTAAAGCTAGTGCTGTAAATGGACAAAAATATTTGAGTATTTAGATCCTACTATTTTATATTAACGAAAAACAGTATTCGAGAATTTTATTTTTTTAATTACAGACTACTTACAATAATAATATATTGACGTTTTTATTAAAAAAATGTGGGGAAGCACAATGTTTCATAACTTCTTTGTCTTTTATGCTATTGAAACAGTCGAAAAATCATTTGAAGGCTTAAGTGTTTTTGTTGTATCTGCCATAGTTTCTGAGATATTTAATATTTAAACTAAATACTTCGTCTTATAAACGTTTGAACACCATCTTTATACTACCGAAATCATTCATTCTACAGAAATTAGAAAAAACTATATGCATAGTAGCTTTCTTATTCGTCTCTGGCATGTTGTCGCTAAATGTAATACTTTTGAGACCATTTTGAAATACCTCCTTTTCAAGCTATTATCGTAATTATCAAGTCGTTGAAACTTAGAGCCTATCAATTTATATGAAAACTTGCATAAAGCCTTCCATTTTAATTTAATTATTTTCCAGGTTCAATGTTTTTGTTTTTTTTTGTTAGATTTTTTTTTTGGTAGGTTTTGCTATTCCATGAAAAGTGGCGTTCACCCGCCATAAATTATCAAGTCCCCATATAATATAGAAAATTTTCTCTGATGCATTTCCCATTAAACTATCAAAAAAAAACGGAATCTACTTCATATGACATTATTCGGAAATTAAAAATTTTAGTTAATGTACTAAAGGGAATCATAACTTGGCTATATTTAAATTTGATAGTCTTAAAAAGAAGAAACATTAACTCTGTTATATTCTTATATAAAAAATATTCTTAACATCATCAAATCTCAAGATGTACTTCACACTCTTCAACAGGTACTTAATTATTTTCCTTACTGACTCCAAGAACTAAATTCTCACTCAAACTCTTCTTTCAAATGTTTAATAATAATACTAAAGTATATAGTCAGCTAGATATCTTCCAAACAAACACTGGTGATACCAAGAAATTGTGTTATTGAACCTTCCTTAAAAAGGTCACTAAAAACTATGAAATAAAATTTCACTGTCGTCGCCCAGTGAAGAGTTTTCTCGAACAGCCGGTACAGAATATAGAAGGGGAAGTGTTGTTGTTTCCGCCTTGCATCGTGAATTGTATAGTTTATGTTTCCTCGGTTTGTGATTCTGTTTCTAGAGCTCTTCTTCTCCTTCTGAGTTTTCTGTTTCCAGTGTGCTTGGGCCTTTCCTAGATTCTCAGCATTCCTCAAACTTCTTCTCTCTTTTGGTGGCAAACAGTGTATATATGTTCGTCCGCTGATCTGTCTTTGATGAATGTTATCTGGTAGTCTGGTGGTCTCCAGATGTGTTTCGCTAGTTGCTCAAGCGGACACTGCGAAGTATTTATATCCTATGCTGCAGAGTGCAAATCTTCTGCAATTTGAGATTTGCAGGTGCAGTATTTCTTTTAGCTCTACACATTATGTCTAGCAGTTGATCCTTTGATGATAGTTTGTCCAAGGGCCAGTGATCTATTCTTGTATCAATTCTGTTTAATTCTCTCTTTGCGTTTCTTTCTTCCTCCAGTTTGCAGATATATCTTCTAATATGCATATTGTTGTTTCCTCTAAGTTTTTCAGATGTCCGAATAAATAGTTTAATCGTTGTCCTGTTGATAGAGTTTCTATGTTTTCGAAAAGTTTTCTGATTTTTTCTCTCCTCCTGGATTTTCTACCCTTCTATTTATTATTTAGATGTTTATTTTTAGTCTTTCGTTTATATTCCTCAATCAACTTTATTTGCTGTGGCCTTCATCTTTTTTAGAGATTCCTATTTGTTATTTGTTTCCTTTCTTTTTCGGCTCATTGACGACTTCTTCCTTATTAACGTTTTCCTCCTCTATATTTTTATTTTTGAGATCTATTTATTTCCCATTAGCAGTTTTGCTATTTCCCCGGGGAATTTATTCTGATAATCTTTTTATTGCAGTGGATAAATGTTTCAGTTAATGCTTGCTTATTTATTCACGTCTTTCCTCTTGCCTTTCCAGTTTTCCATAGTATTTTCTGGTCTGTATTGACATTGACTTTTGCTGTTTTTTTTTCCATTAATGTTTTAGTCCCGTTCTCTTATCTTTCGGTCTACCAGATAGCCCAGTCGTTGAAGGTATTTACCCACAAAAATTTGCAAACTGAATAATTTTTTTTCTAATGAGTTCGTGAAAGTGTATAGAATAATATCCTGAAAAGTTTACATCTCGCTCGGATACAGAAGAAAAAAAGAAGTGAAAAAAAATGTTTTTCTCATCCATTTTTTCAAAATTTTGAAATTAAATCAAGATATAAAAAAATCAAAAATACAAATGGATAGACCACGTATTTATGAACAAAAAATGTAATAACAAAATTTATCGTTAAAGCCACGGTTTTCCCGGAAAGAAATAGTCAAGTGTAACGTTAATTAAGGAGCGAGATCCTTGCTTGCGCGCGCTTGAATATGCATGACTGTGACGCTGACGCACTGAAGTACATGTCACTAAATCAGAATTTGTTCAATCTATATGAGGGTTGGTTCATTTAAAAGATGGAAATTGTAGCTTTTTTGTTTTAAACAATACAAGCAAAGGATGGATGGGAAAAATATACTTATATATATACATCCCGCTATCAATGCTGCGTCCTTTCACAAGCCAACCTTACTGCGTCTCCCAGAAATACGCTAGTTAGCTCAAATCTAATGAAGTATATTGGATCTACTAACCAAATTCAGTTAATATCTGGTTTTAGAATTGTAATAACTCAAGAAACAAAAAAGTTTAATATACAGGACAATACTGCGTCCTTTCAAAAACAGCACGTTATTGCGTCCGAGAATAATTTCATTCTTCTTCAATACAGTGCTGCGTCCGAGATGACTACTTTTTGTGAAACTTAGCATATTACTGCGTCCGGCGCGGTTGTCATATTTACCCTAATAATTTGATTGCACTTGTAGTAGAACAAATCGATAGCCGTCAGATATTTCTAAATGTCAGTAAAATTCGAAATATGATTTTTCTGTCGATTATTATTTTAGGATCAGTTTTTCAATTGTGCATTAAAAGTAAAGTAAGTCATTTTTATTTACTCCTTCACTAAGCGATGAGTTTACCTTAGAATAGAAGGGAGAGCATATGCTTCTTGCTTTTGCTTTTTGCACATATCTCGAATGATAAGTGTTTTAGTCCTGAAAGTCGAAAAACACATTTCTTGAAGTACAAATGTGTTTGACAATAAATGCCTCCGGATTTACTATTTTGTAAAGAACAATGTTAAAAAAGGGCTTTTTTGGCCCATCCGTGGTAAAGTGTGGAAGCTATCTTTTTTTTTTTTACTAATTTTGGGCTGCTGAAAACGAATCCTCACCCGTTTTAACGAAAAGTCTCGGGAGCACATTAAAAACAACCCCTATTTGGGTGCCATAATGTGAAGATTCTCATTTTCCAAACCAAAAGTCATTTAAATAATTAAAGAATTTTTAATATAAAAAACAATATTTCCTGGATAGTGATGTGCACACCGTACACCCCAACCCCAAGAGTGTGAGAAATATTCAGGGATGAAAAATATTCATCCGAATTGATTAAATCACCTTAGTATGATAAAAAGACAAAATCCACCACCTTAATTGGTGGGGATGGGTGTAAGAGTATTCAGAAGTAATCACATTATAATAGCCTTTTAATAAGGAATTTTGTTTTTTTTTTTTAAATAAATAAATAATCGTATATTATATATTGTAACTTACACCGTTCTTATGGCTGGTGAAAGGTGAGGGGAACGCGAGGGAGAGCCCATTCACGGTAAAGTGTAGAAACCATCTTTTTACTAGTTTTGAGGTGCTGAATACGAATCTGTCATTCGATTTGGCTAAAAACATCGGGAAGACAGTAAAAAATAACTCTTATTTGGGGGGTGGCATTGAAATTGATATTATAGCTTGCAACAAAAAGTTATTCTTTAGTGCAGGAAATTCTTTCAAGATACTCAGTTTCATTAGGTAAGTAATGAAAGAAGCAAAAATTCTAAATTCACCATCCCTCCCCCTCGTTTCCCTCACCCTTCACCACCCTAAGAACGGTGTATATTTACAATATTACTCCTTGTTAAATGGCTATTATCAGGTTATTATTACTTCTGAATACTCTTACACCCATCCCCACCAATCAAGGTGGTGAATTTTATCTTTTAAGAGTTTTTATTGGTTTTAATTGCAAAAGAAATCCCTAATCACCCAATTTGATGTTTTTCTATCATAATGAGGTGATTCAGTCAATTCAGATGAATATTTCTCACCTCTGAATATTTCTCATATTTTTGGGGTTGGGGTGTAAGGTGTGCGTATCACTATTCAGAAAATATTACTTGTTTTTAAATTAAAAAATTCTTTAATTATTGAAATGACTTTGGGTTGGGAACATGAGAACCTTCACTTTATGGCGCCCAAATAAGGGTCTTCTTTTAATGTGTTCCCTAGTCTGGCAAAACTGGCAACGGATTCGTTTTCAACACCCTAAAATTAGTAAAAAAAGATGGCTTCAACACTTTACCGCGTTAGAATTTTTAAAAACTGTTTTTATGAAGATAAAAGTTTTTGTACTCATATTTAATATCAATTTAATTAATTAATTTAATTTAATTCTTTTCTAAACCAGAAAGCAAATATTATTGGAAAAAGAGGGGATTTATTTTCTATATATCTACAGTTTCAACTAAGGATGTTAAACTTCTTGTAAATAAATTAAAGTCTTCAAACTCTAATGGTCATATTTCTAATAATTTGGGTAAAAAATGCAAATACGCGATAAGCGGTCCATTTCTATAGAGAAAGGCATATTTTCCAGTAAATTTAAAAGAGCCATAATATCTTCATTATACCAGGAGGGAGATCCAAATGACTATAATACTAATTATGAAGCCATTAGTCTACTATGTAGAATTTCTAAAATTTTAGAACTCCATCTCAAGGAGCAATTATCAGATTTTTTACATCGGAATATGTTACTGTCTCCTGCTGAACATGGTTTCACTACAAACAAAAGCAACAAGTCTGCGTTGTGTGATTTTCATCACAAAATCATTAAAGCTTTAGACAACAAGAAATCAGTTGTGGGTCTTTTCGAAGATTTCTCAGAAGCTTTTGATTTGGTAGATCATCAGCTGCTTAAGACCAAACTAGCACTATATGGTATTCGACTAACTGATTTACAAATATTTTCCTCCTATTTAGACAACAGGACACGAATTTTAAAAATGGTCGTTGGAGTTGAAAGTAATATTTGTGATATTACACAAGGAGTTCCACAGGGGTCAATTTTGAGATCACTTTTATATATAATATTTACTAACTATGTGGTCAGCTATCAACAAAAGATACCAAATGTTCATGTGACCTGTTATGCTGATGATACAAACATTCTAGTTACCGGCAACAACGTAATTGAAGAAAAAAAAACACTGAAAGATTTTATCAAGAAATCATACATTGGTCTCAAAATAATAACCTAATTCTAAATAAAACAAAGACAGTTTCAATACAATTTTCATTGAATAATAATTCCGAGAGCTTAACACTTTTTAGTGGTACTGACTGGGAAATAAAAACTTGTTGAAAATTTTTAGCTCAAATAGCAATTTAATTCGCTAATTTCTAATCACGTGTGCTGAAACAACCAATCAGAACAAAATTACACTGATAAGATCCCTTAGGGATGTTTTCACTTATATTATCCAGTTTGACAGTTCAATAACACAGGTCATGAATGTTGTTGTACAGCTAAGGTCATTTCAGAAGTAATTTTTCGCGCTGAATCCGAATCTGGCCTCAGAATTGGCCCATCACGTCAGAATTTTGAAATATTTGAGGTTAAGTACTTAAAAAATGACTTTTTTTAGCAAGTTTTGAAGTTGTGTTTAGAACCCAAAAAATTTTTCAGCTTATTTCTAATAAATATATCATTTAGTAACATCCTTCCTCTTTAAAATAAGCTTTCGAATGGTCATCTATGATGTTTCCTCGCAAAGTTATAGCCATTCTAAGATGACATGAATTTGAAACCGTGTTCCCTACAACCCCACAATCTTAACCAAACGACTCTAAACGAATCAAATTTAACACAACAATAGGAATAACCCAACATTCTTAAATCAAAGTTTGGTTAAAATTGAGGATTATGGTACGCATGGTACTCGGGGAAACCTACTACGCATCCATTGTACTCAAGGAAACCCACTGCACATCTGTAATACTCGTGGAAACCCACTGTGCATTCATGGTACCCGGAGAAACCTACTGCGCATTCATTGCGCACTCAAGGAAACCTTCTACTTATCCATAGTACTCGGGGAAACCCACTGCGCATACATTGCACTCGAGGAAATCCACTGCGCATCCATTGTACTCGAGGAAACCCACTGCGCATCTATAGTACTCGGGGAAACCCATTGCACATCGCAATTTGATAACAATCCATTATTCTTACTCGTGTCTAACAGATTCTAATAAAAAGTATTTATGCCAAATTTCATGATTCTGGGTTTAACCGTTTCCGGAAGGCTTAAAAAACCTCCCCCTCCCCGTTCACCCGTGCGGAGGTCTCTTTTTGAAAACCGTCAAATACGTGCGTGTCTTCTTATTTTCTCAGAAGTGTCCATCGCTCGAATAATCACGTTTCTGACTTACGCGATTTCAAAAGTACAGGTGCGCTTTAAACCATCTACCACCCCCGTTTTGACCTCTTCAAAAAGTGAAAATCGAAATTTCGTCTTAACACGATCTAATAGATTTCAACAAAAAATATGTCTGCCAAATTTCATGCATCATGCATCTAACCGTTTCTGGAAAAACCTGAAATTTCAACCTCCCTTTTTATCAAACAAAAAGGTATAATAATGGTTCTATTTATAGTTATTAGACTTATAATAAACCACACTATTTGATGAACTTGTAGTATATTATTCAACGAGCGGTAATGAAGGTAATAACTCACGCAAATGAAGTTTACAGCTTGAGCCGCAGGCAAGTGCTGTAATTCATCAAGCGGGTTATTACCATTACCGCAAGTTGAATACTATACTTCATCTACGATTATAACAATAAATATTAAATTGAGAAAATTTTGTTTTAATTAGGTACTCAGTTTGTTTATTAATAAAATTAACTGTAAAATTTAACTTAACTTAATTTAAGGATCTCTCTCGGACAGAGCCACAGCTTCGTGAAGCGCGTTACGTCGATTGGATAGGCTAGGGCATGAAGATACAGATGATTGGCACTATCACCTAGTGATTTATAATAACTCACTCATTATAACTCACGATATTTGTTTATGGATACTATAAATTGTTCAAAAGCAGTTCATTAATTAGTATATAACCTAATAAGAGTAAATAAAATAACCAAAAGTAGTTTATATTAGTCATAGATTTTTGTTGCTCCTAACTTAGCATACCTAGAATATTACCTACAATATCTTATTAATATTTCTAATCCTATTTACATTCACAATATTGTCTGTAATTCTCCTATTTCCTTATTCAGAACAGTAACCATAAAATTAGCATAATGTCCTGTAGACTGACTGCCTTTGTATGTTCATTTACTTTAATAATCTGAAAATGTCACGTTGAGTGCCGAACTGCAGTAAGGTGCAAGTTACAATAATTTGGCGGTAAAAAATAAAGTAAATGTTAATGTTGGTGTTTCATTATTATATCATCATAATTAATTACCACAAAGTAACGGCTTACCAGTTTAATTTTGGAGGAGGTATTGTTTTTATGATTATATATAACTAAATATTTGTAAATTATTTTCCGTTGAAATTAATTTCATTTCCTGAAAATAAATTTCTGTGATAAAAACATTCAGATTATAAGTAAGAAGATAACTGTTTAAATATGAAACATAATTACTTGTAAACTTATATAAATGTTCACAAGAATTTTACACTCGTCCGAACTCCGGCTTTCCAAGTAAGCATGAAAGAATGACTGGATATTTAATAGTGCCGGTGTTGTCAAATCTCGGACGCAGCATTATACGATTTTTGAATAGAGAATATTTGAAGTATATTTATGTTCACAAATCTATGCGCCCCCAAAGATAATTCGATGGAACTAAAAATATACTTTTAGTTTTACGGAACATATGATACTGCGTCCGAACCCAAAAAAAACTCGGGTCGATATTTTGCTCAATTGAAACGAAACAGAACTCATTTCTATGTTTACATATAACCCAGGAGACGAAGAACATTTTGAGGTGCTGAAAATCGACCATTTCAGAGATTTGTTGAAGATAACACGGGAAAACAATACTGCGTAATATGTTTTTATATCAAGTCGAGATCCGAATAAATTTTGGACAACCCGAGATCCATCACAACAAAAAGACTTTGTTGAGTATATTTTTCACAGAAACTTGCTTAATTATTCCCTCAATCCTTAAACACACAGAGAGGAAACGAATTCAATCTTTCAATTTTTCGTGATAAAATTTAAACAAAACGAGATCCTTAATAAAAACCAAACAAGTCGAGATCCACTAATGTATATGTTGATGTATATAATGCAAGATGAGATCCTGCAATGTTGCCATACTTGTTGGATAATAGCAGGCCATATCTTTGCTTACGTTAGATGCTTCGCGCGTATTTTAACAATCGACATATATTTGTGACAGCTGAAAAATGTCCAGTTGTGGAAAGAAACTAGTAGGTATATTTAGCTTTGAATGGAAATAAACCACAGCTGGTGGTACACAAGAGGAAGTTAAGTTATGAAAAACTATTAAAACATATCACTATTCAATTCCAGAAATACTAATTAATTTATTCAAATTATTCAATTAAATGTTTCAGTTTTTTATTTTTCGTGCTGGAAAAAATTTTAGGAATATGAGAAAATAAGTTTTTTGAAATACTTTTGCACGCATAATGACTTTTTAAGTTCATTTGTAGACATGGAAGAATAAAAAGTTGTGATTTTTTAAGTGGGACACCCTGTTCGATTTTTATATTCTACCTAGTAAGCAGTTTTCTCTTTTTCGATATGCAAAATTAATTTATAAATTTGTGACTAATTTGCAGTTGAAAACATGTAAATTTCAAACAGATGCCTTCTTGAAATATTAAATGTTAGCAAATAAAATAATATACTGCATTATCCAACATTATTCTACAAACTTCTTTTACCAAAGGTAAATAATTGTCAATCCGATTATTTCTTACCTTGACTTCTGTAAAATTTGACTTTTACCTCAAATCAATTGAAAGTTGTCTCGGGAATATAAGGAATAACACACAGACTCCAAGGCACACGGACACAGAGATGTACAGACTCAGTTTTTTTGCTAAGTCTTAGAACATTTTAAATCAACTAATTTTTGGAAATTCTTTTGCCGGCACAATACCTCCACTCGCGTGACGTAATGTAGAAGTAATAAATGTTGAAATTCTTGAAACATAAAATATATATATGAAGTTAATCACAAGAATTTCACGTATCATTAATTGACAGTACGTTTAGAATTTTTTATTGGTATTTTATACATTTCTGTTTATAATATACTAAAATAAAAAGATTCCCCTCTGTATTACTGGAATGACAATTCAAAGACCCCCATGTGTTTAACCACGTAAAAAGAAGACGAACAAGCAGATATAAGACACAAAAATAGGAATTGTTGTGGATCGTGAAACGAAACGACTGAAGTCTATAAGTTTTTCAAAAGTCACATTAAAACTCAAACTGCCCCCAAAAAATCAGAATGTTTAAAGTTTCGAGCAAATTATTTAGATTTATTTAGGGAAAAAAACTGGGTGTAACTCATATTAAAACATATAGTTTGTCCACGCAGTTAGAGGGGATAAGAGGGTAAACTTTTTTATTTCTCATTTTACGCGGAAAATTTATTCTTCATAAAAATTTTGTTTTGTTAAAAATATGATTACCATGGAGTAAGTTAATATGTCATGTACAGGGTGTTCAGAAAATTTTAAAAATCTGAAAATTATGGAAGAGTAAACTACGTTCATTTTAAACGGTATGAAAAACTGTCACTAAGAAAATTTATTTAGAATTAGAATTTATATCAGAATTCAAATTTGTGTATATATCTTCCTAATTCGACTTTTTTAAACATTTGTCATAAGTATCAAGTGGTATCATGCGGTAAAACTTACGGTAAAATAAAAATTATTTTCTTCTTATTTATTAAATAAGACAACTAATTATACTCGTAATTATATTAAAATCTTTTTGTTTTTATTTTTTTTTTGATGCTTAAAACAATTTTGGAAAAAAGTCGAATCAGGTAGATTTATCCACAAGTTGGAATTTTGATATAAATCTTAATTCTAAACAACTTTTCTAGTGAGTTTTTCATATCGTTAAAATTGAACGTAGATTACTCTTAAATAATTTTCAGATTTTTCAATTTTCTTAACACTCCGTGCATGACATATTAACTTACTTCATGGCAATCATATTTTTAACAAAAGCAAAACTTTTCATTAAGAATAAATTTTCCGCGTAAAATGAGACATAAACAAGTTGACCCTCTTATCCAATCTCACTGTGGACATGTATATTATTTTTCAAGTTTTTATTTTTATGTGTTATAAATGAATCCTTTATTCATTATAACACTTATAAAACAAAAACTTAAAATTATATTTATTTTTTATTCATTTATAACACTTATGGCAACAAACATGAAATTATGTACATTTTTTAAAATGCAAGGTACAGTACGGGATAGTCATTTTCGGTTATATTAAAGGGAAAGTATTCAAAATGCGACAAATGCATATTGCTACTTCATTTTTCCAGGAGAAATTGAATTATCAAACAGCAATTTAACGTTTCCAAGTTACAACTAAAATTGTTTAGGTATTTTCTAAACATTTATATCGTATTTTACAGATATCTTAATACATTCTTATGCAGATCATTTTAGGAATATTTCTATTTTTCTACTAGCTCAAAATTTTTAAATCTAAAACTTCGTTATTTTAAATCAGCGCCCCATTTTCTGTTAGCCAAAGGTTCGTAACTACCTTTACCTTCAAAATGTTAAATGTCATCTTTTATAGTTCCAGAAATTTGCATATTACGTAAATTAGTGTGTTATTCATTTGTATTATTTAAAAAATATAGACACAGGCCATCGAGAATATCTCGCTTAATATTAAGCTAAAAAATAGTATAAAAAAATAAAATTAATTAACGAGTAATTACAATATTATTTTAAACAAGTTTCGAAAACGAATCTTTTCACACGAGTGAAACGAGCCGAACGCGTTATTCATTTGTATTAATTAAAAAATATAGACACAGGCTGTCCATTTGATCAGGGCCATCGAGAATATCTCGCTTAATATCAATCGTCTAAAAAAAAAACGTTTTTACAAAAATTGTGTCGATCTATAAGTTACAAAATAGTATAAAGAAATAAAACTAATTAGCGAGTAATTACAATATTATTTTAAACAACAAGTTTCGAAAACTAATCTTTTTACAGGAGTGAGACAGTTTGGTGGAACGAGCCGAAGGCGAGTTCCATAAGTCGTGTGAAAAGATGTGAAAAGATGTTTTCAACCGTGTTGTTTACAATACTTTTTCTAAGACTGCAGAATCAACTATTTTTAATAAACTTCTTTAAAAGTGGTGTGGTTTGAAGACCTCAAAACTGATGTTTAGTCGTTAAATAAGTCGGTTTCCATGAAACTGAATAGGCTAGCCTACTTCAGAAAATACAAATAAAAGGTGTCAGTTCTGTTTTTGACAGGACTGCGTGAAAAACATGATAGTACTCTGCTTTTTGGATTTTTGCACACGATGTGTGAAAAATGACAGTTTTGAGTCATGGCTACTGTGCGTTATTTGTCGTTTTCGAGGGCAGCCGTAGAAAAAAATATTTTGTAAATCAGTAAAAAAAACTAAAATCGCACTTGCCATGGAGAAGAATGATAAAACAAAACAATTAAAAAATCCGATAAGTTGTTCCAATATTTATGCTAAAGAAAACACAAATTTAAAAACTAAAAGTAAATTTAGAGAACAAAAACAAAGCGATAATCAAGACAGCAACATAGAACAATTGTGGGAACAGTATTCTCAGTTATGCTGATGTATAAATACATCATTGGTTGCTCAGAAAGTTAAAATAACCTTTACATACAATTTTAGTACCATGATAAAATGAAACATGAAATATTCTAATATTTATTGGAAAACCATGCATTTATTAAGAAATACTTCTGAAAACCAATTTCTCCTTGCCAACGTGATTTTTCGGTAATCCATTTTTATAACTACCATTGTGAGTGAAACGCATTTTTGCGGAGCCGTGGAGAGAAAATACGGGCCCTGTGGAAAAAAAAAAAAAAAAAAAATTAAAGTACCTATATTCTAGGAAAAAATTATAATACAAATTTAAGTTCTTCCATAGCCAACTATTTTTAATAAATAATAACAATAATAGTGCAACCAGTTTAGTACATCACATGAAATACAGACAAATGGATTTTTAGCTTTATTTTCATTAAAAATGTATTCCCGAAAAATCACGTTGGCAAAGAATAATTGGTTTTCAGGAGCATTTCTAGCAAAGATTGGGACAACTTATTGGATTTTTTAATTCTTTTGTTTTATCATGCTTCTCCATGGCAAGTACGATATTGGTTAAAATTATTTTTTTACTGTAAAAAATATTTTTGTAAATATTTGTTTAGTTTTAATGAATAAATGTAGCATATGAAAAGAGAGAAATACTCTATTTAATGCTACCATTTGCTGGCTATTCTAGATTTTGTTTAACACCCTGAAGAGTAAATCTCGAAATCGAACGGTTCTGAGAAAATTTAAATGATACGTCATTAAAAGACTCTATTTTGTACAAAAGAATTGTATTAGCAATTTTTCGTAACCCTTCAAATAACGGAGATATCTGACTTAAAGACATTTCACACTTTCGAGATTTTCGTCATAACTATTAAAGTAGGCCATGGATTTCAAATTTTTTCTTTTTTTGCACGATTGATATTAAGCTCTCCTCTGCAAGTACAAAAATATTATATTACGATATTATTTATTACTTTAAGAACCATTGATTGTACTTTGCTGCGAAGAAAAATAGCAATCCCACTAAAATATTAAATCTCACCAAACGTTTAATTAGTTTGCCAAAATGTCTCAAGAGAAACTAAGTATTTAACTTTTCTTAAATTGCCGAATTTCAATTTTGGCATTCCTATAAATAAAATAATGATCTTAGAAAGGCTTACAAAAATGGGCAGGTATGGATAAGGATAATTTTCACATTAAATCATTAAAACTCAACCATCCTATACGCCTACAGCCATTTAGTTTTATGTTTAATTTTAAAATTAAGGTTTTAATATGTCGTTTATTTTTATTACACTGTATTTTATATCACTATAGGTTAAGTTTTTTTAGACAAATAAAAACAGAATTCTAAATCAGTTTTATTTTTTTAACATATATTTAAGTTAAGTTTTAAAATTACATTCTAAAAGTATGTCAAATTTAATGGTAGTCTCTATTTTGTTATATAATAAAATTAAACATAGAATTATACCGCACCCCTAGGCTTGGTTAGAAATTTTTCAAAATTACTATAATAAATTAGTAAAATTAAGTAAAATATTTAGATTTTCACTTTCACTAACACATCTCAGGATTTTGCAAAATTACTAAAATTTACTAGTAAAATTGCCTACATTTTATTTAATTTAAGAGATCTTGGTACTTTGCAGATTTTATTATTGATAAATAATACATATATTATTATTAGTATTATTATTAAACCCTAGGGTTTTTGCGAAAAGGCTGATTTTACAATATCCCAGCGACATATCCATCTACGCCATGCGCTTCCGCTTATTCTGCTGTATGTCCTATATATTATAGTAAATTTATTAAAGTTGTATTTAACTAATAAGCAGATACCCAAAATAATGACCACCGAGCCCGTTTTGTGTCAACCTTATAAATTAGACCTGCTTCTGTTAGAAATAAACGACGCGACATTGCCAGATCTACAGGATCTGGTTTTGTTCATAAAATATTATATACAAGTTAAGTACTGCAGCGCCCTCATAAGAACGTTTGGTTTAACTACTCGTGTATAAAAACGGATAAAATGGGGGAAAAAGGAGATCCGAGCTAAAATTTTCGTATACACTGCTGCTAACTGGATTAATTGAATAAACATGATATACACGTAGAAACAAGCCGAGATCCGTTTCGGATCTCGACTTGTAAAAACGGATCTACACTTGTATACTATTTATCACGAAAGGATCTCGACTTGTTCAGAAAATATATATATATATATATATATATATATATATATATATATATATATATATATATATATATATATATATATATATATATATATATATATATTCAAAAACCAGTTTTTCTTGGGATTTATGTTCGTTTAAATAAAATAAAACATATTTTACGTTTCGGCTAGGGGCCCTTAGCCCTCATCAGAATATTTTTTTTATTGTTTAAATAGTGGTAAAACGATATTATAATCTGAAATAAATTATTTTTTAAGGTTAATATTTTGTGTACAAAAAATTTTTTAATAAGAAATCTTACCTAGGCAGCATGACTTCATGGCATGTTATTCCATCACGTTTTTTCTCTTTTTTATTATTAATAAAATTCATTGCTATTGTATTATTTGACTATGTTGTAAATTAATGTAATAATTTGTATGCACGATTGTTTCAACACGTGGCAAAGGCAGAACGAAGCCTCGCGGAGCGACCGCGGCGACAAGGCAGAGAGCCAACCGTACCGGTACACAGGTTATGACCCTCAACTGTAGATGGCGGTAGTAGTGTTATTGATATTTAATAATTTTTTTATTTATTTAAGGCAATTGGTGTGGTTGTTTGTTTTAATGTGAACAAAATTATTTTAAGAAAAAACTCAAATTTTTACTTTCACTTTTTTATTTATAATGTGTCGTGGCATGTCTCGGGGCTCGGGGCTCCTTACACAGAGTTATCTGTCTGGAGCCCCAAGCCATGCTACAACACATTATAATATATTTTGCTTAGGTTATTTATTTCGGTTTTGTCATTTACAGCTTTTTTATTTTTGTGAATGTGGATCATTTCCATAATTTCTCTTTTTTTTTGTTAGGTTCAGTAGTTAAAATTTGTGTATTGTCATAGTCAAAGTCATGTTTTGTTAATTTCTTATCATTATTGAGTGCAGTACTACAGTTTTTTGTGTATTTATGTACATTTAATCGATTTCCTAGGTACTGGGAACAATAAAAGTATTAATTTTCTGGACTTAACGTTACATAGAGAAAATAACACAATACAAACCGAATGGTACACAAAACATACTTGGTCTGGTAGATACCTCAATTACAACTCAAACCATCCACTATATATCGAAATTAGTGAATGTAAACTATTGTCAGAATATGAAGATGTATTTAAAGGCTTAGGGAAATTTCAACAAGAATATGAAATAAAATTAATTCCTAATTATAACGCCTATTCTGTAGTTGCCCCTCGAAGAATTGCAATTCATTTGCGGAAACTTGTTGAGGTTGAAATTAAAAAAATGGTAGATAGTGGTGTTATTACTTCTATTGAAGAGCCTACTGAGTTTTGTTCTCCTATCGTCGTGGCGCCCAAGAAAGACAATAAAATCAGGATATGTGTTGATTATACTGAGTTAAATAAATATGTATTAAGAGAGCGATTGCAGCTTCCAAGTGTTGAGGAGTTTTTAGCACAAGTTAATAAGGCAACTGTATTCTCAAAACTTGATGCTTCAAATGGATTTTGGCAGGTACCATTATCTAAGAATTGTGCCAAATTAACAACCTTTATTGCACCATTTGGAAGATATTTTTTCAATCGATTACCTTTTGGAATTAATTTTGGTTCTGAGCATTTCCAAAGACAAATGTTTCAGATATTAGACGGCCAAGAAGGTATTATCAATCAGGCAGATGATATACTTATTTTTGGTTCCAATAAAGAAGAGCACGATGGTAGATTAAGAAGTGTATTTAAAAAATTAAAAGCTAATGGTGTCACATTGAATAAAAGTAAATGTGTGTTTGGAGTGTCATCAGTAAAATTCTTAGGACATATTATAGAAAATGGGAACATTAAACCAGATCCAGATAAGATAAATGCTATATTAAAAATGAAAAGTTTATCTAATGTGTCACAACTGAGAAGATGTTTGGGAATGGTTAACTATTTGATGAAGTATGTGCCAAATTTATCTGAAAAGACAAATGTATTAAGATATTTGTTATCATATGATGTTGAATGGACTTGTATAAGAAAAAGTTTTCACTGAATTAAAAGAAGAATTGACACAGAAGCCAATATTAACGCTATACAATAACGCATTGCTCAGCAGAGTTTCAGCTTATGCGTCATCATTTGGGATAGGTGGAGTCTTGGAACAATTACATGGTAATGTTTGGAAACCAGTTGCTTATATTTCCAGAAGTTTGACACCTACCGAGTGCAAATACGCACAGATTGAAAAAGAAGCATTAAGTATTACATGGCCTGTGAAAAACTGTTGCAGTTTTTTATTGGAAAAGAGTTTCAGATCTTAACAGATCATAAACCATTAGTTTCCTTATTAAAGACGAAACCAATTGCAGAATTAACTGCAAGATTACAAAGATTTAGAATGAGACTGTCATCTTTTAGATATTTAATATGTCACGTGTCAGGCAAAAATTTTGATATTCCCGACACATTATTCAGAAGCCCAGGAAAAGAAATATGATGATGTAGACATATTAGAAGATGATTTATATGTACAAAATATTATTGAGCAATTACCGTTTAGTGACATGCGACTTAATCAAATTAAGCAGGCACAAGAAGAAGATGTCGAATGTATCGAATTAAAAAAAGAGATATTGAATGGATTCAAAAATAAAATGTCAAAATTTTGGACTCATCGAGGTGAGCTGTCATGTTATAAGAGTCTCATTATGAAAGGATGCAGAATTTTTATACCAGTGAATTTGAGGCAGGAAATGTTGAAAAAGATACATGAAGGTCACATGGGAATAGTTAAGTGCCGAAGGAGAGCTCAAGAATCCGTATGGTGGCCTAATTTATCGTCCAATATCGCTAGGTTACTTCAAAATTGTGAAGAATGTATTAAACATAAATCAAATAAGTCAGAACCTTTAAAATCGTCGATGTTACCCGAGGGCCCATGGATAAAAATTGGAATGGATCTCATGGACTGAATAAGAAAATGTATTTGGTTATAGAAGATTATTTTTCAAGGTGTCTTGAGGTAATTTATCTGAAAAGTTTTGTCTCAGAATCGATAGTAGAAGTAATTAAACATATTTTTGGACATTATGGCATACCTGAAATCGTTCGTTCCGATGGGGGGAAAATATTTTGATTGCGAATGTTTTAGAAATTTTGCAAAGAATTATGGATTTTCTTTAGAAGTGTCCTCACCTAAATTTCCCCAGTCAAACGTATTGCGAAGAGCATATTAAGAAAATCAACAGATCCAAACATGGGATTGCTTGCATACAGAAGCACTCCTTTGGAAAATGGATTTTCACCAGCAGAACTTTTTTTTGGTCGAAGAATAAGATCAAACTTACTTCAAATACCTAAGTTATTAAAACTACAGTGGAAAAATGTAGAGAAATTTCGAAGAAAAGGTACCAAACTAAGAAATAGGAATGAGAAAAACTTTAATCAAAGAAAAGGAGCAAAACTGTTGAAAGAATTGAATATACATGATAAAGTGTGGATTACTGATATGAAAAGATTCGGAACTATTGTAAGAAAAGCTAAGTATCCAAGGTCATACATTTTTTCAACAGAAAGAGGTGAAATTCGGAGAAATCGTAAACAGTTGATAGTGCAACAATTGGAGAACTTCGAAGAGGAAGATGAAGGAGTGATGGAAAATGATTATCCACCAAATAACATCAACCAGCCAAATGAAATGACTGAAAATAAAAAAGAATTACAATTGTCAAGCACACATCCTTCAGAAACGTCAACTGATCCTGTTTCGAATAGAGGAAAGAGTTTATACGCTACAAGAAGTGGGAGAGTTGTTAAGCCACCAGAAAGGCTTAATTTATAAAACAAGAGAGGGTGTATTGTAACGTAGTTGGTCGGTTTGAGAGCAGTGGATAGTATGATAATTAATATGTTGTTAGTTACGAAATAAAGATAATTAGATGATTACTGAATATTAGTGTTATTATATATTATTAATAAATATTTATATATATATATATATATATATATATATATATATATATATTAAGTGACGGTGAGAGGTAAACTATCATATGGTCAGATGCTACTATACGTCGGACAAATGTCACTGACGTATAGCGACTTGCTTTTTTGCAAGTACCAAGAGCGGCGACCTCTAGCCTTAGTGGGCTATACTCACAGTGAGTATAGCCCACTAAGGCTAGAGGTCGCCGCTCTTGGTACTTGCAAAAAAGCAAGTCGCTATACGTCAGTGACATTTGTCCGACGTATAGTAGCATCTGACCATATGAGAGTTTACCTCTCACCGTCACTTAATTTGATTCAGTTTGTATAAGACTAGCAAGTTGACCACTATCATTTGTCTGTTCCATGACTTATGGCATACTGATGAGAACATAATAAGTTCGAAACCGGTCTATGTCTGGTTAAGTACAGACAAATGATAGTTGGTTACTGATCACGATTTGAAGGTGTAATTCAATGCAGGTCGGGGTATTTGCCCGCTGAGTAGTTGTTTCCTTCAAATCCGATTTCATATATATATATATATATATATATATATATATATATATTATTAACAATACAATTTCAAATAGTGATACATTAGTTCACTTAAGTCTTACGAAGGTTGACGTTAAAGAAATTATTATTGGTTTTATGATCCATCCATAATTTGTCATACCGATTCTGTGAAAGCAATACCACACGCCCTTCAATGTAACTTGTTTATCTAAAAAATTGTTACGCATTCTTCCAATATTAAAAGGTTAAAAAATATATATATGTAATATTATAAAATATACATTTGTTAATAATATTACTAGAACATTATAAATGTATCTCCTCTGGTCGCAACTATTTATGTGTTACTTCTTTTATTTCCTATGATTTATGTATATATTCTTTTGAACAAAATAATTTATTTATTTATGTTATTAGGCTACGCGGCCGGAAGAGTATTATATATTAAAATCTCATCGAAAAACGTGCAAAAAGGAAACTCGCGTAAAATGTCGAGATGCACGTATGGCAAGATATGGAATATTTGCGGATAATTTCAGACTAAAGGATTATCTCTTCTGTATGGCTAAAGAATTGGGTATGATGAATGATGAAGGAGAATTTCAAAAGGAGGTAATTTTAGAAATACTTGCACCACACGTGAACTATGATGAAGATATTCTTCAGAAAATCATTTGTGATTGCATTGTGGAAAGGATGACACCGGAGGAGTCTGCTTTTGATAGTGGACACTGTGCTTGGCAGGAAGTTTCCGCGTACCAAAGAAAATATCTGTAAAAGCTACATAGTGATTAATAAACTTAGTTGTAATTCTTTAGAATCCAATTTGTTTTATTTATTAATTTATTTATTTTTTTATTAATTAATTAACTAATTAATTAATTAATTTATTTTGGTTATTTATTATTTAATTAATTATAACCAGCGACCAAATGGCCGTTGACAGTACGAAATAAATATGAGTATTGAATGGAAAACCTAAAACTAAGACAATGACAAAATAAGAACAAAAATTAATATGAATCATAAATAGTGAGCACACGGTCAATGCAATAATTAAAAAGAAAGAAAAAGACTAAATAGTAACAATAAATATTGTAAAATGATTTAAAGTTTAAAATAAGTAGATTTCAGAATTTGTAAACATCTTAATTTATCTTGAGAAGCTAGACTTCTAAAATACAAAATCAAAGGTGGTAAAATGATATCAGGAATCCATCGTTAGAGTGTTTTGGCTTAATAGACAATTATAGGTTGATCCGGAGTGCCTTGACTGGAAAAACTTCCACAAAATAGGAAATGTAGATTTCCATAACTGAAAATCGAAAAACCTCAAATTGATCCAAGAAAATAACTTTAAAACTTAAATTTTAAACAATATGGGTCACAAAAAGATAAAAAGAAAGTGAGAAATCACAACGAAACTAAATAAACATTTTAGTGTGTGCCTAAAGATTTTTAAGAAAGAAAAAGAGCACAAGTAAAACTTAACTGTAAGATTTCTTAAAAACAAGTGCTCGGATTTAAACCATGAAATTAAAAAACAAAGACTATTACCTTAGGTTAAACCTGGGATACACATCCCTGAATTCCATATTCCAGTTTAAAATTCAACTTTTGACCATCAGCAACCATATTTATGAGCTGTCGCTGGCTATTTCAATATTAGATTATTAAAAACTTTATTTTACATTATATTATGCAGGCAGTTGAAAGAAAATATTGCAAAGAACATTTCTAAAATGATTTCAGTTCGATAAGTAAAGCAACGAGGCCTTATCGGTTTATTGAACATTGCCTACGTCTGCTGAAAACAAGAAAATAGAAATTACCATTTATATACACCAAAAAGTAATTTTGTTAACTAGAGATATGAAAGTTAGTTAGTAAGGAGAATAAAAAAGGTAAGTCATGTATCAAATCTAGTGTAAATCGTTAAAAGTTGAAATTATGTGAAAAACCATGCAACATTTAAAACTATATTAATATACAACCTAGAGAAATAAAAGGCATACTGAAAGAATCAGTACTTAACATAGAATATGTTTCAAGCATAAAGATAAGCTGAAAAGGTCTTAAAAAGAAATTTAATTTCTAGTCAAATTCATGAAATTTTGATTTTTTATCAAGTTACCAAAGTTCAGATAAAAGTCAAAACTTTACAAATTTTTCAGAAAAAAAATCGGCAGATACTGGAAGCGGCTGAAACCTCCCCACCCGGTGAATCTTTGAAGCCGAAAAGAGCACTAAACAATATGAACGATCTCATTTAATTATATTTATTAAGTTGAAATATTTTTTTCGTATTAAATCAGAAAAAAAGTCTTGCGTTCGGTGGGATTTGGACCTAAGAACTTGAGTGTTAAATTTATAGTCTGCACAACATTAATATTTTATTCAATGTTTTTAATACAAATATATGCTTCATCGGATCCTAGCCCGGGGCCAGCCAGACAACCACGGTGAACACCGCCGTGGCGAGTGTGAGGCTGGACGGGGTAGGTCCGGTTTGGCTTGGAAAAAAATAGAAAAGTAGCTCCTGTCGTCTGTAGGCAGGCTTAAAGACTAGGTTAAAATTATAATGTGTTCACATGGACCTAAAATTAATATAAAAATAAACACAATTCTATAAAAACGTTCGTAGGCAAGAGCACTTAATAATTTTGATTATTGATACGGGAAACAACTAAACGAAAAAACCTGTTCGTTGGTAATGGGATGGATGGCAGGGATGGCCATCTTTGGAGAAAACCATATAACTCTTGGTGGACAGCTTCCCTGCCAGATGTAGCCAGGGTAGTGTTCATGGTGGATCGTTTAAGTTTGAGTTGGTATATTTTGTTTTATCTTTTGGCCTCGACCAATTTTTCACTAAATCGGTCGGGGAAGTGATAGCTGTCAAATTTTTGGTTCCAATGTTTCTCTGGGGAATTTGGTTTTTGAAAAATGTTTAGGTTGGTACCAATGTCTTAAATTGTTTTTAGGTTACGTAGTACTATTTTTAGGTTATGTTGCCGGAAGAATTTCCGGCGGGATGCCAGAAGTAGCGGAAATAGTTTTTAAAATATAATGTCACTGTCACTTTTAAAGTTTTATTGGAAAAAATCACCGAAAGCGTTCCGGTGGAGTTGCTTACACTTGTAGGGCTTGTAAGCGGTTCATGATGGCCTCTCACACTATCCGTGGGCTTTATAAACGTCGAAAAAACTTGTAATCTCTCGATGCACCTGACACGTCAAAAATACTCAGCATACAGTCTACACGCTTTAACACACTAGCAGAGAACTTATACCACAAATGGACCCTTAGTATTTTTTGGGAATTTTCCTTTGAGTCCATTTAATAAAATTAGACATTTTTCTGAAAATTTGACATTTTTCTGAAAAGTGATATTTTTCAGAAAATTTGACATTTTTTGAAGTGACATTTCTCCGAAACTTTGACATTTTTTCGAAAATTTGACATTTTTCTGAAGTGACATTACTCCGAAAATTTGACAATTTTCAAACATTTGACATTTTTCTGAAAGGTGACATTTCTTCGAAAATTTGACGTTTTTTCGAAAATTTGTCATTTTCCTGAATTTTTGAAATTTTTGTGAAAAGTGACATTTCTCTGAAAATTTGACTTTTTTTCGAAAATTTGACATTTTTCTCAAGTGACATTACTCCGAAAATTTGACAATTTTCAAACATTTGGCATTTTTCTGAAAGGTGACATTTCTTCGAAAATTTGACGTTTTTTCGAAAATTTGACATTTTTCTGAAAATTTGACATATTTCTGAAAAGTGACATTTTCCTGAAAATTTTACATTTTTTAAAAATCTGACATTTTTCTGAAAAGTGACATTTCTCCGAAAATTTGATATTTCTTGGAAATTAAAAAAAAAATTTCGTGACTCGTCTTGTAGAAATATTTTTTTGATATCATCATCAGTTCGCTTGTTATAAGAATTTTATGCTTTTACGACGTCATCAGAACATAGGTGTATTTTTAATTCACTCGTATTCCATCCATCTACAATATTTCCATCTACGTTTCAAACTTTAATTGGATGTTTCCAATAGTTAAGTCGATATCTGCACCAGTTTCTAAGAATTTTTCTTATTTGTGACGTCATGTGACGTAGGTGTATTATTAATTCACTCGTAATCCGTCCGTCTACAATATTTATACCTACGTTTCAAATTTCAGTTCGATATCTTCAACCGTTCCCGAGTTATCAGCCGAAATCACTGAACACCTCTGTCATTATTAGAATATCACCCTGTACATTGCACTGCTTTGAGGACAAAACAAGTGAAATTTTTTTTTTTAATTTTTTTCACGGAAACCAAATCGAAAAAGTGCAAGTGTGATATATCGTTGAAATCGGAATTTTTACTGCTTTTCAATGGTTCAATTACAAATTGTAAGTAATCATAAAATAAGCAACTTGTTGTGCCAAAACGGCACTAAACGTAATCCGATCTTAACCAAAACCTTTTCAGATCTTCTGGAGCACTAAAGAAACCCTCATGCAAAGTTTCATCCAAATCCGTTTAGTAGCTTCGCCGCTATCGTGCTAACATACATACACACACACACACACACACACACACACACACACACACACACACACACACACACACACACACACACACACACACACACACACACACACACACACACACACACACACACACACACACACACACACACACACACACACACACACACACACACACACACACACACACACACACACATACATACACACACACAGACATTTTTCAAAAACAACTTTTTTGGGTTCCTGGGACCTCAAAACGTAAAGATTTGATGTTATCTCAATTTTCGATTTTGGACTAATTGTAGTAACCTCCCACAATTTTATTGTGGGGAGGTTAACAAGGACCTTTTCTATGAAAACTTTTTTTAGAGAGTGAAATTTTGAATAAAGAAGTAGATATTAAAGTAAAGTCCATAAATTAACGCAAATTAAGAAGAAAAAAGCTCAATACAGTAAAGAAAAGTATCTCAATCATTAAATAATTGAAGTAAGAGAAAGAAGAAAGTTGTAAGGTTTAACGAAATAAAAATTGTTACATGAAACATAACCTACAGTGTGTGAAAATCTGACTTACCGGATTTTTGGAAATAAGCCGTGTGTTATTAATCCAGTATTTTTAGCACCCAAGTCGTACAAGTAAACAAATAAAAGAACACAGAACACCTTTAGAAAATTATTACATCAAGCACATAACGAGGTCGAATCAAATACGAGTTACAGGTAACCAGAGTAGTATGGTAATGAGAGAGCTGCTGGCTCAAGGTTGTGTTCAAGGTCAAAACCTATGACAGAGCTGACGGAGCAACATTTGTGTTCAATTTCTAAGAAACGTGAATGGCAGTTATAATGAACACCTGCTATAAATTCTAAAAAACGATGGCGCCGAGATGGCGAGTATCTACAGACTTGTCTAAACTTGTTTACGAAAGGTTATGTGAAGGTCATATAGGTCAGTATATTATTTCCGGAATAACACCTGGCCGGCATAAACCGTTGATTACTAATCACGTGCATCAGAAAGGTAATTACATATATTATAATATATGATGGGGAAATTCTTAACGCATGTGCAGAAGTCTTATATGACGGGAAATTCAAATCGAGACGATACGACAATATGTTAATCTAAAAATAGGTTAAGTAACGCCTTATTTCCGAGAAGAACACCTGCTGTGAATTCCAAGAAAATCAAAGACCTGCTTTTCGCAACAATATCCGGTGTACACGTGATCAATTTCTAAGAAACGCGAATGGCGGTTATAATGAACACCTGCTATTAATTCCAAGAAACGATGACGCCGAGATGGCCGGTATCTACAGACTTTTCTAAACTTGTCTACGAAAGGTTACGTGAAGGTCATATAGGTCAGTCGAGAAGAACACCTGCGGCAAATTTTATTTTAATTACATTGGAAGAAACATTTAGATCACTCTGTATATGTTAGTGACCTGCGGTAAATTTTATTTTTATTGGAAAAACATTTCGATCACTCTGTATATGCTAGTGACCTGCGGTAAATTTTATTTTAATTTCATTGGAAGAATATTTAGATCGCTCTGTATATGCCAGTGACCTGCGGTAAATTTAATGACATAAAATTAATTGGAAGAATATTTCGGCACATCAATGGTCCTTGAAACCAAAATGTATTGCATTGTTTATTTACATTACAAAGAACTCAATTCTACTTTGTTATAGCAGGAAATAAAATATACCGACGGCAGACATTTGATACTCGTAAACATATGTGATAAGAAAATCGCCTTATTTTAAAAATATCTCTCAAGTTAAAAAGATTATTCCTACGTTCTTGCAAATGATATGTAGAATAAAATGCCACAGGGCGTTCTTTTACAATCTGGGCTTTCTCACGTAAAGTGCAAAGACATTCTTCGTTCTCATGTACTAAACAACTGATGTGAGGAATATATTTCACAGGGTGTCATATACTATCTGGACAACGCTTTCTGATTCAACACATCAGACACCTTTGTACCGTGTTATAAGATTAGATAGGAAATCAAAATTACATACTCGAATTAAAAGATAACACATTCTTACCTTATCATATAGCAAATACAAAGAAATATATTTTTCACAGGGCGTTCTTTTTCAATCTGGACAGGTCTTTCACACGCGAAGTTCAAAGACATTCTCTTATAACAAAATTATGAGGAAATATGTAGAATATATTTTTTACAGAGTGTCATATGCAATCTGGGCAATGCTTTCTCACGCGATGTCTCAGAAAAAATAATGATGTCATAACATGATGCAATATATTTTTTACATATGAAATCTAGACCTTGAAATAACACATAGTTTCATTAACTTGTCTCGACAGGTTTGGGATTCTGCGAGTAACATATGCAGGTGTTAGACACGTGACATGTTCCCCCTCTTCATGCAAAAAAAATTATGATGTATAATGCTGAGATAAAGCATATTCTTTAGTATCGTATAGTTTCTTATACAACAATGAAGTGTGAACAATGCAAGAAAGTTTTTTCATGCAAGAGCAGCTTAGTTCGGCATATTCGTCAATATCGCCCAGTTCTAAATAATGGAAGTGTATCTTGTGAGCCTCCAAATAAAAAACAGAATCTTGATAGCATGCCTTCTACAAGTGGTATCAATAGAAAGCAGTGAATTCCTTCTACAAGTAGTAGCAGTGATCCAAAAACCTGTGTATATTGTGGAAATACAATGTTGCGTCCGAGATGACTACTTTTTGTGAAACTTAGCATACTACTGCGCCCGGCGCGGTTGTCATATTTACCCTAATCATTTTATTGCACTTGTAGTACAACAAATTGATAGCCGTCAGTTATTTCTAAATGTCAGTAGAATTCGAAATATGATTTTTCTGTCGATTATTATTTTAGGATCAGTTTTTCAATTGTGCACTAAAAGTAGCCTCAAATGTGCAATATAAAATGATGCATTTAGAAGATCAATAGAATTTTGGATAGAGGTTCATTTTTATTTACTCCTTCAGGAAACAATGAATTCACCTCAGAATAGAAGGGAGAGCATATACTTCTTTCTTTTGCTTTTTGCACATATCTCGAATGATAAGCGTTTTAGTCTTGAAAGTTGAAAAACATATTTCTTGAAGTACAAATGTGTTTGATAATAAATGCCTTCGGATTTACTTTTTTATAAAGAACAATGTTAAAAAAGGTCTTTTTTGGCACATTCGTAGTAAAGTGTGGAAGCCATCTGTTTTTACTAATTTTGGGCTGCTGAAAACGAATCCGTCACCCGTTTTAACGAAAAGTCTCGGAAACACATTAAAAAACAAGCTAAAAACGTACTCTTCGCCAATTTACTGAGTTTTTTATATATAATTGTTACACATTCTATAGGATACTCTTCGCAGTTTTCTTGTAAATAATGTTAGTTTTTGGACATCCTAAATTTTGTGATACCATCTTTGTTGTGAAAAAAATTATATGAAAAAAAAAAATCCAACCTGCGTGGGATTCGAACACGGGCCTTTGGATTGCAACGCAAGCAAGCAAGCAAGAACAAATTTATTTTAAATTAAGAATATATATTGTCCTCCCCGCGCACTCATCCGGAGCCAGCCATACATCCATGGTGCGAATCGCCATGGTAATTGATTGACTGGACGGAGCGAGGCCGGATTGGATAAAAATAAAATGAAAATATAAACACAATCTCCTTTCGCAGGATAGGCGAATTAAAAAGTGCATAAGGTAAAACATGTAAAAAAACCGCTGCCCAAGGAATCACTACTTCCACATCCAGATTTTCTATCCAAGTCACTCACAACGAAAAAAATTTGTATGTGGAAATAATTGTTTATGGAACGTTAATAATATAATATTTGAAATCCTCGACCCCAAAAACCTATAAAACGATATCCCACATCGGTAGTGGGGTGGGGGTGGTGATAGGGGGTGGTAGTGGGGGTGGATGAAGTAAAAAAATATTTGGAGGTTTCTGGTTCTTGTACACACACTAAATCACAATTTTTTTTTCATCCCCTTTAATAATGGGTTGGGGGTGGTAATGGGGGTGGCTAATGCCAAAATTTTTTTTGAGACCTTAGCTTCTCTTTAATATACTAAATACCAATTTTCTGGACTCTTACCTGCTTAATTTATCTATTTACCCCAAATTTACCCCAATTTACCCCCAACCCTTCGATGGAACAAGATGAAAATATAATCTAGTTCCAGATCACGTTAAAATACATATGTGTACCAAATTTCAAGTCAATATCTTAAACGGTTTCAGAGTAAACGTGCGCACAAAAAAAGTTACAGACCGAAAGACAGAAATTTTTTTTTTCGCTCAAACTTAAAATCTCGACATTCTAAGCCTATTTGAACAATAAAAATTTTTAAAAATTTTTTTGTCGTTACTATACTTCCACTGGATGTGGAAGTAATAAACTTAAAATAATTGATATATACAATACAAAAGAGGCTGGTGTAAATAAAATATCAGATATATATGGCTGGTCTTCATGGGAAAATTACTAACCAAAATACCCGTTCTAAGCAATGCAGTCAAAGCGAACGGTAATGCAAGACCGCGCAATTTATGGTTTCAAATATTTGGTTTTCTAAAGATTTTGATATTCAAAAATAAATTGTGATTGGGAAGAAATAATTTAGAGAGACAAAACAAACAAAAACAACAAAGAAAAACAAAGAAACGAGTAGAAGAGAGTTAAAGATCAGAAATTATGTTTGAGAGTTTTTATAGATAGATAGAGAAAGACGGTGTGGCTAGATATGTTGCCCAAAGATGGGCAACGCCTGGTATGGTAATTTGTGTTTTATGCGAAAAGGTGCATTATGCTCTCTGATTCGCGTAATGTTGTTTGTTAGCGGACTATCACCAAGTTTGAATTGATAGAATTTTTCCGATGTAACTTTGATGTAGTCCGCTAGTGGCATTATGTCATGACAACGTGCGTAGAGGTCTCTTAAGGAGATGTATCGTGAAGAATTTGAAATGAGGCGCATAAATTTATGTTCCAGAACTCTTAGTTTATTCATTGTCGTGTCCGGTATGCTGCACCATACCGGCGCCGCATATGTTAGGGCCGGTCTTACAATAACAGTGTAAATTAATTTTTTGTTTTGTCTACTGAGTCTGCTATTCCTGGCCAGAAGCGGATACAGACTCCTGGACATAGAATAGACTGTCCGTATAGTTTCGTTAACATGTCGGTCGAACGTCAGTCGCTTATCTAGTCGTACTCCTAAATACTTCACGCACTCCCTTTCTGGAATTTTGTTTCCCCTTATCAAAATTGGTGTTAGAATCTTATTCTCTGTAAATCTGAGCGTGAAGACTATAGACTCCGACTTCTCCGCATTTACGCGAATTTTCCACTTATCGTAATAAGCCGTGGCACGAGCCATGTGGGCTTTTAGAAGCATGTTAGCCGCTTGTGCATTATGACTATGCGCGTACAAGGCTGTGTCATCGGCGTACTTGGCAAGTTTAGTATTCGGGAAAGTGGGGAAGTCGGATATGTACAAATTGTACAATTTTGGACCGAGGACCGACCCCTGCGGGACGCCCGCGCGAATGTTCCGCAATGTTGACAGTTTGTTATTCACTCTCACCTGAAGCCTTCTACCAGTCAGGTATGAGTGAATGAGTTTTTAAACTCATTCACTCAAATGATGTGTTGCGGAAAACGGTAGTTGATCATTTTGTAAATTAGTCCCGGGATCCAAACGTGATATATATATTTTTCGACAATCATACATATTTTAACTCGTACTTCTATGAAATATATTAGTAAAATTCATAAACAAAAAAAAAATGTATTATGGAAATAATATTTCGCAAGATTTCCATTTTAGTACAAGCGACAAAAATTAAGAGAATATTTTTTTTTTTATTAAATAATTTTATTTACTGATCGATTTTCTTCAAAAACAATAGGGTCCTTCCTCTAGCTAACATTAACTTACTTTCTAAATTTCAATACAATCGGACTTTCCTTTCTTAAGTTATCGTGCTTACAAGAAACGTGACGGACGGACAGACGGACGGACAGACGGACATTTTGAAAGTTGTTCAGAATTCGTTCAGTAACACAATGATATGAAAATTTTTTCTTTACGAGCGATATTTACGATTTTAGAAATGTGCCGATCAAATACAATATGCTCTTCGTTTTTGCGAAGAGTATAATAACCCCTATTTGGGTGCCATAAAGTGAAGATTCTCATTTTCCAAACAAAAAATCATTTAAATAATTAAAGAATATTTTAATATAAAAAATAAGTAATATTTTCTAGATAGTGATACGCACACCGTACACCCCATCCCCAAAAGTGTGAGAAATATTCAGACATGAGAAACATTCATCTGAATTGACTAAATCACCTTATTATGATAAAAAACAACAAACTGGATTAGAGATTTTTTTACAATTAAAACCAATAAAACTCTAAAAGGATAAAATCCACCACCTTAATGGGTATGGGTGTAAGAGTATTCAGAAGTACACATTATCACATCATAACCTGATAATGACCATTTAATAAGGATTTTTTTTTAATAAATAAATAACCGTATATTAAATATTGTAACTTACACCGTTCTTATGGGTGGTGAAAGGTGAGGGGAATGAGGGGGCCCATCCTCGGTAAAGTGTGGAAACCATCTTTTTAATAATTTTGTGGTGCTGAGTACGAATCTGTCATCCGAATTGGCTAAAAACATTGGGAAGACAGTAAAAAAATATCTCTTATTTGGGGGTGGCATTGAAATTGATATTAGAACTTGCAACAAAAAGTTATTCTTTAGTGCAGGAAATTCTTTCAAAATACTCTGTTTCATTAGGTAAGTAAAAAAAGAAGCAAAAATTCTAAATTCACTACCCCTCCCCCTCGTTTCCCTCACCCTTCACCACCCATAAGAACAGTGTATAGTTACAATATTACTCCTCGTTAAATGGCTATTATCAGGTTATAATGTGATTACTTCGAATACTCTTACAGCCATCCCCACCAATTAAAGTGGTGGATTTTATCTTTTTAGAGTTTTTATTGGTTTTTTTATTTTTTTTTAATGAGGTGATTTAGTCAATTCAGATGAATAATAATTGATAAAACCCATCCGCCATGTTGACGCCGCCATTTTAAATTTTCAAATTTTGATTACATATTTGTTTTATACATATTAAGCCTTTCTTTTGATACCCATATCAAAGGAGAAAGAAAATGATAATCCGCCATGTTGACGCCGCCATTTTGAATTTCTAAATTTTTATCACATATTTGTTTTTTGCTTATCACACCCTTTCTTTTGATACCCATATCAAGGGGGTTGTAAAGAAAATGATAATCCGCCATCTTGGAGCGGCGGCCATTTTGAACATATTATAATACTATATTGTATTGTCGTCAGAGCTACACACAACTGCCAAATTTCATGATGATACAACAATTAGAAGTGGGTGAAATTCAGTTCCTTAGATTTTATTACATAGATAGATACAGGTGAACCTAATAAAAGCACATGTTAAAATTCTTTAATCAATTAAATGACTTTTAGTTGGGAGCAGGAGAACCTTTACTTTATGGCACCCAAATAAGGATTGTTTAATGTGTTTCCTAGATTTTTCGCCAAAACGGGCGACGGATTCGTTTTCAGAACCCCAAAATTTATAAAAAAAAGATGGCTTCCACACTTTACCATGTTAGAAATTTTAAAAACTGTTTTTATGAAGATAAAAGTTTTTGTGCTCATATTCAATATCAATTTAATTAATTAATTTAATTCTTTTCTAAACCAGAAACCAAATATTGAATAAATAGGGGATTTATTTTCTATCTCTCTATCTATCTATCTATCTATCTCCAGTTTCAACTAGGGATGTTGAGCTCCTTGTAAATAAATTAAAGTCTTCAAACTCTAGTGGTCATGATGATATTTCTAATAATTTCGATAAAAAATGCAAATATGCGATAAGAGGTCCATTATGTCAAATAATATACCTTTCTATAGAGAAAGGTATACTTCCCAGTAAATTTAAAAAAAGAGCCATAGTCTCTCCATTATTCAAGAAGGGAGATCCAAATGACTATAATAATAATTATGAGGCCATTAGTCTACTATATAGTTTCTCTAAAATTTTAGAACTTCAACTCAAGAAGCAATTATCAGATTGTTTACATCAGAATATGTTACTGTCTCCTGCTGAATATGGTTTCACTACAAACAAAATCAACAAGTCTGCGTTGTGTGATTTTCATCACAAAATCATTAAAGTGACAACAACAAATCAGTTGTGGGTCTTTTCGAAGATTTCTCACAAGCTTGTGATTTGGTAGACCATCAGCTGCTTAAGGCCAAACTAGCACTATGCGGTATTCGAGGAACTAATTTACAAATATTTTCCTCCTATTTAGACACCAGGACACAAATTGTAAAAATGGTCGGTGGAGTTGAAAGTAATATTTGTGATATTACACAAGGAGTTCCACAGGGGTCAATTTTGGGACCACTTTTATATATAATATTTACTAACTATGTGGTCAGTCATCTACAAAAAATGTTCATGTGATCTGTTATGCTGATGATACAAACATTTTAGTAACTGGCAACAACCTAATTGAAGCAAAAAAACACTGAAAGAGTTTATCAAGAAATCATACATTGGTCTCGAAATAATAACCTAATTCTAAATAAAACAAAGACAGTTTCAGTACAATTTTCATTGAATAATAATTCCGAGAGCCTAACACATTTTAGTGGTATTGACTAGGAAATAAAATCTTGTGTTGAAAATTTTTAGCTCAAATAGCAACATCCTAATAAATTCGCCAATTTCTAATCACGTGTGCTGAAACAACCAATCAGAACAAAATTACACTGATAAGACCCCTTAGGGATCTTTTCACTTATGTCATCCAGTTTGACAGTTCAATAACACAGGTCTGCGAATGTTGGTTGTTGTTGAGCAGCTCGGTCATTTCCGACTCTGGCCTCAGAATTGGCCTATCACGTCAGGATTTTGAAATATTTGAGGTTAAGTAGTTAAAAAATGGCTTCTTTGACAACTTTTGAAGTTATGTCTAGAACTCAAAAAATTTTTCAGCTTATTTCTAATAAGCGCATCATTTAGTAACATCCTTTCTCTTTAAAATAAGCTTTCGAATGGTCATCTACAATATTTCCTGGCAAAGTTATAGCTATTTTAAGGTGGCACGAATTTGAAACCATGTTCCCTACAACCCAACAATCTTAACGAAATGACTATAAACGAATAATAATTTAACACAACAAAAGGAATAACTCAACATTCTTAAATAAAAGTTTGGTTAAGATTGAGGATCATGGTACGCATGGTACTCGGGGAAACCCACTACGTATCCATTGTACTCGAGGAAACCCACCTCATATCCATAGTACTCGTGAAAAGCCACTGCGCATCCATGGTACCCGGAGAAACCTACTCCGTATTCATTGCACTCAAGGAAACCTTCTACGCATCCACAGTACTCGGGGAAACCAACTGCGCATCCATTGCACTCGAGGAAACCCACTGCGCATCCATTGCACTCGAGGAAACCCACTGCGCATCCACTGTACTCAGGGAAACCCACTACGCATCTAGTACTCGGGGAAACCCACTGCGCATCGCAATTTGATAACAATCCATTCTATTCTATTTTTGTGTTAGAGCGAGTTAAACGAAAAAATAATTATTTTAATTCACGACAGAGCACACAGGCGGGTATGTGTCAAATTTCATGTTTAAAAACATCCCTCTCCCTGTTCACCCGTTCGCGGTGTCTCTTTTTAACCGTCGAATACGTGTCTCCTTATTTCCTCAGAAAAGCCTATCGCTGGAATACCGCATTTCTGACTTACGTGATTTCAGAGATACGGGTACCCTTAGATCATCTACCACCCCCGTTTTCACCACTTTAAAAAGTGAAAATCGAATTTTTGTCCTACTCGTGTCTAATAGATTTTAATAGAGTATTTCTGCCAAATTTCATGCTTCTGTGTCTAACCGTTTCCGAAAGGCTTAAAAACTTCCCACTCCCCGTTCACCCGTTCGAAGATCTCTTTTTGAAAACCGTCGAATACGTGTGTGTCTTCGTATTTCCTCAGAAGAGTCCATCGCTCGAATAATCACGTTTCTGACTTACGCGATTTCAAAAATACAGGTGCGCTTTAAACCATCTACCACCCTTTTCTCTCTCCCTTCAAAAAGTGAAAATCGAAATTTCGTCTTACACAATCTAATAGATTTCAACAAAAAATATTTCTGCCAAATTTGATGCATCTAGATCTAACCGTTTTCGGAAAAACCTAAACTTTCAACCCCCTTTTTATCAAACAAAAAGGTATAATAATGGTTCTATTTATAGTTATTAGACTTATAATAAACCACACTATTTGACAATATTTGATGAACTTATAGTACATTATTCAACGAGCGTTAATGTAGTAATGTAAGAAATAAAGTAAATGTTAATGTAGGTAATAACTCACGCCTGCAGCTCATGCTGTAATTCATCAAGTGAGTTATTACCATTACCGCAAGTTGAATACTATACTTTATCTACGATTATAATAATAAATATTAAATTGAGAAAATTTTGTTTAAATTAAGCACTCAGTTTGTTTATTAATAAAATTAACTGTAAAATTTAATTTAATTTAATTTAAGGATTTCTCTCGGACAGAGCCACACCTTCGTGAAGCGCGTTACGTCGATTGGACATGCTAGGCATGAAGATAAAGGTGATTGGCACTGTCACCTAGTGATTTACAATAACTCACTCATTACAACTCACGCTATTTGTTTATGGATACTATTAATTGTTCAAAAGCAGTTCACTAATTAGTATATATTCTAATAAGAGTAGATAAAATAAATAAAAGAAGTTTATATTAGTCATAGATTTTTGTTGCTCCTAACTTAGCATACCTAGAATATTACCTACAATATCTTATTAATATTTGTAATCCTATTTACATTCACAATATTTTTTGTAATTCTCCTTTTTCCTTATTCAAAAACAGTAACCATAAAATTAGTATAATGTCCTGTAGACTGACTACTGACTGCCTTTGTATGTTCATTCACTTTAATCATCTGAAAATGTGACGTTGAGTGCCGAACTGCAGTAAGGTGCACGTTACAATAATTTGGCGGTAAGAAATAAAGTAAATGTTGATGTTTCATTATTATACCATCATGGTTAATTACCACAAAGTAACGGCTTAACAGTTTAATTTTGGAGGAGGTACTGTTTTTATGATTATATATAACTAAATATTTGTAAATTATTTTCCGTTGAAATTAATTTCATTTCATAAAAAAATAATTTTTCTGTGATAAAAACATTCAGATTATAAGTAAGAAGATAACTGTTTAAATATGAAACATATTTACTTGTAAACTTATATAAATTTTCACAAGAATTTTACATTCGTCCGAACTCACCGGCTTTCCAAGTAAAAATGAAAGAATGACTAGATATTTATTAGTGCCGGTGTTGTCAAATGTCGGACGCAGCATTATAGGATTTTTGAATAGAGAATATGTGAAGTATATTTCTGTTCACAAATCTATGCGCCCCCAAACATAATTCGATGGAACTAAAAATATACTCTTAGTTTTACGGAACATACGATACTGCGTCCGAATCCAAAAAAAAAATTGGGTCGATATTTTGCTCAATTGAAACTAAACAGAACTTATTTCTATGTTTACATATAGCCCAAGAGACGAAGAACATCTTGAGGTGCTGAAAATCAACCATTTCAGACATTTGTTGAAGAAAACACGGGAAAACAATACTGCGTCCGGTACACAGACGCAATATTGTACAGGACGCAGCAGTGTATAGTATCGTGCACATGTATATATATATATATATATATATATATATATATATATATATATATATATATATATATATATATATATATATATATATATATATATATATATATATATATATATATATATATATATATATATATATATATATATATATATATATATATATATATATATTTATATAAGGTATCCGTTGGCATCCTACCTAATAACGTTCTCACTTGGCATCCACTAATATACACACTGATATACACAAAATTTATTTAAAGGCTAAGTTAGCATCCTACCTACTTTACGGTTTAATTGGTGTCCTTATGAATATTTTAATCGATGCGTAAAATGACACCCGAATATAAAAATTACAGGTTTAACTGACTTCCGGCGGCGTTGTCAGATGTATGCTATACTGCTTTATCGTATTTGTCTAGAAGAATATTATTACAATCTGCAGTCTGTCGACGTATAAGTAAATAAGGAAATCTCATCCTGTGAGAATACTAATTTATGTCACAATTTAAGTTTCGAAACATGAAGTTCGCGTAAAAGTGAATTACTTTTTATTTGCTTATAATTGTTATAAAACATATTCTTTATGGGATTTGGCAAACAGTAGAAAAAACAATCTGTATGAACTAAAAAGAAAATCTATCTGCAAAGATTGGAAATTAATTTTGTAGATAGTTTTTCTTTTTAGTTCTCACAGATAGTTTTGTTCTGCTATTTGTCAATTTATCAAATTTTCTGTACGAGATAGGACAGGGTGCTGTAAAGAAATATTATTCAGAAAAATAAAACTGAATTTGTTAAAATTTTGCTCACTTGCAAAGTGACCCTATAAGGGTAAAGTTGAAGTATCACGTATTTTTAACGTTTATTATTATTTATTTGAGTTCTCTTTTACACAAATTATTATTAATTAATCACCTTCTAGATTGTGTTAATATTTTAATGCTTTTCAAGTGTATTAGACAATTATAATTTATTCAAAAAATTATATTTTGCTATAAATTTGTAACATTTCCAACTTTTTTTAAATTTCACAATAGTTCAAAGAATACGAATTAATAATTATTTTTTCAATTACACCCCCCATGAGAACTATTGGGCCTCAAAATGACCCCATAAGGACAAAAGTAGAGTATCATGTATTTCTAGCATTTATTGTTATTTATTTGCGACTCTTTTTGCAGAAATTATTTTAAATTAGTCTCAAGAATGTTCTTTATTTTAAATATGAGCAGAAAGTCGATGAAAAGTTCAAAATTTCTTAAAACCTGCACAACTCTAGCTCTATTCTGAAGAAAGTTGGCAATAAACAGGAATAAGTTGCTTAAATAATTTGCAGGTTTCATTAGCAAACTCTTAATAAACAAAATTGTGAAACTAAAAAAAGATGGAAATGCTACAAATTTGTAACAAAACGTAATTGCTTAAATAAATTATAATTATTTAAGTAAATTAAAATTGTTTAAACAATTTGAACAACCTTAAAATATTAAGACAAACTGAAATCTGACCAATTCAAAACTATTTCTATAAAAAAATCTCATTCTGAATAATTCTTTCTAAGATTTTGTCCTATCTCTTACAGAAAATAGTATATTGTGTATTTAGGTGTGAAAGCAGTACATTCCCGGACGACGATGCATCGAAGTTCGGGAATGTGCTTTCACACCGAAATACACATACTATTTTTTCTGAAATCACAATCAATATTATTATAAATTAAGGAATTTGTATTAATGCATAAAATTTCTTCATTAATGAATAACATTTCTTCATTATAATCTAACATTTCTTCATTACATTTCTTCATTACAATCTAACTGCTTACTAATAAATGTAATTTTGATGTATGTGTAAGTGTAAATGTAAGTTTGATTGTTTGTCTGCGTGTATTTATTTACTGTCAAAAATATACATAAAAAACCATACGGGAATGTTACTTACTGTATGTTACTACTACTGAAAGTAACATTCCCGTACGGTTTTGTTGATCGTTGCTTGGCAACGGATCTTTTCCGGTCTGTTTTCTGATAGTTTCTTAGCAACGGACTAAAATACTGGAATTGTGCATTTTTCGATCTGAAATCGCGCCGAAAATGTAGACATTGCCGATCGATTTCAGAAAAAGTACTTTATAAATGAGAGAAATTACTTTTTTTTGGTAAATTTCCAAGACATATGAATTGCTCATTTAATCATGCGTCGCTCCCTGGCACACTGTATATGCTTTCTTAGAAAATGTAAGGCTCTTACTGAAACGAGAAATTGGAGATTTTTTAATTTTTAAAACATAATAACATTGAAAATATCAACTTTATGAAAAAAATTATCGAACATTTCTTGTTGGAAATCGATAAAAAAATATTTAAAAACATAGTTTCATTGAAAAAATGTAATATTTCCTTTTGTTGTAAACAAAATTGTTTTAAACAATATCAGACCGGGTTACCGTCTGGTAACATGGATGCTCATAATCAGTAGTGTCTCCAGAACTGATTCCAACAGATAAACTGCGTCCGAAATGTATTCGAAACTCATACGCCCATACTGCCTGCTATATAACTAGACCTCCCAATTTTATAGACCAGTAACAACTTCGTAAAAAAAAATGAAAATCGGCAAAGAGACCACGGTGTTTCATTTCTACATAAAAACTTTTAAAAAGTCAAAAACCTAAACCACATTCCAATTTAAAAAAATATAAATGACTAAGTTTTAAAATCTAAAAAGGAAGTAGCAGGACAAGCTTTATTTGAAAACGTTTTTATTGAAAATAAAATTATATAAAAAAAAGTATTTTTAAGAAAAAGCTTTTATTTGAAAAAACTGTACTAAAAAGTAAAAATAATTTTTTAAAATTCATACACCTGGAAACCAAAAACTTTGCGGACGGTCATATAGCACTATTGCATAGTTACTTTGCTCAATTGACCGCCCCCAAAGCTTTTGGTTTCCATGTGAATGAATTTTAAAAAATTATTTAAACTTTTTAGTACAGTTTTTTCAAATGAAGGCTTTTTCTTAAAAATATTTTTTTTATATAATTTTATTTTTTACTTTTTAGTCTACTTATTTTACAGACAGACAAAACCCTTTCATTTGATACAAATAGCAAGGGAGTCGTGAAGAAAGATAATTTGCCATCCTAGGGCGTCCGCCATATTGGATTTATAATGGCGTTACATAGTTCATCGTATTTTACTCGTCAAACCCTTTCATTTGATTCCATATCAAGGGGGTTGTGAAGAAAAAGGCGATCTGCCAGCTTGGGACGTCCGCCATATTGAATTTAGAATGACGTCACATTGTCTATCGTATTTTACTCGTAAAACCCCTTCATTTGATACCCATATCAATAGGGATGTGACTAAAAAGCCGGTCCGCCATCTTGGGACGTCCGCCATATTGGATTTAGACCGATAGTGGCTATACTATATTACATTGTCACCGGACTTATACACGTGTACCAAATTTCAAAGCTCTAGTATAATAACTAGTCAAAATTCAGCTGGCAAGATTTCACCAAACAAACATACATTCATACATAACACATTGCAAGTTAAATAAAAGCTTTTAAAAAAATGAATACAACACAAATATTTAGCATTTATAAAAATGTAAACATACGTATTTTAAACCAAAATAATACAATAATGGTAAAATGAAACAAAAACAGAACATTAACTCTTAAAAGGAAATTTATTTTCTCTGTCTATATAATCCCAGGATTATGTTATGTGTACTTTGTAGTTCTAACACATTATAGTGTAGGCAAATTAGCATTTTGACTAAATAGTTTATCGAATGAATGGATTTTCACAAAACTTTGTGGATTCTGTTCGTTGTGAAGTCTAGATCAAACTCCAAAAAAAAATGGCCGCTAATATTGCCTCGCAATTATTATAAACAATGATCTTGTTGCTAATTTGTTAACTAGTAAAATTGAGGTAAATTAAAAAATGAAATGTCTTTTTAGATAATTTTATGAAAAATAACAACTTTTTACTCTCGTAAAATTTTCGAAAAATGCATATTTTCCGAGATATAGCGGTTGAATTTTTCCAAAAAGGGCTGAAGGTGGAAAAAAAGTGACGAGAATAATCCATAAATTCGAGTGAATATATTATTAAACTACAAGACTTTTTTTCCTTTATGACTTTTTCCTAAAGTGCACTCTGTCCAAGTTTCCTGGAAAAAACCGAAAAAAAGGCCCTTATCCGAAAACGGAAAATATCGTAAACTATGAAATTTAAAAATCTGGAAAAATTCAAACGTATATTCTTTACAATTTTGCTCTGTATTTTCCGAGTTTTCAACAGTTTTTTACTATCAAAATGTATCTAAATTTTTTCATGACACAAAATGCATGTAATCTTTAAAATTGTAATTAATTTATATATATTTAATAGAAAAATATCTAATTTGTGAAGAAAAGAAAGAACGAAAAAATTTCTACTGCAGTCTCGTAAGCAAATATTAAACCACCTTTACCCTTTCAAATAGAAAGACGTAAATTGGACTGTAAGTCGATGAAGTCTACTTATTTTGAACAATAGACATCCTTTAAAATATCTAGAGAAAATGTTTATGAATTTAAAAAACAAAACATATGGTTGAAATAAATATATTTCGGAAATGGTTTCTTACAATAGAGGCCTTACCCCACAAGCGTTCATAATAAGACGCAATAAAACTGTCTTTCAGAACTAGCAATCCTTCATTTCAAAAAGACAAGTCAATTAGTTTCAGATACAACCCATTATTGTCTGTTTAACCGAAACTAGAATAACAGACTCCGAAACTAAAAAATTACCAAATATAAGCCACTTTTCGAGCAGCTTTTACACCGTTATTGTAAATACATTCTGGCGAATAAGTAAAATGCTAGAATCTCTAAAACGATTATTTTTTGTGTAATTTTATAGCAATGTGTTCCAGATCTTTTTATAATACATACACGTAACAACTATTAAGTTAATATCTTAAACCGTCCCACAGGAAACGTGCGTACAAAAAATACAGACAAACCGATAGATACAATTTTTTTTTGCCCTCAAATTTAAAATCTCGATATTTCATGACATTCTAAACCGATTTCAACAAAAAAAAATTGAAGTTTTTTTTTACGATTACTATACTTCCAATCCACTATTTGGATGTGGAAATAAAACTTACGACTCAAATCATCCAATGTCCCAAATTGGGATACAAATTGTGCGAAAATTATTAAGTAATTATAAATACTGATTTAATGAAGCTAAAATATTATGACATGAGGGTTTATTGATACATCTGAAAGTGTATTTTAAATAAAAAGAAACATTTCTTATTATAAAAACACAATTTGTAATGTTAAATGTTAATAAAATTGAACATGCCTCAAGTTTAACAACAGGTAGTTTTCTTTATAGTAGTGTAAATATTATAAAAATTCTGAGGCTTCTAGTAGGTATACTTATTCACCAAAACTACACTAACATTTTTCTTTGTATGTCTTACAAAACATTTTTTGTAATAAATATAAAATGTTTTTTTCCATGATTTTATTTTAAGGATAACTAAATGAACTATATTTCACAATAGAAATATGAAACATTTCATTTCTTGTTTTTGTTTATAACAAATTCGGATAAAAACAACATTATTTTTAATGAAAATATATGCCATTTGATTTATTACTTCCACATCCACGTAGTGGAGTGGAAAGATGTACAGGGTGCGCCACTTAAAACTGCCCATACTTGTAACTTTTTTATTTTTAAAGCGATGACCTTGTTGGGCACATCAAATTGTAGACATTTTAAAGCCTTATACACGCATACAGAGTGATTTAAAAAAAAATTGAAAAAATTGTTAAGATAGGAAACTCAATTTCTTTGAATATTTTTTTACCTCAACTTGTACATGAAATGTGTTAATGTTTTCTTATAAAGGTTTTAATTAGCTTCAATTCATGTTAAAAAAAAAGTTTTAAGAATAAAAATTCCTATTATTTAGTACATTTTAATAAAGTTTGTTTTTAAAAATATTTATTTCTTTTGTTTCTTGTTGCTGTTTTATTACGTTGAGGATTTTTTGTAATATGTCTTTTACAAATAAAGCATAAAATTATTATTTACATTTTTTCAGTTATTTTAAAAAAATCAGAAGTTGGAAGGAGTGTTTTTAATTTCTTTCTCTAAAACCAAAAAGAATTTCGGATATGACGTAATAAACATAACATAAATTGAAGCTAATTAAAACTTTTATAAGAAAACATTGACGCAGTTCATGTACAGGATGAGGTAAACAAATATTCAAGGAAATTAAGTTTTCTTTCTTAACAATTATTATAATTTTTTTTTAAATCACTCTGTACACATGTTTAAATGCCTTAAAATTATCTACAATTTGATATGCCCAACATGGTCGTAGTTTAAAAAATAAGAAAGTTGCAAGCCTGGGGAGTTTTAAGTGGCGCACCCTGTATAATAATCTTAAAAAAAATTTCAAAATGTTTTTTGCTGAAATAATAAATGTCATAAAACGTCGAGATTTTAAATTTAAGAGAGAAAAAAATTCTGTCTGTGTGTCGGTCTGTAACTTTTTTGTGCGCACGTTTTCTTCGCAACGGTCGTCTAAGATACTGTCTTCAAATTTGGCACACATGTGTTCCATGACGAGATCTGGTACTAGATTATGTCTTGCGCTAATTCCGGTGAGTTAAATAGGGTAAATAGGGAAAAACAATAAAGCAAGCTAATAACAGTCCAGAAACGCGCCTGAAAATTGCCTTGGTATTCGACATGGTCCGGAAGTCACCTTGGTGTTTAGCCGTTCCCGAATATGGATTATGCAGCGCTCGAATATAGATTCGGCGGCATTCTAATTTGGAATTGTTAGCGCCTGGAAGTTACTTTGGAACTCGGCAGCGCCCAAAAATGGATTCAGCGGCATCCTAATATCGATTCGGCAGCGCCCAGAAATTACCTTGGTATTCATGCGCGCCCGGATATGGATTTGGCACTATCTTAATATGGATACGGAAACGCCCAGAATTTGCCTTCGTATTCGGCAGCGTCCGGAAGTTCTGGAGGTTTGGCTAGCATTCGGCAACGCCCTCTTATTAAAATTCTGTGTCCAATTATTTCCATATACTAGAGTGCAAATATGGTCAAGATGTTTTCCTTTAAAGAGACTTGGATGGGAAATCTGGATGTGGAAATATTGATTCCTTAGGCAGCGGTTTTATTCCAAAAGCTACAACAAATTTTGAATGATTTATTTTATCACAACTCAATTGAGAGTAATACTCCAATTTCGATTTTCATAAAAAAAGTAATCTTTTAACAAATAGCCATAACTTTGACAATTTTTATTGTAGAAGAACCGGAATGTATTAAATTGAATTACCTTTCAACGTTGTAATAACCAATTTCAGACCCTTCGGTTTTAAAGTTATTCACGAAAAATACGTGTAAAAATTTGACATTTAGAAAGGGACGAAAAAACACAAAACCTTAAAAAAATAATATCTCGAACAATCTTTGAACGGGACTAATCTGAAATTTAAGGTAAAGTTAATTTCTTATGTTTCAAGTCGTACAAATAACAGTTTTTGACATAATTCGTAATTTTCAAGATATTTCCAGAAACCCATTTTTTAACGAATTGCTAGATACAACGAATCAAAAATCACGTTCATTTACATTCAAACTATACAAATTGCGCGGAAATATTAACAAAATTGTATGACTTTTATATCAACTTTATTATTCTAATTATAACATGTTGTTTGAGTGACCTATAATAATTAATATCATGAGAGAAATAGAAGTAAAAATTGTTGAATTACTTAAACACTATCAACGAAAAAACTAGCTCGAATTAAAACTAAAATATACTTTACGTGCAATATGTACAATATGTAAAAGTAAACTGCAATTAAATTTTAATTTTATTTATATAAATATATACTTTGGAAAAAACTTTGTTAGTTTAGATGAATTATAGTTTTACAGATATCTATGAACTTACATTTAAAATCACGAGGTGTAGATGCTCCAAACTGATTAATTTTGAAGCACAGTGGCAAGTGTAAAGTAAAAAATATATTATAATTTAAGCTATCAAACTTTATCGTATAATTTTTTCCATCTTGTTAGTTTCAATTCGACAGCTTTATCTTTAACGGTGTCTTAGTAACTCTACAACTCTTTCAACCATGCATTTCTCTACAAGAGGTTGTTCTTGGGTCACCTACTATACTTTTCTTAAATAGAATCCAATAAGAAATCCAAAAATTTAAACAAAACGAATTAAAATAATCTCCAACATACACTAGTTCACAAGTTCAAAGACGTGTTAATTCTTGATAAAGCTTGTAAAAATGTGAGTGAGGGCACATTGGATTCGGAATGACGTCTAGAAAAATGTGCAAAACTTTCAAACCCGCAAAAGTTATAAACAAATTAAGATTGAAGAAATAACGAGCTTCGTTTTTTGAAAATAACTCGAAAACCATTAATATTTAAGAAATTTAAAAAAAAGATTCTTGAAGAGGAAGAAATTTCCAATAGAAAAGTCAGAACTCCCGATATTCTATCTCTATTATTAATAATTTTAATTTAATGTTGAAAATAAAGCTTCGTGCGGCAAACGCTAAGCCGTTACGAAACCGGCCGTAATAAGTAAAAATATTTTTTTATGTATTAAATATTAATTTAAAAATTTTAAAAAACTATGGTATTATTCAGACATTTAAAGAAAAAAAATCCAGATTTTTCATAAAATGAGCCTATTGTTAATTAACAATTTTTTTTAGTGCTTACGTTTATATTTCAAGTCGGATAATTGTTAAGCAAAAGCCACTAAAATTATTACGTTTCCTTTAGACCTTATATCAACTATACTCTACGAGATTATGACATGGCGATATTTTTAATTGTTATAGTCTATTAGTTATTAATTATTTAAGATAACAAAAAACTAAAAAATTTAAAAAAAAAGGTTGACATTTTTTTTATTAATTTTAATTATTATTACTGGTTTTATATTCAAAAATAACATAAGATTACATAAACTTTAAATTTTTAGTGTTATTTGTTTAAACAAATTTTATAAACAAATAGATAAATTACTTATTTTTGAAAAACGTTTTTTGCCATTTTATTTGTTATAAAATATTATGAATTGAAAAAAAAATTTTTCTTAAAAACATTTTTTAATTGTTTATAATAATTTTTTTCCTTTCTTCATTATTTAAACAAGTTATTAAGTAAAAATTTTAGTCTTAAAACCTATTATTTGCAATTCTCTACAAGGTGGAATTTTTTTTTGTTGTTAATTTATTTGTTTATTTAATAAATAATTTGTTATTAACAACCTCCGAATGTGTTTATATTTTTTTAGATAGAAAAAAAATTAAAAAGAAAACAACCGTATACATAAACACATAAAAAAAATGTTAATATTTCTTATAGAATTTTAAATTTTAAATATTAAAAATGTTTTTTGACATATTTATGTATACGGTTGTTCTGGTTATTTTTTTCTATCTAAAAAAATATAAACACATTCGGCGATTGTTAATTAGAAATTGTTTATTAAATAAACAAATTAATTAATAACAAAAATTCCACCTTGTAGAGAATTGCAAATAAAAAATTTTAAGAATATTTTTTTCTTAATAATTTGTTTAAATAAAGAAAAACGGGAAAAAATAATTATAAACAATTAAAAAAATGTTTTAAGAAAAAATTTTTTTTTAAAAAATACGTAATTTATCTATTTCTTTATAAAATTTGTTTAAGCAAATAGCACTAAAAATTTAAAGTTTATGTAATTTTATAGTATTTTTGAATAGTATTTTTGAATATAAAAACAGTAATAATAATAATTTTAAAATTAATAAAAAAAAATTTTCAACCTCTATTTAATTTCTTAGTTTCTTGTTAGCTTAAATAATTAATAACTAATAGACTGTAACAATTAAAAACATCGCAATGTCATAATCAAATAAAATATAGTTGACATAAGGTCCTCACGAAGCGAAATAATTTTAGTGGCTTTTGTTTAACAATTTTCCGACTTGAAACATAAACGTAAACTCAAAAAAAAAATTGTTAATTAACAACGAGCTCATTTTATGAAAAATCGGTAAAAAAAATTTTTCCAACGGGATATTGTTCCTTTAAGTGTCTAAATAATAACGCAATTTAAAAAAAAATTATATTAATACTTGAAAATATAAAAAAATTGTTTTGCTTCTTACTATCGGTTTCAGAGTATCGTAACGGTTTAGCGTTCGCCGTGCGAAGCCCCATTTTCAACATTAAATTAAAGTTATTAATAGTAGAGATATAGTTCCAGAAGTCCAGACTTTTTTATTGGAAATTTCTTCCTCTTTAAGAACCTCTTTTTTTTAATTTCTCAATTATTAATAGTTTTCGAGTTATTTGCAAGAAACGAAACTCGTCATTTTTTTCAATCTTAATTTGTTTATAACTTTTTCACATTTTTCTAGACGTCATTCCGAATCCAATGAGCCCTCACTTATATTTTTACAAGCTTTTTCAAGAATTAACACGTGTTTGAACTTGTGAATTAGACTAAATAAGATTCTTTTACATTAACATAATTTTGTAGTTTATCACGTATCTAAAATATTTTTGCTAATAACTTTTCTCTTACTTCTGTAGTTTAATTAAACTACAGAACACTATTTTACTTATAGCCTTACTGAACCATCCTTAACAAAAGTTGTTTACAATCAAGAGGTACAAATTCCGTCCTCATTTTAACAGTTACACGAATTGTCTCCACTAAGTTTACTTTTCCTAGTAGTAATATATTCGAGCAAACTAAAACATCTGGATCAACATGTGGTATATAATAACCTACTTCCACGGTGTTGCCAGCTGACTAGATGCCATCTAAACCGCTTCTGTGGTCAGCAGGTATTCAAAATGAATATTTTTCGAGCGACAGGCACGGCAGCTAGTAACAAACCGCTGAACTAAAATATTCACTAGGGTGTTAAAATGGGTCACTTGACCTCCAACTTAAAATAAGTTTTAATGGCATAATACGACATCTACGATGCCCCTGCGTTAATATCTCTAGCAGGTCAGATGGCATCCGAATACCGGATGCCATCTGACTCGTGGATGCCAACTGAACCTAAAATTTTACATTGTGAGATGCCAACTAATACCTTATATAAATATATATATATATATATATATATATATTTATATAAGGTATCCGTTGGCATCCTACCTAATAACGTTCTCACTTGGCATCCACTAATATACACACTGATATACACAAAATTTATTTAAAGGCTAAGTTAGCATCCTACGGTTTAATTGGTGTCCTTATGAATATTTTAATTGATGCGTAAAATGACACCCGAATATAAAAATTACAGGTTTAACTGACTTCCGGCGGCGTTGTCAGATGTATGCTATGCTGCTTTATCGTATTTGCCTAGAAGAATATTATTACAATCTGCAGTCTGTCGACGTATAAGTAAATAAGGAAATCTCATCCTGTGAAAATACTAATTTATGTCACAATTTAAGTTTCGAAACATGAAGTTCGCGTAAAAGTGAATTACTTTTTATTTGCTTATAATTGTTATAAAACATATTCTTTATGGGATTTGGCAAACAGTAGAAAAAACAATCTGTATGAACTAAAAAGAAAATCTATCTGCAAAGATTGGAAATTAATTTTGTAGATAGTTTTTCTTTTTAGTTCTCACAGATAGTTTTGTTCTGCTATTTGTCAATTTATCAAATTTTCTGTACGAGATAGGACAGGGTGCTGTAAAGAAATATTATTCAGAAAAATAAAACTGAATTTGTTAAAATTTTGCTCACTTGCAAAGTGACCCTATAAGGGTAAAGTTGGAGTATCACGTATTTTTAACGTTTATTATTATTTATTTGAGTTCTCTTTTACACAAATTATTATTAATTAATCGCCTTCTAGATTGTGTTAATATTTTAATGCTTTTCAAGTGTATTAGACAATTATAATTTATTCAAAAAATTATATTTTGCTATAAATTTGTAACATTTCCAACTTTTTTAAATTTCACAATAGTTCAAAGAATACGAATTAATAATTATTTTTTCAATTACACCCCCCATGAGAACTATTGGGCCTCAAAATGACCCCATAAGGACAAAAGTAGAGTATCATGTATTTCTAGCATTTATTGTTATTTATTTGCGACTCTTTTTGCAGAAATTATTTTTAATTAGTCTCAAGAATGTTCTTTATTTTAAATATGAGCAGAAAGTCGATGAAAAGTTCAAAATTTCTTAAAACCTGCACAACTCTAGCTCTATTCTGAAGAAAGTTGGCAATAAACAGGAATAAGTTGCTTAAATAATTTGCAGGTTTCATTAGCAAACTCTTAATAAACAAAATTGTGAAACTAAAAAAAGATGGAAATGCTACAAATTTGTAACAAAACGTAATTGCTTAAATAAATTATAATTATTTAAGTAAATTAAAATTGTTTAAACAATTTGAAAAACCTTAAAATATTAAGACAAACTGAAATCTGACTAATTCAAAACTATTTCTATAAAAAAATCTCATTCTGAATAATTCTTTCTAAGATTTTGTCCTATCTCTTACAGAAAATAGTATATTGTGTATTTAGGTGTGAAAGCAGTACATTCCCGGACGACGATGCATCGAAGTTCGGGAATGTGCTTTCACACCGAAATACGCATACTATTTTTTCTGAAATCACAATCAATATTATTATAAATTAAGGAATTTGTATTAATGCATAAAATTTCTTCATTAATGAATAACATTTCTTCATTATAATCTAACATTTCTTCATTACATTTCTTCATTACAATCTAACTGCTTACTAATAAATGTAATTTTGATGTATGTGTAAGTGTAAATGTAAGTTTGATTGTTTGTCTGCGTGTATTTATTTACTGTCAAAAATATACATAAAAAACCATACGGGAATGTTACTTACTGTATGTTACTACTACTGAAAGTAACATTCCCGTACGGTTTTGTTGATCGTTGCTTGGCAACGGATCTTTTCCGGTCTGTTTTCTGATAGTTTCTTAGCAACGGACTAAAATACTGGAATTGTGCATTTTTCGATCTGAAATCGCGCCGAAAATGTAGACATTGCCGATCGATTTCAGAAAAAGTACTTTATAAATGAGAGAAATTACTTTTTTTTGGTAAATTTCCAAGACATATGAATTGCTCATTTAATCGTGCGTCGCTCCCTGGCACACTGTATATGCTTTCTTAGAAAATGTAAGGTTCTTACTGAAACGAGAAATTGGAGATTTTTTAATTTTTAAAACATAATAACATTGAAAATATCAACTTTATGAAAAAAATTATAGAACATTTCTTGTTGGAAATCGATAAAAAAATATTTAAAAACATAGTTTCATTGAAAAAATGTAATATTTCCTTTTGTTGTAAACAAAATTGTTTTAAACAATATCAGACCGGGTTACCGTCTGGTAACATGGATGCTCATAATCAGTAGTGTCTCCAGAACTGATTCCAACAAATAAACTGCGTCCGAAATGTATTCGAAACTCATACGCCCATACTGCCTGCTATATAACTAGACCTCCCAATTTTATAGACCAGTAACAACTTCGTAAAAAAAAAAATGAAAATCGGCAAAGAGACCACGGTGTTTCATTTCTACATAAAAACTTTTAAAAAGTCAAAAACCTAAACCACATTCCAATTTAAAAAAATATAAATGACTAAGTTTTAAAATCTAAAAAGGAAGTAGCAGGACAAGCTTTATTTGAAAACGTTTTTATTGAAAATAAAATTATATAAAAAAAAGTATTTTTAAGAAAAAGCTTTTATTTGAAAAAACTGTACTAAAAAGTAAAAATAATTTTTTAAAATTCATACACCTGGAAACCAAAAACTTTGCGGACGGTCATATAGCACTATTGCATAGTTACTTTGCTCAATTGACCGCCCCCAAAGCTTTTGGTTTCCATGTGAATGAATTTTAAAAAATTATTTAAACTTTTTAGTACAGTTTTTTCAAATGAAGGCTTTTTCTTAAAAATATTTTTTTTATATAATTTTATTTTTTACTTTTTAGTCTACTTATTTTACAGACAGACAAAACCCTTTCATTTGATACAAATGGCAAGGGAGTCGTGAAGAAAGATAATTTGCCATCCTAGGGCGTCCGCCATATTGGATTTATAATGGCGTTACATAGTTCGTCGTATTTTACTCGTCAAACCCTTTCATTTGATTCCATATCAAGGGGGTTGTGAAGAAAAAGGCGATCTGCCAGCTTGGGACGTCCGCCATATCGAATTTAGAATGACGTCACATTGTCTATCGTATTTTACTCGTAAAACCCCTTCATTTGATACCCATATCAATAGGGTTGTGACTAAAAAGCCGGTTCGCCATCTTGGGACGTCCGCCATATTGGATTTAGACCGATAGTGGCTATACTATGTTACATTGTCACCGGACTTATACACGTGTGCCAAATTTCAAAGCTCTAGTATAATAAGAACTAGTCATAATTCAGCTTGCAAGATTTCACCAAACAAACATACATTCATACATAACACATTGCAAGTTAAATAAAAGCTTTTAAAAAAATGAATACAACACAAATATTTAGCATTTATGAAAATGTAAACATACGTATTTCAAACCAAAATAATACAATAATGGTAAAATGAAACAAAAACAGAACATCAACTCTTAAAAGGAAATTTATTTTCTCTGTATATATAATCCCAGGATTATGTTATGTGTACTTTGTAGTTCTAACACATTATAGTGTAGGCAAATTAGCATTTTGACTAAATAGTTTATCGAATGAATGGATTTTCACAAAACTTTGTGGATTCTGTTCGTTTTGAAGTCTAGATCAAACTCCAAAAAAAAAATGGCCGCTAATATTGCCTCGCAATTATTATAAACAATGATCTTGTTGCTAATTTGTTAACTAGTAAAATTGAGGTAAATTAAAAAAATAAAATGTCTTTTTAGATAATTTTATGAAAAATAACAACTTTTTACTCTCGTAAAATTTTCGAAAAATGCATATTTTCCGAGATATAGCGGTTGAATTTTTCCAAAAAAGGTTGAAGGTGGAAAAAAAAGTGACGAGAAAAATCCATACATTCGAGTGAATATATTATTAAACTACAAGACTTTTTTTCCTTTATGACTTTTTCCTAAAGTGCACTCTGTCCAAGTTTCCTGAAAAAAAACCGAAAAAAAGGCCCTTATCCGAAAACGGAAAATATCGTAAACTATGAAATTTAAAAATCTGGAAAAATTCAAACGTATATTCTTTACAATTTTGCTCTGTTCTAATTTTTTTGTGACGTACATATTTTCCGAGTTTTCAACAGTTTTTTACTATCAAAATGTATCTAAATTTTTTCATGACACAAAATGCATGTAATCTCTAAAATTGTAATTAATTTATATATATTTAATAGAAAAATATCTAATTTGTGAAGAAAAGAAAGAACGAAAAAATTTCTACTGCAGTCTCGTAAGCAAATATTAAACCACCTTTCCCTTTCAAATAGAAAGACGTAAATTGGACTGTAAGTCGATGAAGTCTACTTATTTTGAACAATAGACATCCTTTAAAATATCTGTAGAGAAAATGTTTATGAATTTAAAAAACAAAACATATGGTTGAAATAAATATATTTCGGAAATGGTTTCTTACAATAGAGGCCTTACCCCACAAGCGTTCATAATAAGACGCAATAAAACTGTCTTTCAGAACTAGCAATCCTTCATTTCAAAAAGACAAGTCAATTAGTTTCAGATACAACCCATTATTGTCTGTTTAACCGAAACTAGAATAACAGACTCCGAAACTAAAAAATTACCAAATATAAGCCACTTTTCGAGCGGCTTTTACACCGTTATTGTTAAATACATTCTGTCGATTAAGTAAAATGCTAGAATCTCTAAAACGATTATTTTTTGTGTAATTTTATAGCAATGTGTTCCAGATCTTTTTATAATACATACACGTAACAACTATTAAGTTAATATCTTAAACCGTCCCACAGGAAACGTGCGTACAAAAAATACAGACAAACCGATAGATACAATTTTTTTTGCCCTCAAATTTAAAATCTCGATATTTCATGACATTCTAAACCGATTTCAACAAAAAAAAAATTGAAGTTTTTTTTTACGATTACTATACTTCCAATCCACTATTTGGATGTGGAAATAAAACTTGCGACTCAAATCATCCAATGTCCCAAATTGGGATACAAATTGTGCGAAAATTATTAAGTAATTATAAATACTGATTTAATGAAGCTAAAATATTATGACATGAGGGTTTATTGATACATCTGAAAGTGTATTTTAAATAAAAAGAAACATTTCTTATTATAAAAACACAATTTGTAATGTTAAATGTTAATAAAATTGAACATGCCTCAAGTTTAACAACAGGTAGTTTTCTTTATAGTAGTGTAAATATTATAAAAATTCTGAGGCTTCTAGTAGGTATACTTATTCACCAAAACTACACTAACATTTTTCTTTGTATGTCTTACAAAACATTTTTTGTAATAAATATAAAATGTTTTTTTCCATAATTTTATTTTAAGGATAACTAAATAAACTATATTTCACAATAGAAATATGAAACATTTCATTTCTTGTTTTTATTTATAACAAATTCGGATAAAAACATACATTATTTTTAATGAAAATATATGCCATTTGATTTGTTACTTCCACATCCACGTAGTGGAGTGGAAAGATGTACAGGGTGCGCCACTTAAAACTGCCCATACTTGTAACTTTTTTATTTTTAAAGCGATGACCTTGTTGGGCACATCAAATTGTAGACATTTTTAAAGCCTTAAACACGCATACAGAGTGATTTAAAAAAAAATTGAAAAAATTGTTAAGATAGGAAACTTAATTTCTTTGAATATTTTTTTACCTCAACTTGTACATGAAATGTGTTAATGTTTTCTTATAAAGGTTTTAATTAGCTTCAATTCATGTTAAAAAAAAAGTTTTAAGAATAAAAATTCCTATTATTTAGTTCATTTTAATAGAGTTTGTTTTTAAAAATATTTATTTCTTTTGTTTCTTGTTGCTGTTTTATTACGTTGAGGATTTTTTGTGATATGTCTTTTACAAATAAAGCATAAAATTATTATTTACATTTTTTCAGTTATTTTAAAAAATCAGGAGTTGGAAGGAGTGGAGTGTTTTTAATTTCTTTCTCTAAAACCAAAAAGAATTTCGGATATGACATAATAAACATAACATAAATTGAAGCTAATTAAAACTTTTATAAGAAAACATTGACGCAGTTCATGTACAGGATGAGGTAAACAAATATTCAAGGAAATTAAGTTTTCTTTCTTAACAATTATTTTAATTTTTTTTTAAATCACTCTGTACACATGTTTAAATGCCTTAAAATTATCTACAATTTGATATGCCCAACATGGTCGTAGTTTAAAAAATAAGAAAGTTGCAAGCCTGGGGAGTTTTAAGTGGCGCACCCTGTATAGTAATCTTAAAAAAAAAATTCAAAATGTTTTTTGCTGAAATAATAAATGTCATAAAACGTCGAGATTTTAAATTTAAGAGAGAGAAAAATTCTGTCTGTGTGTCGGTCTGTAACTTTTTTGTGCGCACGTTTTCTTCGCAACGGTCGTCTAAGATACTGTCTTCAAATTTGGCACACATATGTTCCATGACGAGATCTGGTACTAGATTATGTCTTGCGCTAATTCCGGTGAAGGGTTGTGAGTTAAATAGGGTAAATAGGGAAAAACAATAAAGCAAGCTAATAACAGTCCAGAAACTTAATTTTTAAAATCTTCTATTTAACTTCATTTTAAAAGCTTTGTACGGTAGTTAGTATGTTTGGGTCAAATCGTGCAACCAAAATGGATCCTGGAGGTATTATTTAATAGTGGATTCGGCGGCGCCTGAAAATTGCCTTGGTATTCGACATGGTCCGGAAGTCACCTTGGTGTTTAGCCGTTCCCGAATATGGATTATGCAGCGCTCGAATATAGATTCGGCGGCGTTCTAATTTGGATTTGGCAGCGCCCGGAAGTTACTTTGGAATTCGGCAGCGCCCAAAAATGGATTCAGCAGCATCCTAATATCGATTCGGCAGCGCCCAGAAATTACCTTGGTATTCATGCGCGCCCGTATATGGATTTGGCACTATCTTAATATGGATACGGAAACGCCCGGAATTTGCCTTCGTATTCGGCAGCGTCCGGAAGTTCTGGAGGTTTGGCTAGCATTCGGCAACGCCCTTTTATTAAAATTCTGTGACCAATTATTTCCACTTACTAGAGTGCAAATATGGTCAAGATGTTTTCCTTTAAAGAGACTTGGATGGGAAATCTGGATGTGGAAATATTGATTCCTTAGGCAGCGGTTTTATTCCAAAAGCTACAACAAATTTTGAATGATTTATTTTATCACAACTCAATTGAGAGTAATACTCCAATTTCGATTTTCATAAAAAAAGTAATCTTTTAACAAATAGCCATAACTTTGGCAATTTTTATTGTAGAAGAACCGGAATGTATTAAATTGAATTACCTTTCAACGTTGTAATAACCAATTTCAGACCCTTCGGTTTTAAAGTTATTCACGAAAAATACGTGTAAAAATTTGACATTTAGAAAGGGACGAAAAAACACAAAACCTTAAAAAAATAATATCTCGAACAATCTTTGAACGGGACTAATCTGAAATTTAAGCTAAAGTTAATTTCTTATGTTTCAAGTCGTACAAATAACAGTTTTTGACATAATTCGTAATTTTCAAGATATTTCCAGAAACCCATTTTTTAACGAATTGCTAGATACAACGAATCAAAAATCACATTTACATTCAAACTATACAAATTGCGCGGAAATATTAACAAAATTGTATGACTTTTATATCAACTTTATTATTCTAATTATAACATGTTGTTTGAGTGACCTATAATAATTAATATCATGAGAGAAATAGAAGTAAAAATTGTTGAATTACTAAAACACTATCAACGAAAAAACTAGCTCGAATTAAAACTAAAATATACTTTACGTGCAATATGTACAATATGTAAAAGTAAACTGCAATTAAATTTTAATTTTATTTATATAAATATATACTTTGGAAAAAACTTTGTTAGTTTAGATGAATTATAGTTTTACAGATATCTATGAACTTACATTTAAAATCACGGTGTAGATGCTCCAAACTGATTAATTTTGAAGCACAGTGGCAAGTGTAAAGTAAAAAATATATTATAATTTAAGCTATCAAACTTTATCGTATAATTTTTTCCATCTTGTTAGTTTCAATTCGACAGCTTTATCTTTAACGGTGTCTTAGTAACTCTACAACTCTTTCAACCATGCATTTCTCTACAAGAGGTTGTTCTTGGGTCACCTACTATACTTTTCTTAAATAGAATCCAATAAGAAATCCAAAAATTTAAACAAAACGAATTAAAATAATCTCCAACATACACTAGTTCACAAGTTCAAAGACGTGTTAATTCTTGATAAAGCTTGTAAAAATGTGAGTGAGGGCACATTGGATTCGGAATGACGTCTAGAAAAATGTGCAAAACTTTCAAACCCGCAAAAGTTATAAACAAATTAAGATTGAAGAAATAACGAGCTTCGTTTTTTGAAAATAACTCGAAAACCATTAATATTTAAGAAATTTACAAAAAAGATTCTTGAAGAGGAAGAAATTTCCAATAGAAAAGTCAGAACTCCCGGTATTCTATCTCTATTATTAATAATTTTAATTTAATGTTGAAAATAAGGCTTCGTGCGGCAAACGCTAAGCCGTTACGAAACCGGCCGTAATAAGTAAAAATATTTTTTTATGTATTAAATATTAATTTAAAAATTTTAAAAAACTATGGTATTATTCAGACATTTAAAGAAAAAAAAATCCAGATTTTTTATAAAATGAGCCTATTGTTAATTAACAATTTTTTTTAGTGCTTACGTTTATATTTCAAGTCGGATAATTGTTAAGCAAAAGCCACTAAAATTATTACGTTTCCTTTAGACCTTATATCAACTATACTCCACGAGATTATGACATGGCGATATTTTTAATTGTTATAGTCTATTAGTTATTAATTATTTAAGATAACAAAAAACTAAAAAATTAAAAAAAAAAGGTTGACATTTTTTTTATTAATTTTAATTATTATTACTGGTTTTATATTCAAAAATAACATAAGATTACATAAACTTTAAATTTTTAGTGTTATTTGTTTAAACAAATTTTATAAACAAATAGATAAATTACTTATTTTTGAAAAACGTTTTTTGCCATTTTATTTGTTATAAAATATTATGAATTAAAAAAAATTTTTTCTTAAAAACATTTTTTAATTGTTTATAATAATTTTTTTCCTTTCTTCATTATTTAAACAAGTTATTAAGTAAAAATTTTAGTCTTAAAACCTATTATTTGCAATTCTCTACAAGGTGGAATTTTTTGTTGTTGTTAATTTATTTGTTTATTTAATAAATAATTTGTTATTAACAACCTCCGAATGTGTTTATATTTTTTTAGATAGAAAAAAAATTAAAAAAAAAACAACCGTATACATACAACACATAAAAAAAATGTTAATATTTCTTATAGAATTTTAAATTTTAAATATTAAAAATGTTTTTTGACATATTTATGTATACGGTTGTTCTGGTTATTTTTTTCTATCTAAAAAAATATAAACACATTCGGCGATTGTTAATTAGAAATTGTTTATTAAATAAACAAATTAATTAATAACAAAAATTCCACCTTGTAGAGAATTGCAAATAAAAAATTTTAAGAATATTTTTTTTCTTAATAATTTGTTTAAATGAAGAAAAACGGGAAAAAATAATTATAAACAATTAAAAAAATGTTTTAAGAAAAAATTTTTTTTTCAAAAATACGTAATTTATCTATTTCTTTATAAAATTTGTTTAAACAAATAGCACTAAAAATTTAAAGTTTATATAATTTCATAGTATTTTTGAATATAAAAACAGTAATAATAATAATTTTAAAATTAATAAAAAAAAATTTTCAACCTCTATTTAATTTCTTAGTTTCTTGTTAGCTTAAATAATTAATAACTAATAGACTGTAACAATTAAAAACATCGCAATGTCATAATCAAATAAAATATAGTTGACATAAGGTCCTCACGAAGCGAAATAATTTTAGTGGCTTTTGTTTAACAATTTTCCGACTTGAAACATAAACGTAAACTCAAAAAAAAAATTGTTAATTAACAACGAGCTCATTTTATGAAAAATCGGTAAAAAAAATTTTTCCAACGGGATATTGTTCCTTTAAGTGTCTAAATAATAACGCAATTTAAAAAAAAATTATATTAATACTTGAAAATATAAAAAAATTGTTTTGCTTCTTACGATCGGTTTCAGAGTATCGTAACGGTTTAGCGTTCGCCGTGCGAAGCCCCATTTTCAACATTAAATTAAAGTTATTAATAGTAGAGATAGAGTTCCAGAAGTCCAGACTTTTTTATTGGAAATTTCTTCCTCTTTAAGAACCTCTCAATTATTAATAGTTTTCGAGTTATTTGCAAAAAACGAAACTCGTCATTTGTTTCAATCTTAATTTATTTATAACTTTTGCACATTTTTCTAGACGTCATTCCGAATCCAATGACTTATATCACTTATATTTTTACAAGCTTTTTCAAGAATTAACACGTGTTTGAACTTGTGAATTAGACTAAATAAGATTCTTTTACATTAACATAATTTTGTAGTTTATCACGTATCTAAAATATTTTTGCTAATAACTTTTCTCTTACTTCTGTAGTTTAATTAAACTACAGAACACTATTTTACTTATAGCCTTGCTGAACCATCCTTAACAAAAGTTGTTTACAATCAAGAGGTACAAATTCCGTCCTCATTTTAACAGTTACACGAATTGTCTCCACTAAGTTTACTTTTCCTAGTAGTAATATATTCGAGCAAACTAAAACATCTGGATCAACATGTGGTATATAATAACCTACTTCCACGGTGTTGCCAGCTGACTAGATGCCATCTAAACCGCTTCTGTGGTCAGCAGGTATTCAAAATGAATATTTTTCGAGCGACAGGCACGGCAGCTAGTAACAAACCGCTGAACTAAAATATTCACTAGGGTGTTAAAATGGGTCACTTGACCTCCAACTTAAAATAAGTTTTAATGGCATAATACGACATCTACGATGCCCCTGCGTTAATATCTCTAGCAGGTCAGATGGCATCCGAATACCGGATGCCATCTGACTTGTGGATGCCAACTGAACCTAAAATTTTACATTGTGAGAAGCCAACTAATACCTTATATAAATATATATATATATATATATATATATATATATATATATATATATATATATATATATATATATATATATATATATATATATATATATATATATATATATATATATATATATATATATATATATATATATATATATATATATATATATATATATATATATATACATGCCTAACACATAGATACGCCTCCGAATATAAGGGTACCAACAGCCGACGCCTCCGAAATTGGAGGCGAAATCGAAAAAGTGGAGGCGAAAACGAATGCCCGTGTATATGTGGTTTAAAATGATGTTTACCATTCATATGTATGTGTTAGTATACATCATCTCGCATTAGAGAGCGCGACTGTTTTTATACTAGATACGCTGAAATGTATCGGCCGGTAGTATCGCCTCCTTATACTTATAGTGCATCTTTGCCTCATAATACTGGCAACGCTGTAAGTAGTGGATATATTTTATTAAGCTTTGAACTATAGAATAAGACTCTAGCATAACCTGTGGGCATATTAAGTCAGTAATCAGCCTTTAGTCATTTATCACTATTAATGGAGAATGCATTTTGAATGGAACTGTTTGTCTGCAGGAATTTTATTATTTTAATTTGTTTTAGGTTTAATAATAGGTGCTATGTGCACTTTCGGATTAAATCGGTCCATAGCTTCTTGGAAAACTTTAACAATTTATTTTTCAACATTGAAATTTTCTGTTTTCCTATTATCTCTGATCCTAGTAATTGTATCGCAAAAATAAAAATACCAAGTTGTTCGCAATAAAACTTTGAATAAGACTAAGCTTATGAAAAAACTTTATAATGATTTGTTAATTTAAAAAAAAAACAAGCTAAAAACTTACTCTTCGTCAATTTACTGAGCTTTTTATATATAATTGTTACACATTCTATAGGATACTCTTCGCAGTTTTCTTCTACATAATGTTAGTTTTTGGACATCCTAAATTTTGTGATACCATCTTTATTGTGAAAAAAAATTGATTAAAAAAAAATGATAAAAAAAATTCAATCTGTGGGATTCGAACACGGGATCTTTGGATTGCAACGCAAAGCTTTAGCCGCTGCGCCACCACCTATTGCTAGAAAAATTGATTGTCTGTGATATATATCTTTCGACATTCATACATATTTCACTTCTATGAAATATATATTAGTAAACTTCATAAACAAAAAAAAAATTATTATGGAAATAATATCTCGTAAGATTTTCATTTTAGTACAAGCGACAAAAATTAAGGGAATTTTTTTTTTTTAATTAAATAATTAATAACTTTTTTATTTACTGATCGATTTTCTTCAAAAACAATAGGGTTCTTCCTCTAGCTAACACTAACTTACTTTCTAAATTTCAATACAATCGGACTTTTCTTTCTTAAGTTATCGTGCTTACAAGAAACGTGACGGACGGACAGACGGACATTTTGAAAGTTGTTCAGAATTCGTTCACTAACACAATAATACGAAAAATTTTTCTTTACGAGCGGTATTTATGATTTTAGAAATGTGCCGATCAAATACAATATACTCTTCGTTTTTGCGAAGAGTATAATAACAACCAAAAAAAATTGCATTTCTTTAGAATTCAAGAAATAGAACGTAATAATGCATCTATTTTAACGAAAGTTGGTGAAACTATACCCTTTATTGAAATAACTTTCATACCAAATTTTAGCGCAAAATATTTGTCCAATGGCCAAGACCAATAAAAATTTCCAAATTCCCATCTCTTATTAAGTGAATCGACTCTTAGGAGGACAGACTTATTTAAATGTAGGTTTTTACAGTGGTATTATAGTCTATGTAATGAAGGCAAAAATAGTGTAAATATTTCGTGCAAAGACGAGATCACCTTTCCCCTCCGTTTTCGAGGGTGCTGATCACGATGGAAGTGGTGGGAGAAGTTTTTGACCGCCGCAACCTCTTGAAACGGCCAAAAACCACCCCTTTTGTGAGGATCCCTTTATGTTTTCATATATAAACGTGGGGAGTGATTTGTCAACGAGTTATACTTGAAATAACATGAAATAACATGGGAGAGTAAGTGGAATCCTAGGGGGTTGATTAAACCCTCCCGAGGGGTGGAAAATCTTTTTTTTCAAATGATTCGGTTCAAACGCTTACCCCCGTTTTCAGGGTCGCTGATCACGGGAAAAATATTCATTTTTAGCTCCAGCCCCTCCTCATCCCTCAAACGGGCAGAAATCACCCCTCATTTACCAGAAAGAATGCTATCTAGGATTTATGCTTTTTCGGCACATGATCGTTATTCATGTGCATATCCCTTCATTTTTCACAGAAGAGAAGGTGGTATCGACCTCAGGGGCTATTTCAAGGAGTGGTTTTTGGCCGTTTCAGGGGGGGTGCGGCGGTCAGAAACTTCTCCCACCACTTCCATCGTGTTCAGCACCCTCGAAAACGAGGGGGGGGGGAAGGTAATCTCGTCTTGGCAAGAAATATTTACAAAAAACTCGTCAAATAATGCTTCATTACATAGACTATTAAGAGAAAAAATTGTATGTTTATTAAAACCGTTTTTTTTTTGAAATTTGTTTATAAATTTAAAAATAATAGTTATAAACAAATTCAAATGACTGAATTTTTTTATCAAACCCAAAACAACAAGCAAAAAAAAAAGAAATATGAAATATTTAACATTTTTCTAAAAAATTTAATCTATTTGCAGTTGGGTTCGAGATAGGTCAGTTTTTACATTTAGGTCACTTATACATTTAGACTGGTTGTTCTTCAATGCTTATATTGTCTCTGCTATTTGAAAATAATCCAAAACTACAATTTTTAAAATTGTTGGTTTTGAAAACAAATCGCGCATTTTCAATTTTTTTGTAACTTCCTTAATTCCTGTCGCGAAAAGGGAAAACCAACCTAACCTGAACATATATCCTTGTGTACATTTTTAAAACTTTTAATATTACTGATGCAATAAAAAAAAAATCACGATCTGGATTTAAACACGAGACGTCCGCATGTTGGAATAAAAAGCGCTGGTCGTCCAAGTCCAACAAAACTTTATAATTTATTTCTTACATCTGACGACTAAGGTCTGATTTTTAAACACATAATATAATGTTTATACCTATTTGATTACACAGGCCCACAAAAAATAAAAGATGTCTGCGCCGGAGTATTGACTATACCTATCCCTTGTATTTTGACCCGCTGAACACGAATCTGACATTAATTTTTCCCCTATACGTCAGGTTTTTTTTTTAAAGCAAAAAAGTCTAATATTTATATATTTATTTGCTGTTAAAAGAAAAACCTGACGTGCTGGAGAATAACTAAGATTAGATTCGTGTTTAGCGGCTCAAAATACAAGGGATCGATGTGGTCAGTATCCCCGCGCAGGTGACTTTATTTGTGTGAGATTGTGCCACACTGAGTGTGGCACAGTGGCAACCAAAAAAAGTGGTCTGCGCGGGGGTACTGACGACACCTATCCCTTGTATTTTGAGCCGCTGAATACGAATCTGACCTTAGTTTTTCCCCAACACGTCCGGTTTTTTTTTAACAGCAAAAAAAAGTCTGTTGAATCATGATATTTATATATTCATTTGCTGTTAAAAAAACCTGACGTATAGGGGAAAAACTAAGGTCAGATACGTGTTCAGCGGCTCAAAATACAAGGGATAGGTATGATCAGTACCCCGGCGCAGACTTTTTTTTGTGGGCCTGTGTTATTATCGGATCTCTAACATAATCGCGGAAGATCTAACTTTCGGACATCTATACACTTAAAATGTTTCCTAATAACGATGGTATTATAAGAAGTAATTAAAGCTGTCTCCACAGAAGCACCAGAACCTCCCTATACACTATCTATACACTATCTGTGCTTCTGGATTATTTTCAACTAGCTGAGGCAAAAATAAAGTGTTGAATAGTAACTGAGACGCAAAAACGGACGTATCACGGTCCCAAATGCAATTAGATCATTATTACTGCTACATCCAGTGGAATTATAGTAACGACAACAAAATTTTGAAAATGTTTATTGTTCAAATCGGCTTAAAATGTCATAAAACGTCGAGATTTGAAGTTTGAGCGAAAAAAAATTTCAGTCTGTTCTGTCTGTAACTTATTTTGTGCGCACGATTACTCTGGAACCGTTTAAGATATTGACTTGAAATTTGGTACTCGTGTGTATTTTAAAGTGATCTGGAACTAGATTATACTTTCATCTTATTCCATTGAAGGATTAGGGAGTAAATTGATAAATCAAACAGGTAAGAGTACATAAAATTGGTATTTAGAATATACAAGACAAGCTATAAGGCCTTAAAAAGTTTCTGGCATTAGCCACCCCCTCCATTAACATCCCCACCCCATTATTAGAGGAGGTGAATAAAATCGTAATTTAGTGTGTGTACAAGATCCAAAAACCTCAAAATATTTTTTTTCACTTTATCCACCCCCACTACCACTCTACTGCCTCCCTGTCTATCATCACCATCACCTCTACCGATGTGGGATATCGTTTTATGAGTTTTTGGGGTAGTCGATTTCAAATATTATATTACTAGTTTCATAAACAATTATTTCCATATACAGAATTTTTTCTTTGTGAGAGACTTGGATGAAAAATCTGGATGTGGAAGTAGTGATTCCTTAGGCAGCGGTTTTTGTTTTAATGAAAAAGGTTAGATATTTTATCAATTTTCATAATTCATTTGCTATTTTTGGTTTGATAAAAAATCCAGAGTTATTTGAATTTGTTTATAATTATAATTTTGAAAATTATAAACAAATTTCAAAAAAACGGTTTAAATGAAGATAATATGTTTTTTCTTAATACCATTGTAAAGTAGGTACATGTAAAAACCGCTGCCCAAGGAATCACTAGGTACTTCCACATCCAGATTTGCTATCCAAGCCTCTCACAACGAAAAAATTTTGTATGTCGAAATAATTGTTTATGGAACTTTAATAATATGATATTTGAAATCGTCCCCAAAAACCTATAAAACGATATCCCACATCGGTAGTGTGGTGGGAGTAATGATAGGGGGGTGGTAGTGGAGATGGATGAAGTAAAAAAAATATTTTGAAGCCATTGGTTCTTGTACACACACTATATTACAATTTTTTTCACCCTCTTTTATAATGGGGGTGTAAATGGATGTGGCTAATGCGAAAAAGTTTTTGAGAGATTAGTTTCTCTTGTATATACTAAATACCAATTTTATGGACTTTTACCTGCTTGATTTTCCTATTCACCCCCATTTACCCCAATTTACTCCCCAACCCTTCAACTGAATAAGATGAAAATATAATCTAGTTCCAGATCTTAAACGATTCCAGAGTAATCTTGGCCACAAAAAATGTTACGACAGACAGACCGACAGACAGAATTTTTTTCTGCTCAAACTTAAAATCTCGACGTTTCATGACATTCTAAGCCTATTTGAACAATAAAAATTAAAAAAAAAATTGTTGTTACTCTACTTCCACTGGATGTGGAAAAAATTATCCAAAAAAGGCAATTTTTAGTGGTTCTATTTTTATACAAATTAACAAATTATCAAAATGTTTTTTGATAGGTATATCTAGTTTCATTTATAATTTTATTCCGAGATGATAAGGAAAATAGCAATAATTATTTAAATTTTAAATGAAGCAATAGACAGATCTAATCCAGAACTTCTCATGCCACTTGTTATTACACCTGGAACAAATTAATGCAATAAAATTAGTGTGCCAGAAAATTCCCGTTTTGACTTCAGTATATTAAGAACAAATTTTTGAAAGTATATTTTCCATTCCATTTGCCAAAAATCACTGGTTTTCGAGATATTTGAACTTCAATGTAATTTTTCAAGTAACAAAACTTGCATTTTTTTCATATGTCTACAATTTACCGTGTAAATTTAGTCGAACATACAACATAAACATGACGTAAAGACCGCTGCCCAAAGAATCACTACTTCCACGTCCTGATTTCATTTCCTGTCCAAGTCACTCACAATTTTGTATGTGGAAATAATTGTTTATGTAACTTTAATAATGAAATCATCCACCCCAAAAACCCATAAATCCCATAAAACGATACCCCACATCGGTAGTGGGGTGGGGGTGGTGATAGGGGGTGGTAGTGGGGGTAGATGAAGTAAAAAAAATATTTTGAGGTTTCTGGTTCTTGTACACACACTAAACCACAATTTTTTGTCATCCCCTATAATAATGAGATGGGGGTGGTAATGGGGGTGGCTAATGCCAAAATTTTTTTTGAGACCTTAGCTTCTCTTGTATATACTAAATACCAGTTTTTTGTGACTCTTACCTGCTTGATTTACCTATTTACCCCAAATTTACCCCCCAACCCTTCGACGGAACAAGATGAAAATATAATCTAGTTCTAGATCTCGTTAAAGTACATATGAGTACCAAATTTCAAGTCAATATCTCAAACGGTTCCAGAGTAAACGTGCGCACAAAAAAAGTTACAGACGACAGACAGACAGACAGAATTTTTTCTCTCTCAAACTTATTTTACGACGTTTCATGACATTCTAAGCCTATTTGAACAATGAAAATTTTTTTAAAATTTTATGTCGTTGCTATACTTCCACTGGATGTGGAAGTAAACTTAGACAATAAGCAGAAATGTCGAAATCTCTAATTTCCAAATAGTGGTTGCAGCCCCATCTTTGTTTTACTTGAAAAAAAAAAAGTTATTTTGTGTTTTCAAATAAATGTTTCATTGACATCCAAATAAGCCTGATTCTCTATGAAGAATGTCCCAAAGGACTTATCGTCTAAAATGTATTTTAAAAAAGTTATGACTATTTTTATATTTAAGAAAATTAGATTGAAGTTCATATATCTCGAGAACCAGTGATTTTTTGAAAATTGTTCGTATTGTAAAAGTTGCTCAGAATGTAATGTTCCATCATTTGCACCTCATTTCAACAATCCTAGGATCAAATAATTTCTTTGCGTCGCAACGCCATCTATACCTCAATTTGTAAAATGGCCGTTTTTTCTCAGAACTATTATCATTTATATATTCTTTTACAGAATTCAAACATCTTTTTTATTTATCGAGAAAATGGCACCGGGAGTTTTAAGTGGGACACCTTGTATATTAAACTATAAATGGAGATAAATAGGTGAAGTAAGTAAGTAAGAGTCCATAAAATTAGAATTTAGTATATGTATGAGAAGTCGAGGTCTCAAATATAGTGGGGGTGGCTGATTCAGAAAAAAAAAATGAAACATTGACTTCTCGTACATAGACTAAATCACAATTTTATAGACTCTTAATTGCTTGCTTTATCTATTTATCCACATTTACTCCCAAACCCTTCATCGCAATAAGATCAAAATATAATCTATAGTTCCAGATCTCATTATAATGTAATAATAATTTCAAGTCAAATGAATTATTTTAGAGCATCGTGATTGGGGGCTAGAAAGACGTACGCTTTTTTTGCAGTCAAATGTGCATTGTCATTATTTTGTCATTTTCTCTGCTAAATATTGCTGTCTTGTCAATTTACTTCGATAGTTTACAAGGAAACTTATTCAGAGCTGACTATTTTGAGATACCTTGTACGTTTTAAAAATGTGATAGGTACAGAAATACAAAATTAATTTAACACAAAGCATGCAAACCTTCTACAATTTTCTTTTATAAAAGTTTAAAAAGCTTCGTTGGTATTAAACTTTTGAAAACTTTTTAGCACAACCTCACTAAAAAATGCAATATAATATAAATATGCGCCTGCTAAATAACATCGTTTCGCAAGTTTAAGAGGTGGAGAAGGATGTAACGTTGTTTATCCAGAAATGTGGCGCTTTAAATGGTAATGGAAATGCTGGATATTTGGGGATTTATAACATAACTTTCAAGTTATATGAAACACAGAAGCCCTCACATGCGCATATAATCGATAACCGGTAATCCTGTAAATAAGTATACCCCCAACTCAGAATAGAGGAAGAATTGTTAGTAGGATTTTGTTGTTTATTACCTTTATGATGGGACGTAAATCGTGGGGATGTCCACTGTGTTTGAGAGTTGGTAGCTGGCCTTTTACGCCCATTTATCAACCGAGTCAAATAAAATCCTAAGCTATTTATTTAGTACAGTAACTGGAGGTTTTAACTTCGGTATAATGTCATATTGAACATATTTCGTCCATTTTTGGCAGTATAATAGTAAATGCTCCACAGAAAAGTTTCTATATTGTGCGGGTGCTTGCTATTTTATAGGGGGTGGATGCCACCCCCTCTCAGGGGGTCACACTTAAAACATATCTATAAATATTTATTGAAGCTGAAATAGAATCAAATTTTAAGAAGAAAAGGCTCTATGCAATTTTCCACATAAATTGATAGTTTTTAAGTTATAACGACGAAAAAAAGGTATTTCCAAACAGCTTTCGTCAAGTATCTCGAAAAGTATTGCTTTATCGAAAAAATGTTACAGACCAATTACAGAAAGTACAAACTGGGAATTAATCATATTTTTTGTTTATTGATGTAGGATTAATAATTTCAGAGATATTTAAGTTTATATTTGGTATCCAAGTGTTTCGAAATTACCTTTAATATGCATTTTTTTCTAAAGCAAGTGTTTTAAATGAGCAAAAAAATTTGAGCATCTAGGTAATGCTACATCTTAACGAAAAACTGTATTTGAGATATATTTTTTAAATTACTGGCTAATTAGAGTAACAAAATGGCGACCTTTTTACATAAAAAAATATAAATAAGCATATTTTTCCGTCATAACTTCTTTATTTCTTATGTTACAGGAACGAGTAAAAAATAGTTTGAAAGCGCAATTAATTGTCTTTAATTTCATTTCTTATCATGCGTGACGTGGGTGTCACAATTTCTGAGATATTTAACATTTAAACTGCACTTTTCGTCTTATAAACGTTCGGATGCCATTTGTAAACTTTCATATCTCCGAAACTATTAAATCTATGTAAATAAATAGACAAGCGAAATTCATTATCAGTTTATGAGCTTTATTTTTGGTCTCTGCCCATTTTTCATTAAAACTAATATTTATTGAGAAAAGGAAAAAAACATTACGTTTTATCGAAAATACCTTTATAGTTTAAATTGTATTTTTTTCTAAAGCAAGTGCTGTATACAAACCAAAAAATTTGAGCATCTACGTCGTGCTATATATTAATGAGAAACAGTGTTTGAAATTCCTTTTTTTTAATTACTGCCTAATTATAGTAACAAAATGGCGACGTTGTTATTAAAAAAATGTGTAGACGCACATTGCTTCGGTCATAACTTCTTTGTTTTTTATGCTACAGAAACAAATAAAAAACAGTTAAAAGCTTAACTAACAACCTATTATTCTATCTATTAGCATCATTGACATAGGTGCCACAGTTTCTGAGATATTTAACTCTCACTCTAAATAATTATCTTATGAACACTTGGATGCCAAATGTAAACTTAAATATCTCCAAAATTATTAATCCTACATCAATAAACAAAAAAATATAATTAATTCCCAGTTTGTACTTTCTGTAATTGGTCCGTAACATTTTTTCGATAAAGTAATACTTTTCGAGATACTTGACGAAAGCCGTTTGAAAATACCTTTTTTTTTTCGCTAAAATCGCAATTTTGAAATCGTTATAACTTAAAAACTATCAATTTATGTGAAAAATTGCAGCATAGAATCTTTTCTTCTTAAAATTTGATTGTACTTCAGCTCCAGTAAATATATATATATATATATATATATATATATTTTTTTTTTAAGTGCCACCTCCTGAGAGGGGGTGGCATCCACCCCCTATAAATTAGCAAGCACCCGCACAATATAGAAACTTTTCTGTGAAATATTTACTATTATACTGCCAAAAATGAACGACATTCGTTCAATATGACATTATTCCGAAGTTTTGCATATTTTTTACCTCTAGGTACTGTACTAATTGCGGATTATACCTAATTAATGGGTTTGCCCCACATTCTATTTTACTTTTTTTAGGCTTTCATATAACGTAAATTACAACTACTCGTTAATAATTTCCTGGAATTTTTGCCTTTATGGCCTCCTACAACATGCTGCCTAAAGGCAATATAAAACACTATACTTCTTTATGCGGAGTAAATTGTAAATAGTAATTTTTTTTATTTTGGTAATTATAATATAGAGTATGTCTCTGGATTAAGTTGACATCAGGGGAAAACTTTTAATCATTAATTTTACAAAAAAAAAGGAATACAATTTATTTGCTTGATTTAAAATTGACAAATCTTTAATTACTTCAATATTAATACTGCGTGTTCTTAAAATTGAAAAATAGAGCAAAAAAAATTTTTATTTTACAAAAAAAATTCCCAAGGGTTTACTTAATTCAAAACAGATAAATTTTAATCACAACTCAATACAAATACAGTGTGTTCATAAAATCGGCTTCTTTCAGCATATAATTTAATTCTATGTTATAAAATATTATTCAGCAGATAACTTTCAAAGAAACCATTCGTTCCTTTCTTATACCATTGATCTAAGTGTGACCAGAATATCAACAAGAAGTTACCTTACGAACCGACTTGTCAACTTCTTTCATACACCTTACTATATCTAACATTCAATATGAAAAGACAAGAAAATAATCATTCTTTCTATATACTGATGATCTAAGTCTGATTAAGCCAATATATTTTAAGAACTCCCTCTTTCTAGCATCTCTAGCCCTACCTAGAGGATACTCCATCACAAACAAACATTTGTTACATTTAAAAGCCAAGAACTTCTAAAAAGCACAAAGAAAATAGGTATAAAATTTCACTCACATGTCTTAATAAATAAAATATTTCTATCAACATTTCATTGATCAAATCTCCATAAAAATTGTACAACTTTTTTCATTCTCTTTAGAACTCATCAGGAGAGATATATGTTCAATTCAATTCTGTCTCAACTCCTTACAACTTTTATGGATTTCGTGAATTATTATGGACGCAAGAGCATCTATTATCTCATTTTTCAAATATTTGCCCATATTAGGGAATTTCTCCTTGTAAACGCCTAACAAATAAAAAATCTAAAATTCTCAAGTCAGGGCTTCTTGACAGTCACAAAACTGGACTATTTCTGCCACTTCATTTATCTCCAAATTTGAAATTTAGCAAGTTAACAATAAATAATGTTAGCATAATGAACTGGACGACCATCCTTTTGAAAATATATTGATTGCCGGTAATCAAGGGGTAAATCAATTAAACCATCACGGAGAAAATGTCTCAGGTATGTATGCTGATTAAATGTTACTATTAAAGAAATATACCAAATTTATTGGTGTTACTAACATTAAAGTTTAAACCTATTATTCCATGATAAGCAGGAGCACACCACACGTTTACTTTAACAAAATATTGGCGATTACTTATTCGAAATTCTAAAATAGTATCGCTCCAATATCGAATATGTTACAATGAAACCATTGGTAGAAAACGTTGCTTCATCGGAAAACATATTATGATGGAAATTTCTGTTTCTCATTATTTTTATTCCTGTGTCATTTTTTTTGTAGAAGTAAAATTAATTATTTTCCCCATTTATAAACTCAATCCAGGGACATATTATATAATATACAAAACTGAATAATGTTTATAACGCTCACATGTCAAACACTAAACTCGCGCATTTCGTCAACTTTTTTGGCATTACATAGAGATGATTAAAGCTCAAAAAGATTTAATCATCTATAGATAATGCCAACATAATTAGCTAAATCCACGTCAAGTGTAGTGTTTAACGCTTTTAAGCATTCGATTTGCTTGTGCGATAATTCTTCGTTTATTTTTTCAAGCAACCAATATTTTGTTCATATTAAACGCTACAATGGCATATGTTCTAGCTCCTCTGCACGGAGCCAGCCAGACATCCACGATACACAATGCCGTGAGATTGATAGTGGCTTTTGTAGAGGAAGAAAGTCTCTCGATAATGTTTTCGAGAAATTGTTTTATTATATATTTCAGAGTATATATGAAGAATGAATGAATATTGTCTTTTTATATTAATGTGGGCGGTACCGTGAACGTAATTCGACAATTTCTCCAAGATACCTGAACAGATTCAAAAACAATTTTTGATAGGTTTTTAGAGACAACTTTATAGGACGGTACTAGGATGTTGAAAACTAAAGAAAAAAAATTGTTTTCCTGTTGCGAAAATCAAAAAAAAAAATTTTTGTTGACTTTTCAGTAGCCTAGTACCATTCTGAAAAGTTGTATCTAACAGCTTATCAAAACATTTTTTGAATCGGTTCGATTCAGGGATGTAGGAGACACGGCACCGCCATCCTTAAATATTAGATATTGAGCGTATAAATGTAATTTGATACATACCATCAACTCTTTTTAATAGAGCTGGCTCCACCACCATACTTGTATAATATCTACAATGAATATGTATTACTCCACCTTGCTAAGTCCCCAGTACATGGGACCTAGCAAGGTGGAGTGGCTACAGGCGGAACTAAGATTTCTAACTTGAGATTAGCAGAAGAAGAAGTGTTAGTTACAGATAGCGAGGATGGGTTCATACTCCTGCTCGCTCCAGTGTAAAATATAACTAAGTGAAAATTACGATTGTAGACTGAGCAAATAAAAACCACACAGACATGTCAAGGGCAGGTGAATATGGGGGAGCTTACAGGACAGCTTCCACAAGGGCTCTTCAGGTGGTTACAGACACCCCACCTACTGAACTTCTAGTGAAAGGGAGGAAGAAAGCATATGACAAAGGGAGACGGGCAAAATCCAGCATGCAGAAATGAAGACAGAGAAACACCGCCAGGAAGTGGCAAAACATATGGGAGAAGGAGAGCAGAGTAGTGCAGTGTATAAAAAGGCTCATTCCGCAATTAAAACATTGGCTGACATGTAAACACCGAGAGACAAACTATCTTGTGGTACAATTTCTAACAGGGCACAGGTCTTATAGACTATATAAGTGCAGAATCGCGAAAGCATCAGAGGATGAATGTATGTACTGTGAAGAACGTGATACCGCAAACAAAAATGAGGTACATAGAAGGAGAGCAGAAGGGGAACTAGATTTGATATTAACAACCGAAAATATAATTGCACTTACGCTGCACAGCATGGGAAATTGGAGAATAATCAAGGACATGATCCAAGAAATTATGCAGTGGAAAGAAAAGGAGGAAAAGGAATACCAAAGATTCGATGAATAATGAAAATAGGAGTAAAACAAGAAAGTGAATGAAGAGTTAAGACAACCAAAATATATCTCGACGTTATGCCACAACGATGGTTCCAAGATACGTACTGAAAGGACCCTTTCCTTTCAGTACGGGGGGGGGGGGGAGTTAGCTGAAGCTGGTAAGTTACAGGGGGCCATAAGAAATTTCCCCTCCCTACAAAAATATAGTGATTGTGGAGATGGCAGACCTTGGAGCCTTTGCTGACAAGATCGGGAACTGCAAATATGAGATTCAAAGTAGAATACAGGTGGCAAGATTGACAACTTGCCATCTTTCTTTACATCTCGGAATTACAAACCGGTTAGGAAGCGCACAATGACGTATTGATGCTTTCGAGAAGTGGGCCTGGAAACATTTGCTATATGTCTAAGGTACCAACTGGATTCCCTAAGCAGTACGTCCCCCAAAGCGACTTTCCAGCATCGCATTATGTTGCCTCCTTTCGTTTCTCGGCCACACCAACCAGAGAGGGGACCATACAGAACGGTTGAGAGTTGAGGGTAAACTAGAAGCAAGAGGCGAAAAGATGCTTTCCAAAGCATTGGGCTGATATTATGGGGGAGTTGACGGGAAAAGCTTTTGGTGAGACTATGCGTATAACAGATAGATAACAGTGACATAAGGCGCGATGCTATCAGATGTTCCATATGGTAAAAGGAGGCCAGGTAAAATAATGCATGAATTACAAAACGTCGGCAAAGATATTGCGAAAAAAGAGAAGAAGATTCTCTATTTGTGAAAAATTTGAGATGTTCAAAGGATATTACGAAATTCCACTGAGTGAGAATAGGAACACGATAGCGACATGTTTGCAAGCAAAATTTTAAACGCAGTAGGTGTCGTGTCTTCCAATAGACGAAAGTAGCTTGGACTCAGAACAATATCAATTCATATGTCAATATGACATGAATAGATAAAATTGTTTACGTGCATACTTATTTATAAAGTTTTTTATCATCGCAAGTTTACCTCTTTACTCTGCAAGTTTTGCTCTTTAATTCTAAAATGATTAAACAATATTCGAACAGACATTTTGCTTCGAATTATAAAGTTATGAAATTCAGTAATCAAACAGTGTTTTTCTTAGATTACAACGTAAGCTCTACCGCACTTTGAGAGGATTGGAAACTTGTCAGTCTTCCTCTATTGCCTGGATTAGGTTTACCACTTAGTAGGCAATTGTAGAATAATTGAAAGCCATTTTATTTTCTTGTTTCTCATCATGAACAATAAAATTATAAAACTGTTTGTATATGAGTATAAAAGGAACTTCAATTTCTTTATAAGTAATAGCAATAAAAATCTTTGTACTTTAATTGTTTTGTGAATCAAGTCAATTAACAACCGAATGAAAACAGTTTGTTTATTATTAATGTGATATAAGTTTTAAATTATTATTATACCCAATAATCTAGTAACATATTAACCTTGTTTTTATTATTAATGAGTTTTCTAATAGACTCAGATATATATAATAGCTAAAACTAATGCATTAAATAAATATAAAGACAGATCAAGTTACATTACGAAATCCAGGTTGTTTTTTATAATCTACCAACTCGTATTTGGAAAAGTTGCTTTATGCAATAAATATTCTAGTTTGGATTGTGCTCTAGCTATCAAAACTAATTATGAAACTTGTTTTAGTACAAATTACCGTTTATTCGTCACAAAAAAAAACAACACTTACGAACTTTTTCCTTACGATTTAAAATATTTAAAATACACATTTTAAATTATTTAACAGCAGTCCTTTTAACATTTGTTTGAAAATCTTAGGAGTATAATTTAAACTTTAATAAAATGCAACGAATAGCAAAGTTTGTATGTAGAAATACTCTTTTCATGACTGTTAAAAAACTGTACTTTTTTTCATTATTTTTAGTGCGGAAAACATATTTATGGTAAAAGCGAAAAAAAGTAAAACGCGTGAAAAAAGCAACATTATTTCACTTCAATATGTAGCCGAATCCATGAGCGCATTTTAAAAACAATTTAAGTTGTCTAAGGCTTTAGAAACGCCATAATATGAATTTGTTTTCACGTTTAATCTAATTTTGAAATTTATTTGCCTAAATATGGAAGTTGAGAACTGTTGAGAAAAAATATTGTATAAAACTCATGCGTAAAGTACCACTTTATGCATAAACTACTATGCTATTAACAATGTAACAAGTTATGAAAAAAATTTCATCAGTAAACTACTCTTTTTTCGGGAAAACCAATAATGGTTATCGTTAACTTTGTAATATATCATTAAAGTACAAAATCTACGCAGTCGTTAGAGCAGGTTGTGAGAAAACAAATTTTTAACGGATTTTAAGGAAATTTAAAAAACAAGAAGGTTCTCAATTCGACCCACGTGCATGTGTAATTTTTTTATATGTTTAATTACTACTGTGGATTGGCTTAAGCAATTTCAACGAACTTTTTTCTACACATTGTATATTGTATTTACGATATATTGTACAATTATACATCTTCGTATTTTTGTGTCGTTAATTAATAACCTAAGTAATATTTTGCATTAAAAATATAATAAAATCTAGTTCGTATAAAACATGTGAGTTCATACGCTTCTGGTGATCACCTTGGATGATGAATTTGGTCCAGCTTCAATAGAAATAATTCTACCATGCTACTTTATGCATATATAAAATATTATTTTATGTATTCAGCAGATAACTTTTAAAGGAATCATTTGTTCCTTTCATATATCATTGATCTATATCTGACTAAACTAGAATATCAATAAGGAGTCCCTTTACGAACTAACTTGTCAACTTCTTTCATACACCCACCATATCTAGCATTCAATATGAGACACAAGAAAATAACCATTCTTTCTATATATTGAAGATCTAAGTCTGATCATGCTAATATATTATAAGAAATCCTCCCTTACGAGGAAACCTTTCAAGCATCTCTAGCCCCACCTAGAGGATACTCCATCACAAACAAACATTTGTTACAATTCAAAGCCAAAAACTACTAAAAAGCACAAGGAAATATAGGTATAAAAGTTCACTCACATGTCTTGATAAATAAAATATTTCAATCAATGTTCGACTGATCAAATCTCCTTAAAAATTACGCAACCTTTTTATTCTCTTTAGAACTCATCAGGAGAGATATATGTTCAATTCAAAAACAAAATTACTATTAAAAAATAATACGAAAATATTTTTTTGTAAGAAATTGACAGGAAATTTTTATTTACTTGACACATCAAAAGTAAAAAACAATCAATCTTTTCTGGAGCAACATAGCTCGTCTAGTTTAAAAAAAATATATGTATGTCTCGTATTATTCTTACATTATTTTTATAAAATATTATTTTGGGTATTCAGCAGACAACTTTCAAAGAAATCATTCGTTCGTTTCATATATCATTGATCTAAATCTGACCAAGCTAGAATATCGACAAGAAGTCCCCTAACGAACTGACTTGTCAACTTCTTTTATACACCCACCGTATCTAACTTTCAATATCAGAAACAAAATAACCATTCTTTCTATACATAAGTCTGATCATGCCAATATATCGTAGGAAATCCGCTCTTACGAGGAAATCTTTCTAGCATCTCTAACCTTACCTATAGTGGCGTGCTCGCGTTGACAAAAGTCGCTTAGTTTTTGTTCCCGTTGGCACTTTTAGAGAAAAATGTATGACCTTGCCAAATATGTAGCTGACACCGTAGATTAGGAATCCACTTGTAAAAAAATCGTAATGAATATAAGGTCACAAATCAAAATTTTCTAACTAATTATACCACGTGAAGCATATTTTATCCAAAAATCATTAAAATCTCTGTAGAATTTCTATTTTTAAAATAAATAAATAAATGATCTTTTACGTTGGCTTATATGGCAGTAAAAAACAAAAATCCTCATTTTCTCCGTTCGACTACAGCAGAAAATTAATTATTTCCGAACACTTTTTCTTTCCCACGACGATATCTCCCAAACTATTATATTTATCAAAAAAAAAATTATTCTTTATAAAATATTCGCTATATTTTTCAGATTACTAAGGTTCTTAAATAAGATTTTTTGAGGATCTAATAACCGAGATATTTAATAATATGTAGTGTGATGTCAATTTTCGAAGCATATCGGCAGCGTCACGTTCGCTGGAGATATTCGCTGTCCCACTACTTTAAAGCTGTTTCAACAACTCGCGCTGCTTCCCGCAAAGGCCCCACTTTAAATAGACACGCGCATTGTAACTTGTGGTTTGTGATATTTTTTAATTTTTTGTCTTGAAAATGATTAATATGGAATAAATATAAGTATTTGTTGATTATATTAATTCAGTGTTATATTGACCTACATAAAATTGTAATGTAATAGATTAACACGTTATAAGAAACTCCTTAGTTTACTGTTTGCAAGATATTTTCAGCTGGTATGTATTTTTTCAGTAAAATTTTCGACCTTATGATGTATGTGCGTTTCAGAAGAAATTAAATTGGAAAGTACTACTGACGCCACAAGTTCTAAAAGTGAGGTAGAGACATAAATAAAGATTAGTGTAGTAAGAAATTTTGTAGGAAACCGGCCCCTGTAATCAAAGGTTCTGAGAAATCATTTGCAACATTTATTGATTGTTTAAAATTCAAAAAAGAAAAATAAATAAGCAACCAAAGAGAAGACGATCTATATTCTCGAACTATATCATTTCGAAAAACAAACAGTTTGGTTTGGTACCGAAATTGCTATTCTAGTTTTACTAGCAAAAAAAATATAGAACATTTAAGGAAAAAAAAAATAGTAAAAGAGAAAGAAATTGAAAACAGTTCAGATGGATCCAGTGCCTGTCCATCCATCCAGTGCCCTTGCGTAAAACTATTTTTTTTTATAGAGAAATGTATTTTTTGTCCAAAGGCATCAACAGTAAGTAAAGTCTCTCAAGTAATAACCACTAATACAGAAAGAAAAATAAGACTAATAACAGCTCAATAAAATCCAATAATTTTCGAAAGAATTGGTGCTAACGATTTAATAGCTATGGAAACTAAATATCATGTTTCATGTTTCTTAAGTCGTACTAGAAAATGCTATCTAACAATAAAAATAAAAGTGGAAAACGTAAAATCAGAAGAGATCTGGCATTTACTAAAATATGTAAAATTCTTGAGAAAGGTTTTTTAAAGCAAAAAGGGTATGGTATGAGAGTTATGAGAGGTACTTAGAATTGGACCGATGTAAGTCCAAGAGACAGATCAGTAGACTACTTAAAAATACATTTACTGACAACGGAAAGGAAAATATACATATAGGTACATAAAAGAACGCTACTCGCACACTTAATTCAGTATTACGAACTTATACAAGTCGTTAGATATTTGATGTTTTAAAAATTATTTTCTTTTAGAATGAGGCAGTAAGGTTTGTTCTTGTAAAAAAAAGAACATGCCATGCATCTATTTATGCTCCTGCATGGGGAAAGAGTCCTGCAAGAACTCCTCGTTCTGAAGAAATAAAAAATTACTTAAAGTTGACTACACAATTATTCCTATACACGTAAAAAATGTCTGTTTCTCTGGCGGTGCGGTAAAGATTAAAGACGCCGACATTTTTTACACGCATAAGAATTGTGTAGTCAACTATATCAATAAAAATATGTTTGAATTAGATGAAGAAAGTGTATCGTGTATATTGTTAATTGAGATTTAAATTTTGTTATATTATCTTTCATTTTTCATAACTTTTTTATTTTGATATGGATTCAGTTATCTGCCAAGATTGTATTTTAAAATTAATAAAATTTGAAAATCAATTGAAACATGTATACATTTATGTTATTAAACACAATAATATATAAATTAATAATTGGTACAAGATAAGTACAAATCAGGTTCGGTTAGATTCACCTCGACAATACTTCCTCATCACATACGACTATAAATTGCTTTCCGAGTGCACTAAGATACGCTTTTAAGTGATTCTTCTCATTCTAAACAATTTCTATTTAAAATATTTATAGATCCGACAATTGTTTTTAGGCACTCCTGGAGCCGCCCTGGTGTAACAATTGCAATAATATTCAACAACGTTTTTCCTTAAACTTCCCAGATCTAATGTCAAAAATTTCAGAAAGTCCGTTTCGTCGTAATCTGAAATTTGGATTTGTACACGTCAATTTGCCTATAGATGAAAAAGTAAAATAAATCAACTGAAAAGTTCACAGTCCTGTGTAGGTATTCATTCACCCAAGTGGAACTTGGGTGCTCCCGGAGTTAGAGGGGGTTGTTGAAACAGAATAACAATGAGTGGGGGCTCGAAGTCGTAAACAATTTCAATCCGCTGATACGCTTCGAAAATTGACATCACGTTGCACATTATTAAATATCTTGGTTATTAGATACTCAAAAAATCTGATGTAAGAATCTTTGTAATCTGAAAAATATAACAAACATTTTGTAAAGAATTGTTTTTTTTAATAAATATAATAGTTTGGGAGATATCGTCGTGGGAAAGAAAAATTGTTGGAAAAATAATTAATTTTCAGCTGTAGTCGAACGGAGAAAATGAGGATTTTTGTTTTTTATTGCCACATAAGCCAATGTAAAAGTTCGTTTCTTTATTTATTTTAAAAATAGAAATTCTACAGAGAATTTAATGATTTTTGAATAAGATATGCTTCATGATTGGCTCTATCACGTGGTGTGGTTAGTTAAAAAATTTTGATTTGTGCCCTTATATTCATTACGATTTTTTTACGACAAGTGGATTCCTAATCTACAGGTACATATCTGGCAAGGTCATACATTTTTCTCTAAAAGTGCCAACGAGCTGAAAGATCGAAATTAAATTGCACTCCACTACTAGAGGATACTCCATTACAAACAAACATTTGTTACATTTCAAGGCCAAGAACTACTAAAAAGCACAATGAAATGTAGGTATATTTCACTCGCATGTCTTAAGAGGGAGCAAGACGATCAAATCAGAGGGGAGCAGGCGGCAATGAGCCAATGTGTCGTAATAAACAACTTTTAGCTAAAAACTTTCTTCAATAGAAGTGTAGTATTCATTTACTTACAAAAATATCTTTTTTTCAGTTTAATACTCCAGCTGTTTGGCTAAAAACTGTTTTTTCCCAGTCAAGATTTTTATTACAGTGCTTTTTAATGGATGGTGCTACCTACAGCACCTACATCACTACAATCATGTAACCAACATAACCTTAAATTTTGAGTTTTTTAAGTTTATTCTCATTTTTAATGTTTGTATACGCATTTTTAGCTTGGAGCCGTACTGGCTCTAAGCAAATATTTAAAAATTCACATAAACAATTTTTGATTAATAAAAATAGACTGCTAATTACAGGTTAGATTTCTAACCTCCATTAAGGACAAAATATTTAGAACTTCATAAACATTACACTGAACTAGATTTTAGTTGAAAATACGGTAACCAGGCAGAAATTTTAATAATAGCTGCTTAATACTCTTAAGAAACACATAATTTTGAGGTTAGCTGTGACGTCACGTGCAGATGCCCTATAATAGCCACACTGCCTACCCTTCGCCCCACTTCAGCTTTAGCTTTACCGATGAAACTTTGTGATTGGCGTTGTCTCCTCTTGATAAATAAAATATTTCAATCAATGTTTGACTGATCAAATCTCCCTAAAAATTGCGAAACCTTTTTCATTCCCTTTTGCAATTTATCAGGAGAGATATATGTTCAATTCAAAAACCAAATTACTATTAAAAAATAATAAGAAAATATTTTCTTTGATCAGTCAAACATTGATTGAAATTTTATACCTATGTTTCATTGTGCTTTTTAGTAGTTCTTGGCTTTGAAATGTAACAAATGTTTATTTGTGATGGAGTATCCTCTAGGTAGAGCTAGAAATGCTTGAAAGATTTTCTCGTAAGGGAGGATTTCTCATAATATATTGGCATGATCAGACGTAGATCTTCAAAGAATGGTTATTTTCTTGTTTTTCATATTGAATGTTAGATATGCTGGGTGTATGAAAGAAGTTGACAAGTCAGTTCGTAAGGGGACTCCTTGTTGATATTCTAGCTTGATCAGAATTAGATCAATGATATATGAAGGGAACAAATGATTCCTTTGAAAATTATCTGCTGAATACCCAAAATAGTATTTTATAACAATGATGTAAGCAGAAACACAAGATATTTATTTTTTTAAAACTAGTCGAGCTATGGAGCTCTAAAAAGACTAATTCTTTTTTATTTTTGATATGTATCGTCCCCTGCCAAGTGTACAAAAATAGGCCCCCTTAGGCTCCTTGATGATGCAAGTGTGGTAGTAGTCTGAATCTCTTTGTTAGGCCTTGAGCGCGCGAAGAACAAAATGGCCGCCATCGCAAACACTTTTCCAATTTATCTAAGTAACCATTGGGATTACGAAAAATATTGCTAAATTAATTTTACACAAAAAAGGTTATTATAAGTTTTTATGCAGGACTAACCATTTTCCCAGAAACTTAACTTTTAAAATTATTTCATGGTAGTATGCACCATTGTCTAAATACAAACTTATGGATGCTCTTGAACCAGTGCAAGGTATACCTGCCGAAGAAAACGAGGATGCTCATGTTTCCACTACACCTGAAGTTTTAGAAGAAAATGAGGAGCTACAGGAAAAAGCTGCGATAATAGATGGCATAGCGCTTCTTCACACCTACCACAAACCTAGCACAGTGAAGACATGCCGTGACCTCGGTTTAAGCTTCAGCAAATGAATCGGGAAAAGAATCAGCAATTACAGTGAAGTCCATGTTGTTTTCGACTCTTACAAAGACAACTCTTTGAATAAAGCCATGAGAGTGATTCAGCAAAAAGGCTCAGATCCAATCCAGTACAAAACTGGACCAAAAATTGGAAGTATAGCAATGAATAAATTCTTGTCCCAAGATAAGACGAAGGATGAACTGACAGAGTTCCTTTCCGGTCAGATTCTTCAATTTGGCGTGACCAATAACAAAAGGTGTGTAATCAGTTGAAGGGACAAAGCAGCTTCATGACATGGCGATGATGTATCCAGTCTTTCAAGTACGCAAGAGGAAGCGGACACAAAGATCATATTACATGTAGTATATTTAGCACAGAAAGGAATTAAAACTACTCATGTATTCTCCCCCGATACTGATGTCCTAATTTTGGCAATAAGACGATATCCCCAACTTTCGAAAGAGTTTGCATTTTTCTTTGGCCATGGCATGAAGGGTTTGTTTGGCTAGGTTCAATTTACAGAGCACTTGGACCTCTGAAAGCCTCTGCACTTCCTGGATTACACGCACTTTCAGGAGCAGATGTAACAGGATCATTTCTTGACAAAGGTAAAATAAAGTGGTGGAAAACTTTTAATTCTGCAAGTGATAAGCTGCTAGAAGCTTTGGCTACATTGGGGACTACACTGTCTCTCATAGAAGATGTCAAGGCTAACTTGGAAGCGTTCATTTGTCTGCTTTATATCCCCAAAACAACAGTGACCGACATAGGAGCTGAGAGATGGTTGTTGTTTACCCAGAAACAATGTCAAGATGAGAACCTTCCTCCAACAAGATCTGCACTACCAAACCTTGTGCTCCAGAGCTTATCTTGGAACTTTGTCGCTGCTACGTGTCCGTCGAATGGACTTCGGTGTACCGAAATGTGTAAATGCGAAGGTAATCTCGACCGATGTGATAATATGGGAGAGTGCGAGCAAGGCGATGTTGAAGATTTGGGGCTAAGCGAGATTTGCATTGAAAGTGACGATAATTTTAATTAAAAATGTCATTGTAGAAGTGAAAAGTATTGCTTGTCTGTACTTTGTCTATATAAATCTGTAACTACTGTATTTCTATAAGTTTCTTCATTAAACGTAATTTTTTTTTTCCCTTTTCTGGCCTTGGATGGGTTCCATCTGCCAGCTACACAGATGGGGGGAAGAGAAGGAAGTAAAAAGGAAAACGTTAAAATTATATAGATACTTTTTCTTCCAATTTCCTATGCCTACCTATACTGTAAAATATAGGGGAGATGGGGGTATTTGTTAATTTATTTACGTTTGTAATGTTTTAGTTATAATTATTGTTTCCAGTGGCCCGAGAAATAGTGTCAAATATGTTAATATGCACTGGCAAATCTCTCATCATTAGACATATTAATTTTTATTATTGGAAACTATAAAATGAAACTTTTTGAGAGAACGGTTAGTTCTACATAAAAAATTGTAATAACCTTTTCTCTATATAATTGATTTGGCAATATTTTTTATATAAAACTTTTTTTCGTAATCCCAATGGTTACTTAGATAAATGGGAAAAAGTGTTTGCGACGGCAGCCATTTTGTTTTTTCGCACGCAGCATTCAAACGCACCATTTTTGAGAGTGCCAATATCAAAAGTATGTTTCTCCAAGGTCAAACAAAGAGATTGGGACCACTACCACACTTGCATCATCAAAGATCCCACGGATGTACATTTGATAGGAGACTATAAATAAAAAATTCCCGTCAGTTTTTTTACAAGAAAATATTTTCTTATTATTTTTTAATAGTAATTTTGTTTTTGAATTGAACATATATCTCTCCTGATGAGTTCTAAAGAGAATGAAAAAGGTTGCGTAATTTTTAAGGAGATTTGATCAGTCGAACATTGATTGAAATATTTTATTTATCAAGACATGTGAGTGAAATTTTATACCTATATTTCTTTGTGCTTTTTAGTAGTTTTTGTCCTTGAATTGTAACAAATGTTTGTTTGTGATGGAGTAGGATAGGATGGACTAGGTAGGGCTAGAGATGCTTGAAAGGTTTCCTCGTAAGGGAGGATTTCTTATAATATATTAGCATGATCAGACTTAGATCTTCAACGAGATCTTCAATATATAGAAAGAATGGTTATTTTCTTGTTTCTCATATTGAATGCTAGATATGGTGGGTGTATGAAAGAAGTTGACAAGTTAGTTCGTAAGGGGACTCCTTATTGATATTCTAGTTTAGTCAGATATAGATCAATGATATATGAAAAGAACGAATGATTTCTTTGGAAGTTATCTGCTGAATACCAAAATAATATTTTATGACAATGATGTAAGCAGAAATACAAAATATTTATACATATACGTTTCAAATTTAAAATAAAAAGTTTAGGTTCAACAGAAATTATTGTATTTACAAAAAAACGGGTCTACATACACATATTGACACATAGACATTTTTCATTCAATATCGGATTCAATAAATGCTAACACAGCCACACACCAAAAATGCTCTGTATCAGAAATCAGACTCTCATCTTCCTATGTATTTTGAAACAAATCTTATGTCCAAATTGTTTGATATCGTTTTAATTTTTCTTAAGTGTTTTTTTGGCATTTCTCGTGATTAAAAGAAAGTGAGAGAAAAATCAAACAATTTGAACATCAAATTCTTGTTAGCTCGTCAAAATACATAGAAAAATGATTTCTGGTACAGAGCATTTTTTTGTGTGGCTGTGTAACTAACTAATTAATTTCCATCTCTAATGACGTATATACTTATTTAACTTATTACTTTTTTCTAATTTTTATGACGTATGAACGTTGAATTTATCGTTCCTATCCAGTTAAAACTAAATAAGGCATTACAGTGCACAATGAAGTTTACAGTCCCAAGAAACTTTATAAATAGGTACAGGAGGATCTTGTCAGGCCATTAATATATAGAGGCTAAAATAATACGATACTAGACTTAAACTTATTACCCGGTTTATCAATTTACGATGTCAGATCGTGTTCCTTAACCCAATATAACCAACCTAACATTAAGTAAGGCGAGTTTGACCGCTATATATTGTCGTTAGTTATATAAGGACGGAAAAAAGTTTGTACCAGGGAATACTTTGCATCAAGTCGGGGGCGTATTGATTTTTGATAGGTAGAGCTAAACGCAGATGGACAAAGTTGCGAGGCTTATAAATAACGAGCCCTCCGTGAATTTACATGTCGGTCGGAAAAATATTCCTACTGAATATTCATAAGTTATCTACATTTCTGCTATAGACATGAAGTGCTATTAGAATAAATTCCATGTATTACATAGTAAAATCTTTTAAATTTATCAATTTTCAGACATGTTCAATTCAATGATTATAGGGCTTTCTAAAAATATACACCGTTTCTATTTCAGATAAATGGTACCGCCACACCGAACTTACTTTTGGGCTGGCTGAAATTATTTTATTCATCAGTAAACTATGTAAATTAAAGTAAAATCATTGGAGCCGTTTTAAAAAAAATCGGCATTGTCTTTCTTTTCGCATCATTAACTACCTTTAAGTAAATTTTCCGGAGTACAAGGATTAAGCAGAAAAGTGGTAAGCCGTTTTTGAGAAAATCGAAATTTTCTAGATTTCGCACCAGTAAACTACTTCTAATTTTACCTAAGGTAAAAAGGGCGCCTGAAAAATAAAAAAGAATCATCTGGAGTTATTTATACGTGGATGATTTAAACGAGATTGGTGAATGATATTACTTGTTTCGTTGAAATTATGCAACACCGACTGCGAAAAATCATTTAAAGAATATACAATCTTATGAAATAGTATAATAGTACAGGATCCCTCTAGTTTCTGTAAATCTATCAATAAAAAGAGCACATACGGTGATATACCTAATAAAGAGAGTGGGCGATATAAATCTTTCTGACCCAGTAAAAATATGCCATGCTTTTGAAGATATTTTCCAGCACCATTACAGCATCCCTAATAGCAATAATGAGCACTTTGTTGAGAATACTAATAATTATTATGATCAACTTAACTCACCTCCATTATTTAAAAATAATGCTTTAGCTTGTTTAAAGAAGTTGAAGCCTAAGCTTACCAGCGGACCAGATGGAATTCCTGTTTTTTTAGTAGGTACGTAATTTTGCTCTAGAATTTTCAAAACCTCTTTCTATATCGTGTAATTTATTTTTTAAACTGATCACTTTTCCCTTGCAATGGAAATAACCTAAGATAAGTCCAGTTTTCAAGAAAGGTGACCGGTACGAAACATGCAACTATCGTGAAATTAACTTGCAACTTCGCAAAATATTTTGAAATGTCGTTATTTGATCACTGCAAACATTATTTTATCACGGGTGCTCAAAATGGTTTAAGTTTTTTCAGAATTTCAGAGTGATATAGAATCCAAATTCTAAATAGCTTCTTCACTTATTGTGTCGCTGGAAAGTAAAAAGCTACTAGAATAACTATAAAATTACAATTTTGAGAGAAAAGAGACTAACTTTTGAATTTCAAATTACACTTTCTATCTCCTTGCACATTCATATATTTAAATATGGAATTAATTCATCGTCAACTTTGAGAGATCAGATCTTCCACACCAAAATTGGCGGAGAGAGAAAGGGAGTCTTAGGACATCTTCATTGCAAGAAAGTGTACTAAATGTTGGTGCTAATAATTCTAAGCTAGAATAAGATGAATAGGACTTACCAAATATATTGCACCCATGATTGTTCAAAATGTATTGCATGAACAACTTTTGTACCTCTATAAATACTCCAAGGGCACAAGGCCTTGAACTAGCCGATTTACGGCGTCGTGAAGCTTATTGTGAATGTTTTGTATATTGCATATTGTAATGTTTTTGTAGAATGTTGGATTCACAAGAGAAAGTAACTTTAACTACTATAATAACCACAGATGAGAAGAAGCAAATATCATGCCGTTGTCGATGAAAAATATAAGGTGAGTTAGGGAAGAATCGTTTAGGTAAGAATCTTATGTTGATATTACCTTTTGTTTTGCTGTGAAGATTAAAATTCGAGAATTACAGAAAAGTTTTAGTAAATGATCTATCTCTGTTATTAGAAGAGGTGCCGGTTCAAGCAAGATAAATTGTGTGAAATATGCACTGTGATGCAACTTCTCCTTTTAGTCTAAATATATGCGATTTTGTTAATCAAAACTATCGACAGTAATAGGTTGGACAAGTTGATCCAATTATTTAGTACCCTCGTATACAAACTTAAACCATCGAGACTATTTCTTGTAGGATTATTTAAAGTAATTTGTGTATTCTGTATCCATAAATGACATAGCTGTATGAACTCATCCTTGCTTAATGCAACTAAGGTCATCTGCAAATCTCAAGCTAGAAATCATAGCTCCTCGTATATCTACATTACCCTGTGACGTGTCCCTAATGGCAAAATTAAGAACACTCAAGTATGCCCGAAAGCCCAAAGTGAAGAGCGGGTGTGAATTCGTTTTCTTATTCTGAATTTTAGAATTTTGGGGTGCACCGGTTAAACTACCTTGGGCGCCAGCCATTTGTTAAAATTGGCAGAGGTGTATAGGCAAAACTAAATTAAACCTCAAGATAATAGTGAAAAATTTACTAAAAAAATTTAGTGAGTATATGACAAAGTATATATATAGGAACGTATAAAACAAGCTTAAAACTAATTCGTGTATATGTATTAAATGGATAAATAATTGGGACAATAAATATAATATAACATTAAAATTAAACTGACAAACAATAGAGATCAACAACTGTCAGCCACTAATCCTTATGGCAGTTATGTATTATGTCAAATGACCTACTTATCACTTGCCCCGTGTGCCAAGTGTCCATAAGGGTAAGCAGAAGCAGAAAACAACCAATGTGATATAAGACGCAAGTTAATATAACCTCAAATATTCAAATACAGCACATATAAATATAGAATGCAGGCTTTTAAATTACATGTAAGCTTTTTACCAAGTAAATCAAGTACACTAAACCAGCAACAATTAAGTATGTACAATGTTTACAGTAAGTATTTAATTATTCACATCTACTCATAATGTGATGTATAAAGAAATATGAATTGATAAAAATTGTATTTTAGCGACAAGTCAAAATGAGTGCCCCTATATTAATACTCGTTGAACGGCCGTTTATCGAGTTCACATGAAATTTCTAATTATTATAACACATATGGATTTAATCAATCATTATCCGGTATACTATTAGGATGAGACACAAAATTACCATCGACTAAACTAAATATTAATATTATTGAAAGGTAACAAATCCACTATTCTCGTAAACAAGATATGAATAATAAATTGCTTAGTTAACTTGCTTTTTCACTACACCGTGAGCTTCTATAGTGATAACGTAGCACTATCGTTACTTGTAGATATGCTGTACGCTGGGTATCTGCAACTTCTGGTGGACAACAAAATAAATGCCAAAATTACTTACAATACGCTGGTGATACTTGAGGACAATCCAAGAAAAATTACGGTACTTGCTTACTTCTCGGTTTTACGATGAGACCATGATTAACATGCGTAAGGCTGATGATCTCCAGGGTGCCCCGAAACAAAACAATGTGTAGGTAATTTCTCTAATATTCTCTTGACTCCAGCCAAAGCAGTTCCAAAATTAATTTACCACAGACAACAAAATTTGATATATATATATATACGTTTCTACGCAGATCAGCGTACTACGTTTAACAAAGAGATTACAACAAGTTTCATTGAGGTAATAAACAACAGTACGAGCCTCTTGAAATAGGTTATCTCGGAACGAGCCTAAAAATATAATTCCGTCTAAGTATCGAATTATATGAAATTTATATCAAAATTGATAGGGAAAATTAAATAAGACATACCTTAGTTTGTTATTAGGCGTTTTTCCCAAAAATTGTTAAAATTAAGGAAGATGTTCTTCACAATTTTTAAATTGCCAGCATGGCTGCTCTTTCTTGGACCAAAAGGCCCTTTTTTGTTAACTTTTTACTTTTCAGCAAAAAATTCTGTTTGCCATCTTAAATTAATTACTAAGAGAATCCACTATGTTTGAAATTTGAATTTAAAAGAAAGATAATAAAATAATAGTAACTATCTGTATGTGATAATTAAATTGTCTGCCTTAGCTGTAAATAATACCTTAATAACAAAATACATTTTAGCCTACAAATTGTTCCCTTTCAGGTACCAAAAGAAAATTAAATTTGGCAAGAAAATTCCTACAACCTTTCTTTGAGCCCCTGACATGATTTAGGGAAATAGTTTTCATATTAAGAACAATAATAAGTAAATCGAAGCTCTACACTCTTAGACAAAATACTTATTATTAATGTAGGTATTACTGGTTGCATACCTAAGAGGATATAATAATATTATTCCACCAAATGTGAATAATATGGGTTGGAAATTTTTATTATACAGGGGAATCAAAATGTAACTGTTACAACCCTACCAATTCTCCCAGCACGCGACGATCATGTGTTTGCTATAGACGATAAATATGATTGGTGAAAAAACATAGATCTGTCTGACGCCTTTGTCAACTTTACACTTGTCGGAGCAGAATTTTTTTCATACAGTCGGTAAATAATAAAGAGCAGATGTCTGGGCGTTCCGTACTCAAATAATATAGGCCACTCTTTCATTACACATTGTCACTGTATGGTTCACCCTCCGATTAAAGAACTTATATCGAGATACATAACAGGCTATCTTTTCACTATATACCTTGTTTGCTCCTAACATAGTCACATTGTATGTCCATTAAAAAGAATAGATGAACATCACATCCCATAGGCAACAGTGGCGTTGTGTGTGTAGAAAATGTGTAGAATCGTAAATATAATAATATAATAATAATAATAATATAGTTTATTTACCATTTAAATCCAGTACAATATACAACAAATACAAAAAATATAATACAAAATAAAATGTAACAGAATAGTTGACAACGGACAAATATTGTAAATAAACAAGATGGGAACTCGCATAAGTACCGGGTACTTGAATGCGAGGTAGGTATTAAATTAATAAATATTTAACACAAAAGAGATATAGAGAATGAAAAAGTGATATATATATATATATACATATTGAATAACTTAACATGGATCGAGAATAAGTTACTATTCAGGTTTACTCCGTAAAAGTACTAAGTACTTGACGGTAGAGCATTTACCAAATATAACTATTCAAGACTAATCAGTAGTAGAGAAGTAGAAAAGTAGAAAATGGCGTTCTTATTTTAATAAAATGATATGAAAAATCGTATATAGTATATATAAATATGTATCTATTTCCATATAACATTTGCTTTCTTCTGTCTTATTTTGTTTTTGTTTTTTTTTATTGACTAATTTGTTTACTAATATGTATTTTTAAGGTCTATTACTTGATGTATTACTAACCTAGGAGTATGTTGAATCCATAATTTAACATTTTTTCTGTATAATGATTGATGATGTTATGTTTTTTATTTCGGGTGGTAGGATGTCATAAATTTTCAAGCCAATGAATTTGTGATTCCTTTGACCAATTGTTTTGTTAATTTTGGGTTTAGTTGTCAATATATGCTTATTTCGTGTATTGTAAGTATGGTCTGTATATGTGACATGATTTTTGTTTTTATATAGCTGCATTAGTATTTTTTTCACAAAAGAGTTGTCTTACATCCATTTTTTTTGTTTCTTGGTACAGTTTGTCGGTATTATAAGTAATATCCTTTCCGTAAATAATTTTAAGCAGCCATTTTTGAATTATATTTAAGTTTTTTAGGAAATTATTACTTACACCTCCCCAACCAATTATGCCATATATTAGCTGTGACTGGACTAAGGAATAGTATAGTATGTTAAGTTCTTTTAGGTTTAGAAATTTTTAAGATATTTAAATGTAGAGAGCAGAGTTCTTAACTTTTTTTACAATATAATTTACTTGTAAATTCCATCTAAGATGTTTGTCTATAATTATTCCCAAATATTTAACAAAATCAGCCTCCTCAATCATCATACTGCTACTATCACTATCTAATTTTATATTTAATGAATCAAGCTTGGGTAGTTTGTTCTGATAGGATGTAAAAGGGAGATATTTAGTTTTGCCTTTATTTATGGTGAGTATGTTGTAGTCGAACCATTGTTTGATTAATTTAAAATCTGTCTCTGCCATAGTTTTTAATTTATTCCAAGTATCGGCTACATAAATAACTACGGTATCGTCAGCAAAACTCAATATCTTCCCTTTAGATGGTAATTTTAAGAGATCGTTTACATAGATATTAAATAATAATGGACCCAGGATCGTACCTTGGGGAACGCCATATTCAACCTTTCTCGAATCGCTTATAGTACCATCTACTTTTACTTGCTGCCTTCGATTCAATAAGTAACTTTCCATTAGTTTGAATGCATTACCCCTGATACCAATATTTCTTAGTTTTTTTAATAATAGCTCGTGGCTAACGGTATCGAAGGCTTTTTCCAAATCAATAAAGATACACACGGAGTAGGTTGACAGTTATCTAATGATTGATAGAGATTGTTTGTTCAGTAAGCTATAGCATCTTCTGTTGACATTTTATTTCTAAATCCGAATTGCATGTTAGATAATATTTCATGTTTGTCGAGGAAACTATTAAATCTTATTTTAATAATTTTCTCGAAGACCTTTGCTACTGTAGAAATCAAAGATATGGGTCTATAGTTTATTACTTTAGTCTTATCACCATTTTTAAAGAGCGGTGTTATTAATCCTATTTTAAATGCATCGGGACATTCTCCCCTTTCTATTATCAAATTAATTAAGTAAGCTAGGGGTTCAGATATCACATCTATGATTTTTTGAGCATATCTGCAGTGATTCCATCTTTACCAGGTGCTTTTCCCGATTTTAATTGCATAATGATTTCCTTAATTTCAAATAGGTTGGTCGGAGATAAATAAATTGACTTACTATTACTGTATACATTCAAATTAGTTTTATTAGTATTTTTTATTTTCTTAGCTAAATCTCTGCCTACATTAGTATAGTGCTTCACAAAGTTATTTGCTCTTTTAACCTTATCTGATATTATGGTGCCATCTTCCAGTTTGATTTTGTTTATGTAGTGTGATTTTCTATTTTCATTGCATATATTTTTAACTGACGCCCACAATTTTTTTGGGTTTATTTGGTTTTTATAGTAATCTATCTTAGTGTTTTTTATAATTAAGTTTAATTTATTACGATACCTTTTGTAGTTATTTTCTAGTTCTTTATTATCCGGATTTAATTTCAGCTTTTTATAAAGGCTGTTTTTTGTTTCAACTGATTTCATTATTGCTGCAGTAACCCACGGATTTTTTTTTATTTCCGATTTTTTAATTTTAATTGTCTTCGTACATTCTTCAATATAATTTTTTAATTTATTTATAAATATATCAGCAGCTACATTTGGTTCAACAGTTTAGTAAAAATCCTGCCAATTTGAGTATTTTAAATAATTTTTTAATTTCTTGTAATCAATGTATTTTTTAAAATATGAGTTACATTTCTTGCTTTTGGGTATCTTCGATTCATAGAATACTGCTACAAGGTAATGATCGATTATTTTTGTATCAAAAATTAAAGGTGTAAATTTTGAATGGTGTTCTTTAGTTTTAATAAATATATGATCGATACAAGACTTGCTTATTTCCTCTTCTCGTGTAAATTTATTTATGAAGGATATGAAACCCTCCTCGCTTAATATATTTAAATACTCCTACACATAATCTAACTCTGATTTGATGTTTATGTTTATGTCTCCTATTAAAATATTTATGTCTGATAATTGATATTTGTTGCTATTTATGTATGATTTTAAGTCATTATTAAACAGATGTGGATCGGTAGATGGAGAGCGGTACACAGCTAGTATATTTATTGATTTTTGACCGTAACATGTTTTTATATTTAATACATTTATGTTTCCAAATTTGATGACACTGTGATCATAGTCTAAAGAATTTTTCATGTACACATACAAATATTTTCATTAAAATGAATTATTGCAATTTCTGCATTACCGGCTCTTTATACAACGTAATGTAGGCATACAATATTACAGTAAGATAATACAGTAAGATAAATATGTATTGAAAGGATATTAAAATTTAATTGCTATTCACTTTATAACTGTAAACTGAACTTCATCATGTTGAAACGACTATGAAACGATCGATTTTTTTCTTTTCTAAACTACTTTCTGCAAACTGCACAGCACTTAACCATTTTGCACTAAATATATTGTCACTAAACTGTGTAAATATGAATAGAGAATATTATTTAGGTATTAAGCAAATCACAACTTAAAATAAAAAGACTTCTTCACCACATTTTGATCGAAAAACACGAAAAACACTTATTAACATTAATGGCGGACACTGTCAAAAGTGTCAAACTGAGATTATGATAATCGAACTTACGGATCGTGCCCGAATCGGCCGCGAATAGATCGACTAGCCAGTCAAGAACTTATGGGAAGAAGTGCCTTAGATTGTAATTATCTCAGCAACATACAAATCAGTACAATTATGTATTTAGATATTAGTTCTTTAATCGGAGGGTTACCTAATATTGTAAAATGTTAATAATATTGAGTCTCATCGCTGTATCTCAAAGAGTTCTTGAAATATTAAATGTAAACCAGTTTTTGGGGGTGCCACCTTCGTAGGTCGTAGCGCCCTTATATGTTTTCATATTATTGCAAAAAAAAATAGCGATAGAAATTTATCTCTCTTGTGATATTTTGTGTACACCGTCTACGTATAGTTCTATGTGAATGTTGAGGTATGCGATTCATTTGCTCTAAGATCAGGCATGTGGTAACATATTATATCAATCAAATTAATTATCCCTAACTTCTGGAAGATTATATCTTAATTGGAACAGAATTATGCATAAACAACAAGTTTACAACAGAATTCTCGAAAAACCAGGAACTGACTTCACTGTCTCGGAATAACTATTTGGAACGCTGGAGAACTTCCAACAATAGCCTTCAAAATCACATATATTACTGCTGCAGCAGGCACGCTGCTCTCGATGCAGACTTCCTTGAAAATTACCTTTCACAAAAGAATCTACTTCAAGAAAATGAGATTCCCGTAACAGTTTTCTATACTTTTTAAGTAAATTGCAATGCGGCAGAAGCTTTGTAAAGTTAGTTGTGTTTAAATTAAATTAAACGTTTGTATTTACAACACCCTAACATAACAATAACTCACCCTTTAGTGAGGGATTTGTAAGTTTTTCATGATTGTTTTTAGTTTATATCTATAATTGTTTTTAACTAAATTAACGAATTTTCTCTAACATTTGGTAGGTAGTATCCAGCCGCTTTCAGTTGCTGCTCATTTTTTATTCTGCCATTAGTTGAAAAACTGTTTATACAATTTTCTGCCTGAACATCTATGTACACAGGGTGCGGCAGAGAAATGGGCGATTATAACAGCTCAATAGCTTATTAAAATGATTTATTTAAGAAATTATGAACACATTATCTAAAAGTACGGAAAAAAGCGTTTTATTTTCTAAATATGAGAAGGTGACTTCTATCTCTGTGCAGGCACTCTTCTAATTTTGAGCGTATATTACTCATTTTACGACGTAGCATTTTAAATAGCCCCACAAAAGTATTACATGCCACCAAATCAGGCGAACTTGCTGGACAAAGAATGTTCCATTTCTGGTCATGACATAATTGAGAAACAACCGTCTTACAACATTTACTGATATTTTCGCAGTAGGAGAAGTCAATCCATCGAGCTGAAACTATGTCTATTCATTAACAAGACGAAACTTTGCTAGTTTTTGTATGAGAGACGTCTGGATTATGTCGAAATCGATGTTGCTTCAACGGAATATCGACTGACATTCACATTGAAGTCGCCTCTACGCTCGCCCCAAATTTTAAGGTGTGTTGTCTCACCTGTCAAGCGTGCGGATAGTTGGCATATGTTTCTCTACATCCCAAACTACACTTTAAGAACAAAAATTGCGGGTAAACGATATTTCGCAAAATGATCCTTTTTCAATCTATTCCGACTGGCCTACTAGTTAAATGAATTGTCTGATGATATAATTCATTAAATAAGTGTGACACAATCGATCTGAAATAAACTTCAACTTCTCAGTAAAACAAAAAATAGTCGACAGATGTGTAATAGCTATTTATGTAACCAGTTACGAAAGACTTTATTTTTTGTATCGAGTGGATGTCTGCGGGACGAGCGAAGCGAGATCCCGCAAAATGACACGCGTTACAAAAAATTGTCTTTCGAAACGTGTTGCATATAAGATTTGTTCTAATTTTAAACGTCTAAATACCATTTCACACAAGTGAAAAACCGCTGCCCAAGGAATCACTACTTCCACATCCAGATTCTCCATCCAAGTCACTCACAAACTTTGTATGTGGAAATAATTTGTTTATGGAACTTTAATAATATAATATTTGAAGTCCTCTACCCCAAAAACCCATAAAGCGATACCCCACATCGGTAGTGGGGTGGGGGTGATAGGGGGTGGTAGTGGGGGTGGATGAAGTAAATAAATATTTTGCGGTTTCTGGTTCTTGTACATACACTAAATAACATTTTTTTTTCATCCCCTTTAATAACGGGGTGGGGGTGGTAATGCCAAAAATTTTTTTGAGACCTTAGCTTCTCTTGTATATCCTAAATACCAATTTTATGGACTCTTACCTGCTTGATTTACCCCAAATTTACCCCAATTTACCCCCCAACCCTTCTACGGAACAAGATGAAAATATAATCTAGTTCCAGATCTCGTTAAAGTACATATGTGTACCAAATTTCAAGTCAATATCTTAAACGGTTCCAGAGTAAACGTGCGCACAAAAAGTTACAGACACACCGACAGACAGACCGACAGACAGACCGACAGACAGACCGACAGACAGACCGACAGACAGACCGACAGACAGACCGACAGACAGAATTTTTTTTTTCGCTCAAACTTAAAATCTCGACGTTTCATGACATTTTAAGCCTATTTGAACAATAAAAATTTTTTAAAATTTTTTTGTCGTTACTATATTTCCACTGGATGTGGAAGTAATAGGTGTATTTAAAGATCTAAAAAATTAAGTAGTCATAGTTACATTTGCTGCTATTATTACACATTATAATTTTAATGTCAAAATTGACAATCGTCATTTAGCCAAGTTATATATTATTTGAAATCCTAATTTGATAGCATAAGGTAAATCGTGTTAATGAAAAAGTTTTGTTGGTATACTTTGAAGGAAAGAAGAATTTAAAAGCTTCCACTATTCAATTTTGTGTTGAATAAACATTGTTTCCTTTTCTTTTTGAGACTTGTTTATTTTTCATAATTGATGATATAACGAACTTTTTCTCACTACTTAGGTAAAATTTTATTGGTTGTGAAAAGTTGGATGTTTTAACACTTACGTCAGTTTTGAAAAGTGTCATTTTTTTATGTCAATATTAGAAAATAGTTTATTGTGTATTTAGGTGTGAAAGCAATACATTCCCGGACGACGATGCAAATTGTCAAGCATCGAAGTCTGGGAATGTGCTTTCACACTGAAGTACACACTACTTTTTCTGAAATCACAATCAATATTATTATAAATTAAGGAATTTGTATTAATGCATAACATTTCTTTCTTAATTACAATCTGCTTACTAATAAATGCAATTTTAATGTGAGTTGGTTTGTCTGCGTGTATTTATTTACTGTCTAAAATATACATAAAAACCGTACGGGAAGTAACATTCCCGTACGGTTTTGTTGATCGTTGCTTGGCAACGGATCTTTTTCGGTCTGTTTTCTGATAGTTTCTTGGCAACGGACTAAAATACTGGAATTGTGCATTTTTCGATCTGAAATCGCGCCGAAAATGTAGACATTGCCGATCGATTTCAGAAAATAGTATATTGTGTATTTAGGTGTGAAAGCAATACATTCCCGGACGACGAGGCCAACAAGCATCGAAGTTCGGGAATTGGCTTTCACACCGAAGTAGACATACTATTTTTTCTGAAATCACAATGAATATTTTTATAAATTAATGAATTTGTATTAATGCATAACATTTCTTCATTACAATCTAACTGCTTACTAATAAATACAATTTTAATGTGAGTTGGTTTGTCTGCATGTATTTATTTACTGTCTAAAATATACATAAAAAACCGTACGGGAATGTTACTTTCCCGACCTAGGCCGGGAAAGTAACATTCCCGTACGGTTTTGTTGATCGCTGCTTGGCAACGGATCTTTTTCGGTCTGTTTTCTGATAGTTTCTTAGCAACGGACTAAAATACTGGAATTCTGCATTTTTTGATCTGAAATCGCGCCGAAAATGTAGACATTGCCGATCGATTTCAGAAAAAGTATATTTCAGAATAGTCAAGTAGAGTTCGATATGAGAATATTAATAATGTAATAGATATTTCTGTCAACAGTTTGATCTGAACTTTTTTTGGGTTTTATTGACATTCAAACAAGTCTTCACCGAGTAAATTACACTATTTTAATGATTTTAAGAATTTATAATTTCAATGTTTCTCTTCTAAAATCAAATAGAAAATTTAGTCGATAAAATATGTATTAATAAATGAACAAAGAAAGGCGGTTAAAATATTCAATTATGTTTTTGTTGAAAGAGTTAAAGTTCAGGACGAACACTAGGCCTCATTAAGGAGCAAATTATTCCATAAATTGGATTAAATCTCCTGCTGGGTGTTCAGGTAAATCCCCGTGGAGATCAAATCCCGATTCATTCGTAAAAGGTGTGTCATTAGAGTCTCCAACAAATGGGTTCCTAAACCAACCTTTGCTATTCAATCTGTGTAAAGGCATCAAGAAGAATCCCGCGTGAATTGTGCTACACCAGGCCAAGATTATGTAACGTCCCTTGTCTTTGTTGCATTACCTTTTTCTCTCCTGTCCTCATCTATTAGAATATAAGGTTAGTTAACCATTGTTATTACGTGTAGAGACTGTCCTGTGTAAACTTGCACAAATTGTACATTTGCAAACCGACTGGCTTGACCAAATTCCAATAGGATGTGGAACTCGTCAAAGCTCATATAAATCTACGTCCTAAAATTCTTCAGTTTTGATATACAGGATGTCGACATTAAGAAAAAAATGTTCTTACACGAAAGAAACGTATTGAGTTGAGCGGGTGCTGTGAAATTTGAGATGGAGCTACTAGTGAGGTAGGTTACCGTTACCTGGCGGATAAAAGCACCAAATTTGGTATGAAGGTACCTTAAAGTATACTAATAAATCTTAGCGTAGGAGCTCTCTGGAATTTCTAGAAATTTTCATGTTCAACACTAAAATCCAAAATGGCCGACAAATTCGACAAAATATCACTTAACACATACTGTTAATTTTGAATTACAGCCAACTAAGTACACTACACCCTAACTCAGAGTAGTCTATATCATTTATTAAGTCCGAATATAACGCTAATAAGAGTTCCCAATAACAAAAATATATTTATAGTTCATTCATTCAATGGAATTCAGTATGAAACAGTTATAAATAAATTTAACTTGCACTTGCAAAGCAGTGAGCAGTACAGATTGGTTTTCCCACATTTGCAGTTTATGCAGTCTCCTTTGCAGGAACATTTAATCAATTCCCTGCATGATTGGAAAACCTCTGGAATTGGCATTCAAACTAGTAACTATGACTCTGAAACCTTATTACAAGCAAAATCCTGTGGAGAAGGAATCACTTGCTGTCTTTGTGTGCTGGTCGTCCAAATACCTGCTTGATAAACTGCCCTTCGGATATGTTGAAGAAGCGCATCTTCACTCGCTGAAAGTTTTTCCATTGCTCGATGCTTCTAACAGAAAAGCTTCTTTTTTATCTGGCTGATACTGCTGAAAGGAGTGATTTTATCACAGAGAACAACAGTCAGTCGTTCCAGCTTCTTGAAGTGTTCAGAGTCGGCTTTTAGCAGTTGGAATGACTGAGTGGCCAAGTACACAAATGTATCAGTGACGTGTTGAAATGCTTGTCATGCTTCCCAAATGGACTTCTTAGTCTTACCTTTGAAGGCAGAAGTTGAGTGAAACACAGGTAGTGCTCGTGATTTTGGCTCCCACAAATTTGCACAGATGGCGCTGATGTGGTAAAACCTGTAATGCTTGTCCATACCAAAGGCCACCCAGATATCGGCCAAAAGTTGAGTCACTATTAGATCATAGAATGTGCCAGCAAGGACAGTCACATCTGTATCTACAGTACGCACAAGGATACTCTTTGCCCCTTGCTGTAGTGTTGAACTCCACAACCTTGGAAGTCAAAAAGTTGAACAATTCCTTCTTGTTCATTGAGTCGCGGAGAAATTCCATCCAATTTCGTGGCAGTTTGGTATTGCCAAATACTTTCCTCCGAATACTCTCACCTCTTTTTCCCGGGTAGACTCCTTTAAACTATCTGGAATGTAGGTGTCCCAAACAACATCTAACCTTTGGGCATTCTTCAGCTGCTTATGAAGATAAGGTAGAAATATCTTATCAGCATACTGATTTAAGGTGTCGACGCTAGTAGTGGACGGCACCATCCAGAAATTTGGAATCATAGGTTGAAGGTGGCTCTGATTGACCTGGCTGTTCAAGACATTGCAGTATTCCATCCTTGTTTGGCAAATGAAGCTTACCAAAGTCTGAAATGGAAGGAGGGAATGACTGTATCTCATGCGAAAAGAACTCATCAAAAAGAGATTTCCGGTTCTGCATAGATATATATATATAGTTGGCTAAATAGTTCCACATTGTTCTGAAGCACTTTCAGATTCTTCCCCTGTTGAGATGTTGCTTTATGCTTTGGTCTCTTGAAGAGTGTAAGAGAATCCCACTTTTTATGGTTATTGCAGTAGTGGTGCCCCGAAAAAAAAAGACACATGAAATATTTTGTATTATTTGTCGGCCATTTTGGGTTTTAGTGCTGTACATGAACATTTTTAGAAATTCCAGAGGCTAACATTCATATTTATATCTTCATACCAAATTTGGTGCTTTTATCCGCCAAGTAACGGTAATTTCAATAAGCCACCTCATTATACGTGTATCTGATATCAACAAAGATATGTAACTATCGATTTTTCCCAGATACAGCGGCATAGAAACAAAAATATTTATAACACGCATTCCTTTAAATTTTTAATGTCCAATTAAAAATATTTTATATTTTGATAAAACTTTGTACACGTGTTAGCTTAGGTTAGGTTGATATGTGAGTGGGCTCATAATCAGATCTCCACTGGGATCATATGATCTATTATGGCTCATACCTAATCATATTTTATCCAGTAAGTACCGTTTTTTAATCAATCCGATAATAAATAGGTGACAAACCGTCCAGATCCTCTGGCAGGAGTTGCCCTTTGTCAAATAGTCAAAACCTGAATTTTTTACACTAAGACAAGCACATAAAATGTGCTCTGTCGTTCCAACTTCCTTAAACACAGATGTCATTCAGCTTTATTCCCCAAACCAAATCTGTGTAGACGGTGATTTAGTTTGTAGTGCCCAGTATACAGGCGACAGTTTTTAATTTCAAAGAATATGTAATAAACGCCTTTAATTGAACTATTTCTGGTAGTTCTTGCCAGTACTGGAGTATTTTACTCTCAGTCCGGGCCTAGATAGTTATTTCGTGGTACTTGATGGTATGTTAAGCACTGGTTTGGTCCGATAAATCTCGATATCGCACCTTCCTCAGCTAAGGACTCGGCTATTTCATTACCGTCCATGCCAGAGTGGCCCGGTATCCGGACTAAAATCAATATGTTGTATCTACCCCATCGATTAGAACCTTCCGGCAGTTCCAAACCATTTTAGAATTACAACATAGGATACAACAGCTGTTTGACTGTCTGAGAAGATTGTACACGTGTAGACGCCTTTCCGATTTAAAGAATGGATTGCTTTATATTTATAGTCTTCCTTTTTTCACAGAGGGGACTATGACGTATAGCACTAATCTATAGCTACTCAGTTTATAAAAAAAATGACTTATGTCACCAAGGAACCGATGGGAAAGAGATTTGATGATGCTGAGCGTCGAACAAGTAACCGCTATAGATGACGTGTTGCCGTCAGATGTGCTATACAGCAAACGAGTCTAAGTAGAATAAACTAATATATTACAATACAGCAAGACGTTATGATTAATAAGAAGAAGCAAAGAAAGAAGAAGATTTAAGAACATACGCAGTATATCACAGATTCTACAATTAAATATCATAAAATAGTTGAATTTCTAATATTTATAATTACGAAATCCAAGCTATTATAAGTAAACACAACAATATTTTCTATAAGTTTGTTAAACTTTAGTTTCGAATCAAAGAGAACACCCAGGTCTTTAAACTCATCTGACCTATTCAAGATAGTACCGTTCAACTGATAATTGTATAACAATGGATGGTTTTTCCACTGAAAGACGAAACGTTACATTTGGTGACGTTTGAGGACAAATTAATTCGAAGACATAAATCATTTGTAACATTTAAATTTTTTTGGAGTAACATGTAATCCTTATCGGTATCAACAATACAAAACAATTCTACATTATCAACATATAACAGTTGACATCTACACAAGTAATTCCATCATTAATAAATAAGATAAATATTAGAGGCTCTAATATAGAGCCTTTGGGTTCTCCAGATAGGGCTAAAAATTAATTCGTCTCAAAGTCACTTTATTCTACGTTTTGATTATTTTCAGTTAAAAAAGATAACAATATGGAAGATAACAAGTGCAAAAAACTAAATACCTCAATGATATTAAATGGCGTCCTTACAAATAACAAATTATTTCCAACCTCGATTTTAATTAACATATCCTCCAAATTATTGTTTTAGCGGACATGGCGGAAGTAAACAGAAACAAACTTCAACTATTGGAGATGTTCCAACGGAGCTTACAAGCCTCTTAAATGCAGATATATCATTCAGCAGGCACAATGCATGCGACGTACATTTTCTCAAAGTGTCTCATGGGAGTAAATTCGCTGTTGGAATATGATATACTTGGGAACTGGCGAATATCCAATATCCAGCCAACCAACATGTATACCATGCGAGGAAAGACTAATCCAAATAATTTAAATTAGAATCATAAAGTGTGGTTCCTGTCCTATGTTTAAATTATAACCTTCCTTTCTATTATTCAATTTCAAAGAGAATTATTTGCTAGCGAAATTAATTGCATTTCGAACGACTGCATGCAATCGGATTTAGTTAAAGTAGGTGACTCTTACTTAATAGGCTGCTTGAATCAGACAGATAAATGGATTTTTCGTAAGTTCTATTTCCTCTTTAAATATCATTAATAACAGGAAACATTTCATTACTTTTCTCTTTGATAGTCGCAATAAATTGACAAATTCTTAACAAAGGCTTTTTAAAACATGAGAGTAGAATAATTTTTTAATAGTAGAAATTGCAGTCGGGCAGAAATGTGTTATAAAAACAGCTTTTTAAATAATCGACGTTTCGCCACAATTTGTTGATATCTTCAGGACTATTTAGGTGGATTTCCCTTTGTCACATTAGATTTAGAAGAATAAAACACAGCACATTGATATAAACAAATACAACATGAACTCCTCAACATATGAGTAACCTAGCCTATACAGGGTGTCCCAGAGACAGTAGTCAAAACAAAACCTGGTGAAAGGGTTATTTCCAACCCCCGGAACATGTCATGGGGTTATCCAAAAGTGAACGGTTTAAAAACAAAAATCAACACTGTGCTACAACAAATCGGTGTATTCACCTAAAATTAGGCACAGACATACTTTGGTAATGTAGCAACGACATAAGGTACTAAATTTCTATTTATGATTAATGAATGATGATTTTGTTTTTTTTTTCTAAAATTTCTGTTTCTGAAAAAAAAATTCAATTTACAAATGGCTATTGTAAAAAAGACTGTTCGATGACAATGTGAACATAATGTTAAAAACTACCTTGGTTTACGCTAACTACATTAAAAAATTTCAAATTCGAATACTTATTGGAACCTTTTCAAAATAGTCATCATTCATGAAGTGTCCGAAAAAAAAATTAAATTATACCAAATTCGTACAAAACAATGAAAGTTGTATGATGGAAAAATTAAACAACAAATAATCAAAAATATGTTTATTATATTTCATTAAATTTTCAAATGTTCTGCCTCCCTCCGAAATCCATAATCTACATCTTCGTAAAACATTCCATTTTAGTCGAATGAATGTCTGGCGCTTTTGCTTTATTTCATTTATCGCTACTGCAATTTTCCTCCTCAAATATTGCTCTGTTGAGGCTTCCCTGGCGTACACTATTTCTTGAAAATGCCCCCAATCGGAATAATCAATGGGGTTTAAATCAGGAGATCTCGCTGGCTACCTAATTGTACCACCGCGTCCGATAAATTTATTTGGAAAGGCGTTATTCAAATATCTTCGCATTTCTATAGCATGGTGGCAGGATGCGCCGTCCCGTTGAAACCACATATTTTGTCGAATTTCTAATGGGACGCCCTCCAGTAAAATGGGCAGCTCATTTTTCAAGAAATGCTGATATCTCTCTCCATTCAAGCGAGGCGGCAGCTCAAAGGGACCGATGAACTCAGCGTTCAAAATCCCACTTCACAGGTTTACACTAAACTGGTGCTGGAAGTTAGATTCCTTTGAGTTATGGGGATTCAGAGTCTAATAGTAGGGCGTAATGTGGGTGCTGAATAGTCCAAATCTTTTAAAATCGGATAAAATTTTATTGAAAAAATTAGGGTCCCACCGATTTCTTCGTAGCATCTCTCTGCAAAACTCAGGGCTACACCAAGCTCTTTGAGCGCCGTCGTGCAAATACGGACATGCGCCCTTCAATAGCATATCTAAAATTCAGCTGAAAGGGAGGCTGAGGAAAAAAAGTATCTCAAATACATCACGCTAAACAAATGAATATAAAAATTCAAAATTTTCCTATTCATGCTAGGGCTGGATTAAGAATTGGCGCGCCTTTAGACAAATGAAGTATATGCGTCCTCTTATTTACAGTCGGGGTCACGGGATAGTAAAATGCGCGAAATTTTCGAATTTTTCATGGTCAAACAGCCTCAAATTAAAAGTTAGAAATTTGACTTAAAATTATATTGTCTTCGAAGAGTAGGTTTCGTGGGCGCAAAGCATAAAAATATAAAATACCAATAAAAAATATTTTATTATAAAAAAATTGCAGTATTTATATTTTCTCCGAACTAAAATTAAATGTAAACATTAAATATAAAAATAATACAATGAAAAACTTATATCCTTTTTCGTGACTTCTTACTTGCGAATTCCGCTATAATATAATCTTATAAATAATTCTGTAAAATGTTGCTACAGAACAAAGGTAATAAATGCGCTAATTCTATCTAAATAAAATTTCCAAATAACAAATAAACAATATCTTTGCACATTTTATTTTCCAACAGATCAATGGTAAACGATAAATGTCGCCCGTCGGCCATTGGGAGCTAAAATTAGTTACTTTTGAACTGCTGGAGCGCCTCCTCGCGCGTTGGGACCCCTAGGCAATTGCCTAGTTTGTCTATTAGATAATCCGGCCCTGGTTCATGGACTTCTCGTGTGACTGCCGATGCTAGCAGACGTATCTCGGTGTTCTGTCTATAAAAATATCTAAAAGTTAAGTGTAGAAGATATATTAAAGTTCGCATAAGTAGATAGCATGTGTTTGAAAGTTAATATATATCTCGGGGCATTTTCAATAATTTTATAAATATTTATCAGTGTTTAATTAGGTACGCAAACCAAATAATTCCACAGTGCTTCTGGTCTACGCAGTAAATTATAGTGTAGTGCAGTGACATCGTCTAGTAACACCTGGAGAGAGAATCAACAAACGATAAGTGTCTTTAATTAATTTTTAATAATAGCAAATGCATGATTTTTAATTAACAAGCCCACTAGGCTAGTATATTATCATCTCTGTTGCAATCTTGAAAGTAAGAAGTACCAAATGTTAGAATTAGGGTCGGGCGGTCCTCAGCGGGCGAGGGCATAAATTACGGTCAAACCAAATAAATCCGTTAACACCGGTCTCTCATTCACTTGAGTGAAATAACTAATAGCACTATGTGGAGCAGAAAAAGGCAGAGTGTCATATTCATTTCAGATAAAAATAATAATAAGATGTACATATTTGTATTTGAAAGAATAAATAAAAAATAATCGTGCAGACGAAAATTCTTTTTAAGGTATTTGGTTTCAAATAAATAATTTTTAATTACAATGAAAAAAGGGTGACAAAAACCGTTGCTGAGTGAAAAATTCTACAGGGTGGTACATATTAGCATAACGCACATTATAATCAAATGCGTTACTCTTAAAGTATGGTCATTATATCTTCTTATATTTTCTTAGGTAAATTATCAAGTGAAGTTTTTCAGGTCAAAATTGCGCTCGTTATTAAGTGAAAAATTCTACATTACATTTCACACTAAAAATGAGGAAACCGGGTTACACGTGGAAAACAACAACTAAGAGGATCATGAACAAACTGAGAAGCGACCAAACATACTCGAAAAGAAAGAGAGTGGGAAAAATGAATTCCACAAAGAAATCGCAGCGATATACCCTACCAGAACCAGAAACCGAGGCATCAGAAATCTCAGAAGGAGAATAAGAAAATTTGCAGAAACAGAAAAACAAAAAGAGGAGCATAATCATTAAATAACGATCACAATGCGACAACACATTGGACTTGTCATCTTGCTGTCAACGCGACCAGATCTGCTTTATAATGCTCTGTTACCGATGGATACCCATAAAAGTTTATAAAAGTTAAATAGTGACAACGTGTAAAAAATATAGTTAAAAAAAAAGTATAAGTGGATGTGTTTGTAAAATAATACATATCTCGGAACATTTTCAGTAATTGATAAGAAATATTAGATAGTGTTTAATTAGGTATACAAATCAAAACTTTACACAGTGCTTCACCTCTAACGCAGTAAATAATGGTATATATAGTGCAGTGAAATAGTGCCAGGCGGCAAAGAGGAGAAAGAAATCAGTAATAACCGAAGAGAGGACTGTCTATATGGAGCACTAAGCCATCAATTAGAAAAAGAAAACCGGCACACACTAACGCTATGAAAAATCAAGAAAAACGTCCATAAGAAATACATGGAGCAAAAGTCAAACCTGCATTGACACCTGGAGTAATGGAAGCTGAATCACACAAATAGACCATACCCTGGTAAGCAGAGAGATAAGGGCAAGGATCAAGAAGGTTAAAGCAAAAAGGACAGCAGAAGAAAGCGCTAACACTGAACAGCAGCAAACTAAAAATAGGGAGACCATGTTACACGTGGAAAATAATAATCGAGAGGATGAAAAAAAAAAAAACTAGGAAAGAAAAGCGAGGAAAAAACATGTGTCATGTGGCTCTCGCTGCTGACAACAAGCATGACCCAAACCCAACCCAGCATCGGAAACCGAGGAATCAGAAGACTCAGCAAAAGAAGATTTGAAGAAGCAGAAACACAAAAGGAGGATCATAAACACTCCATATCAAGACACAGCACATATTTCACACGAAGATTCAGAAGAGGCAGATGCCCAGAACCAAAAACACAAAAAAGGGAGCTTAAACGGTCCCTCACGACACGATGCGGTAACGCATCTCATAAATACCTACACCTCCCATCCCATATTCCTTTACCATGCGCCATGTGGCTCTCGCTGCTGGCAACAAGCATGACCCAGCGTGGACGTAGCAGGCCCAGCTGTATAACTCTGGGAGTGGCAGCAATGCCTACCGCACGCTGATAAATCAATCAATCAATCAATCAATAGATAATCCGGCCCTGGTTCATGGTATATTGTAACTAAACGTTTATTTTTTTAATTTTAATTTCAAAACTCGAGGCGCCTTACGGCGCCTTAAGTTACGTGGCGCCGTCGTGCGCCGCACAACTTGCCGTTATGGACGGCGCGGCCCTGGAAAAACTGCACTCTAATCGGTTAATCATTGAGTAATAATGCTTGCACCTGCTGGATGTGATACGGGTGCAATCTGTTAGCACGTAAAATTCTGTGAACAGATGACTTCGGGATGCCGGTACGTCTTTCAAGTTGCCTTACACTAATCATTGGATCTTGCTCTATTTCATGCAATAATTCTTCTCCACATTCCATTAGGAGCCTGGACCTCCTAATGTATTGCGCTAAGAATAACTCCTATCGCGTAAGAAACATGAAGTTTGTTAAAAATACGATGAACTGAAATTTTGTAATTTACAATTTAACAAATTACAATATTTCAATTCGTTTTATCTCAGTTAGCAATGAAAATATTTTCATAAACTCCAAAATCTGTTGTTGTATTTTTGTGAAAAGTCAAATGCATACGACAAAAAAAATAAAAATAAACAGGAGTCCCTAGAACCAGGGAAGGCTAAGGAATTTTCAAAAATTTTTTCGCAAACTGCTTTTTCAAAATTTTTTAGAGAAGTGCTTCTCTAGATGTTATTTCCCATATTTCGTATGGGTCCCATGCGCCACAGACGAGAAAAAAAATATTGAAATTTCACCAGCCGCCACTGGCGACATCATTGGCGGTTATTTGAATTACTTAAATTTTCACATCATCTTGTGTAATAAGTAATAAGTAAACAAATTTTTGATTATTTGTTATTTAATTTTTCCATCGTACACTTTCATTCATTATTTTATACAGTTTTGGTTAATTTAATTTTTCTCGTTTTTTTTTTTGGATTTATTGTGATTAATGAGTTTTTTTAAATGTTTTAATGGCTGCACGAATTTGATTTTTTTTTAACATTATGTTCACATCGTCATCGAACAATGTTTTTTTAGAATACCCGTTTGTAAATTGAACTTTTTTTCTCAGAAACAGAAATTTTAGCAAAAAAAGAAGTGTTTACACTAATCATCATCATCAATAAAACCTTAATACTTTATGTGGTTACTATATTACCAAAGTATGTCTGTGGCGAATTTTAGGTCAATACACTGATTAGTTTTAGCACAGTGGTAATTTTTGTAAGGAACTTAGTAAATTCCGCAAAAATTACATAAACTCGAATAACTTTTAAGCCGTCGATTTTTGGATAACCATATATTATGTTCAGGGGATTGGTAGTGATGACCTCTTTCACCAGGTTTCATTTTGACCACTGTCTCTGGGACACCGTGGATACAAGGTATTCCTTAATGACGTACTAATATTTCAGGGTTTGATTCCTTAGGTCATTTTATAAAGAAAAGCTCATATGAACATATTTCCGCAACGGCTTAAATTTATTGCTACAGGGTGTTGAATCATTTTTCTTTTAAATCGTTATTTTTTAGTATTTCTGAAAGTACTTTATATATTATTTTCAATTTTGGTATCTGTTAAAAGGATATAAAACCACATGTTCTAATTAGAAAAGTGATTTTATCGCTCCATCAGTGGCGTTCATGCAAACATGTCCTCTGATATTTTTAACCAAAACAGTGTTACGCCACTGACATTTTTCCATGTGGATATTTTTTCTGATTAGGCTGGTCAATTCTACATAAAAACGGTATCTTGCGTTTTTCTCATTCTTGATCAAAAGAATTAAATTCAAATTAAAACTAATTAACATTGACAATGATAAATTTTCTTTTATAAAAATTGTTGGAAATGGCATACTTCCGCTCGCCTTTGCATCGAATTGCACACTCTTTCAAATATTCCGGGCGTATTCCGTATTGTTTCACACGAGACAACTATTCGCTGTCTTAAATCTTCCAAAGTGTTAATGAGAGTTTAATACACCAGGGTATTAAGATGACCCAACAAAAATAAATCCAAACTATTGAGATAGGGGATCTTGCTGGGCATTGCTGAGGTCCTCCGCGACCTATCCAACGATTAGGACAAACCACATGTAAATAATCGCGAAAAATTACACTGAAATGAACCGGAGCTCCATCATGCATGGACCACATTTCATTTCTTAACGCATGGTACATCTTCAAGCAACACAGGTAGTTCTTCTTGGATGGAAGTAAGATTGTCCATTAAGACATCTTGGCAGAAAATGGGCATACAAGATTATTACCAATAATTCCTACCCATACATTAACGGAAAATTGCTCTCGGAAATGGGTTTCGGTTATGACAAAGGGGTTTTCGGAAATTTTGAATAACATTTCTAGAAAATTTGCTTCGTCTATGAACATAATTTGTGACTCAAACTGCGGATTTATCTGTGTAAGCACGACCGGCTTTAATGTGCACAACTGTTTTGTTTTGCCAAGAACGGACTGAACCACACGTTGCCACATTTCCATATACCGGCCTGTTCACATTAAAGCCGGTCGTGGTGTAAGCAGTAAGTATCTATGGACACTGAATATAGCAAATATATTCTTAAAGCTGTGTATTTAAATTCAGTAATATAACGATTTGTATGGGACAAAATTCATAAAGTTTTGAAAATTGACGAAAATATTAAATATAGCATAAGAATTAGTAAACCGAAAAGTTCCCACCCCTAAATAGTGTGCTTCGTCCCCTAGGAGGGGGACGAATTTTGAGATTACCAAGATTATCTCGGGAACGGTGCACTTTTTGATATAAATACCTATATACAAAATTATTCCTTAAAACATTATCTATCAAAAACGTATCTACACTTTTATTTCCTAAAGTTAATAGTACCGTGGGAAATAAAGCGCACACATTAATTTGTTTCCAGTTAACACAATAAATTGTAATCTTTGTTTTAATCTACTTTAAAGTTCAGTGCTTAACGCAAAAGCAGTAGCTACTAAACTCCACTTAAAATTATAATAAATGTAGCGCTTCCACCCTCTCATCCCTAAAAAATATCGCAATTTTTAAAGAAGCGAAAATATTGTATATCGTACTTGTTGCCACGCCACCACAAAAGTAAAGTAAGTGGCGTGGTCTTTTTACGTGGTGTCCCCTGTATACCTAATTCACTAATTATCAGAAGGTTACCTGCATTAATTAATCTTCGTCGTCTTCCATAGATTCGGCATTCATGCATGCTTAACCGTGGCAATGGTAACACATTGTGGAGCAACATAAGCCTGCTCTTCTGCAACTGCACGTTTTCGAACCCTAATTTGCATAAACAAGAAATTAATTTCAAGACAGATTCTGGCTGGTTCTTTAGTTGTCATAGTTGGGGTCAATATACCGCCGACTTGAGTGTTGCCGAGCAGCAGCAGAAGTTGGTGGTAGTTTTGATAACATTACAGTGTTGTTCGCTTTACCAACAGGTTTGTTAAAAGATATAAATCTGTATTCATCTAGACTTTTTTCTGCTAGAAGTAGTAAGTCACATCTTTTATTAAGTACATTGATTGCATTCACGTTTCCTTTGGAAAAAACGCTGAGGTTGTGTCGCAATCACCAATAGCGTGTGCAAATAATATCGTTTTCTTTGCAGTTTTTTAAAAAAGTTGAGGATTGTAAATCTCTTGAATTGTAAATCCTTTTGCTGGTATTACCTTGTTTTTCTTTTAAAAATGTAATGTCATTGTCGGGGAGAGAAAGAGCAACAAAAAGAGCTAGCAGGTCAATATCTTGCCCTACGACAACAGCTGTGTGCACTTATAACATTTTCGATAGCAGTTTGTACTATTAATAAATCGGTGTCATCCGCAGCGACGAATACCTCGATTCCTTCATTACTAAATTTTTTCACTAGTTCTGCAATCAAACGTTCTTTGTTAAACAAATTACTAAAGAACTTCTGCTGAGTTTCAGAGACAACAGTGTTTTCATCAAATATAAGTTCAGGACAGGTTTTTTGCAGTACCCGTCTTTGTCGTTTTAGGCTCTTCATGCTGTTTGCATTATCCAAATAACCATTGAACACGACAGTTACTCTATTACCATAATGTTTTCTTATGTAACTAACGTAAGTGTTGTAAACGTTATTAAATTCTTCTTTTTTGGCCATATTACGTGACTAAGCAAATATCCTCCATCAATCACATACCTACTCAATAATTTCGAAAATATGGTCTCGTTCTGGAACAGTATTAATAATCTGGTATAAAGTTGCCTCATTAGTTTTTCTCTTTAGGCCTTTGTCATCGAAAAGACGAAAGACTCTGTCCAACAGTGACGATATTTCTTCTCTCTCTGCGCGGCTACTTGGCAATGGTTGACTAGTACACAGCACACAAACACTTATAATACGCTTTGAGAATGGAAACAGATTCGATTTCCGAAACGTCAGCAAAATAAGTTATTTTTATATTTTTGTTCTTATTCATTATTTGTCAAAAAACGCTCTCTAACTGCTCCTTTGACATAAAAATCACAGGCGTAGAGGTTATTTTCCAGTGAAATGCTGAATAATTGTATTATTTTGTAGCTTTCACGGACATTGATTCGAGGACTACCATAAGGCTTTTGACAATGTGACATGGGTCAAACTTTGGGATGCATTATTGGAGACAGGGACACGTAAACATCTGATCTTTATTAGTCGTCGCCTGTATGAAGAAAACTGCTTTGATAAAAGAACACAACACTAACTTCAAGAAACATAAAGCTGGCAAATGCATCAGACAGGGCTGTGTTGTCATCAGTCCTATTCAACATCTATATGCGACGTGTGCTGGAGGACTAGCGGGGTAGCTATGGGCGGAACCAGAGCCGTAGCGAGCCAACCTTTTTAAATTTTCCAACTTTATAAACTTAAGAAGCCAACTCTGTAAATAAATAAATAATAATTGCTCCAAAGAATTGATGAGCGGGGACTGAATTTTTGTCATTATCATTTTTGTTTCAGTTTATATATTTATCGGTGTGAGACATTTTGTGATAGAAGTATTAAAAGCCAGCCTCTGTCTGATGCTTTTTTCGCAGAGGTTTATTTCATCAAAATTTTAAAATATTTTTACAGTGGAAAAATGCCTAACTTTCTGACTTGAGGTTTGTAAATGATACCACCTTGGTTGCACCAAGAGAGGATGAGCTCATACACAGGCTCCATACAGACAGGCTTCAGACAGTAAGCTCTGATTATGGTTTAAGTGTAAATTACAACAAGACCAACATTATAATTCTAGACCACACTGTAAAAAATGTATGTAAAATTACATTTATGGATGTAAAAATACATTGAAAGTTAGTTCAATTTTCTATTAAATTATACATAATTAATTTATTTTTACCAGGACTTTCAGGGCAAAGTTGAACATATTTATGGTTGATTACATAAATTAAATTAAAACTACACACATTCATGTATCTTTACTTAAATTAATGTAATTTTCCATACAATTATGATAATTATGTAAGTATGTATTACATAAAAAAATTGTGTATAAATACATAGTTATACGCTGAATTACATCAGCAATTATACGATTATATGGAACTTGTACAGGAAAACACGAAGCATTTCATACATTTGTGTACCATTACCAGAATAATCGTTGGCAACAAACGGACCATCGATTATCTATGTATTCACGATTACATGGATAATCGATGATCCATCGTGTTTTACTGTAAAAATTCCATATAACTGTATAATTACTGATGTAATTCAGCGGATTAACTATGTACTTATACATCATTTTATTATGTAATTCATACATAATTATCATAATTCTATGGAAAATTACATTAATTGAAGTAAAGAACATGAACGTATGTAGTTTTAATTTAGTTTATGTAATAAACCATAAATATGTTTAACTTTTCCCTGAAAGTCCTGGTAAAAATAAATTAATTGTGTATAATTTCATAGAATATTGAACTAACTTTCAAAGTATTTTTACATCCATCCATAGGTGTAATCTTACATACATTTTTTAGTGTGCAAGCAAATGATAATCACCGAGACACATTAAGGACAAGTGAAAAGTTGTAAACAAGATGGTATATCTTGTCGCCCTTATGGACAATACTGAAAACTGTGAAATATGAGATTGGGCGAAGAATGCAGATGGCAGTATCAGCCACTTGCCAGTTGAGCAAAATTTGGCGTGACAGAAATATCTCAAAATGCACAAGGACTTGGTAGTTTTCCCCATATTTCCTTACGCTTCTGAGATATGGACCATTAGGGAAGCAGACGGACGGGGTATTGATGTTTTCGAGATGTGAATCTGGAGGCGGTAGTTACGCATTTCCTGGAGAGTCCATCCCATCGGTATCTCGATTCTTCAAGAGAAATGGCTCCAAAAGTATTCTCCCGAATACTCTTGGTTACATCAATCGCTGTTAACCGTGTTGACGGTGGTAAGTTGGTAATCGATTGCGGACACAGTGGGACTTTCCTCGTTGATATATATTTCGCAAATGACCTTGCAAACTGAACGAAATTCAAAATTTGTATCAATTCTATACATTAGGGCTGGTTTACTCGTGATCTAAATAGAATTAAAAAAACTTAGATAGTTGTTAATCTATCTGGAAATAAATTAAAACTTTTAGTTAACCTAAAGAATGAGATTGATTCAACTAAATGTCCGGTCCATATGTGGCTCATATCAAGTGGAGGTACTGAGAAGTCTAATATTATCCAAGATGCTCGTGATAACAACCATAGAAGAGATATATCAATAATATAAGGTTAATTGAAAATATTACAAATAGTAATAGATAGTTGAATGTTTCTGAAAGCTTAGAAACCGTTAAAATAAGTGTAAAAATAGTATGAATAATAGTGGTAAATGGTCTATCGCAAATATAGTTTATTGATTATTAGACCACTGATAGTTGAAGCAAGACACAGAGTTTAGGTAGGGATGATGGGATTGTTTAGGAATTTGCGTTCAAGAATTATTTTAGTAAAAATATTTTTAGTTGTACTTTAGTTTTTGTCATCTCCGGATGATGGTTGGTTGGGGAAACGCGCATCGAGTATTCGAGTGTATTATTAGTTGAAACTACCTACTTCAAAAGCGATGTGTATATATGACATTTTCGTCATACCTCCCTCGTAAGTATACTCTAATTCCATTGCTTTGTCGATCGTAAGTGACGCTTTATATACCAAATACAACGGGTCGTTATTTTTCACAACGTGCCTAGGCAAATAAAGCAAATTTTGGAGAATTTTCTCTTTTATATAACAAGTATTAAATGTTTTAACTTTTTTAGACGTAAAATCTTATTTACCTACTACATATTCTATATCCGACATTATTTTCAAAAACGTTCAAAGCTATTATAATAATATGATTTGAAGGGCTAAGTGGATAAAGGTGTTATGTCACACTTTTAAAGTTTTGAGTAAATTAAATAAAACGGTTTTGAGTTGGAACTTATTTATTTTGTCTTCGATTCAAATAAATAATACCTTATAAAATAGATAATTTTGGGTTATGTTCTTTTGTTTACACTAATATTAAAGAACAATATCAAGCTGTTATGAAACTAGATTTTTCTGTCCAAAACTATGTACATCCACTGAAATAACTGGTTGTATGTATGACATGGCGCCTTCCCAGTAAACACACTCTGCCACATCCACATTATAGCCACTCACATTTTAGTGGATTTTGTAAATGGCAAAGCATCACATCACCGTGATGACACTCTTTGGACCGTTTCAGAACATTCACATTATAACCACTCCCATGTTAGTGGAGATTGGGATGTCCACAAACACCACATCATTTTAATGATACATTTTAAAACGTGGATGTAACTAACTGAGCCACCACTCACTTTGGTGTCGCCATCTCTTACTAAATAGCGACCACCGCCGGCAGCGCCACTAGTCTAGTACTACTCTCCAGACATCTGTCATCTCCAGTTTACACTTGTCTGTGTTCTATTAACGACGTTGACGTCAATAAACTTTAGTTTTAATGTTTTTGGTTTTTGTTTGGTAAATATCAACACATTTTTACGTAAAGGTAAGTACCTACTTGTATTAGCTACATTGTTACTATGAAATGTTGTTTTCTTATTTTATGCCTTGCCTGTAATTTTCATGTTTGGTGACATATCGAATGACATCATTAAAATTCAAGGGAAAAAAGCTAATTTATCATTTAACATAATATATTGGTTAACACTGGTTATTTATTTTTCAATTACAGAATACTTTCGAATTCATAATTTAGTTTTTGTACCACATTAGGTATAGGAATAGGTACAGTGTTGTCTCCATGTCATCCAAGCGGCGTGCCCCATTTGATATTCGACGAGATTATTAGGTACCTTTTGTGTGCTATCAATTAATTGGTAAAATATAGGTACACTTTTATATTTAAATTTCATTATATTTATAAAAACAGTATAAAAGAGAGATAAATAAAATATAAATATATGGAGAGCATATTTAGGTTATTTTTTATTTAAATACCTAGTGATAATTGTTTTCTTACCAATTAACGACAAAATGCAGTCATATTGTATGGTATTTGCTTTAATTATCACCCATCATTTTATTTTGCTCTAGCATATTATTTTAGTACCCGAATCCGAGGATTGTCTAATTATATCTATAGTATAAATACCCCAGTCAAATTAGAACAAATTTCGACGTTTGACGAAAAAAACTGATAAAGTGTTTAAATTTGGCAAATATGTTCATTTAGGCTTACCTACCTACTATTAAACATACTAAAAGTCCCAAGCCCAAACTGTTGCGCTTGAGCCACCATCTTGGAGCAGAAATGGCGGTCCGATTCAGTTTTCTTACTGCTTATATCTTTCCAACCATATTAGCGATATCGAAATTATGTTTATATACAAAATAAAGCTTATAAAATTCTGTACAAAAAGTGTTATATGCATTTCATCGACACGTTTCAACAATTGTGAACATATCACTTGTATATAATAAAAATATATCACTGTATTGTCATAAAATACGGGACAACTTTCAAAATGTCTTTTCTGTCAGTCCGTTCGTCTGTCCGTCTGCCTCTCCATCCGTCATGTCTCTTGTAAGCTAAATAACTTAAAAAAAAGTCTGATTTTATTGAAATTTGGACAATACATTAGTGTTAGCTATAAGAACCCCAGCGTTTAAAAAAAAAATCGATAATAAGTATGTTATGATTGTAGGTTTAAGTGACATACTTGCAATTTTAATGATCTCCCGATGATACCATCTTGATTATCGAAACGTTGGTCAGTGTACTGTGCAGTATCTCTGTATTTTTAGCATCTTATCAAAGGTGTTACAACACTCTTCACATGCCTTTTTGTCATAAAATGTTTTATAACCTTTATATTTACTAATCTATTTTTTTTCAAAATCAATAGAGTTCTTCCTTTAGTTAACTCTAACTTACTGTTCAAGTTTCAATAAAATTGGACTCTTCTCTTTTAAATTATCATACTCACAAAAAGTGTCGTACAGAGAGATAGATGGACAAACTGACAGACTGACAAACAGATATATTCGACAGGTATTTTAAAGTTATTGGGAATTCTAGAATTAACATAATAATATGAATTTTTTTTACGAGTGATTTCCGGTTTAGAAATGTGTTGATCAAATGTAATTTCCTATTTTAGAAGATGATAATAATAGATACGGGAAAATATTATATTACATTTTTTATAGATAATTTTATAAGCTTTATTTTATTGGAGACTTAATTTCGATATCTCTAAGGGCGAGTTGTACGAAATAAGTTAAACCATGTTCAGCTTGATCCAAGATCAAAAGCCAAGGTTACGATTGTTATGACAATGGTAACCATAGTTTATGATCTTCGATCAAGCTGAACTTGGCTCAACTTAGTTCGTACAACTGGCCCTAATGGTTAGCGAGATATAAGAAAAAAAAACTTGATCTGAGCACCATTTTTTCAAGATGGCGGCGCGAGCGTAAGAGATAGAGTTGACGACTTTAAGTATGTTTAAACAGTGTGGGCCTTAATGAAGATCTCTGCCAAGTTTCAAAACTTTAGGTATCAGTTTTTTTCCTCTAATCATCCCTATTTAACTGGAATAATTTAGGTACTTATACATTTTTTTCTATTTTAGAAGGTTATAATAGACAATTAAAACTATGTTCGTTCGTGGGGCTTCTGGCAGTGGCAGTATAATGAGAGAAAAGATGGTAAGTTTATGTAAGTTCTAAAATCTTAGACATTTTGCATTTAAATTTTGTGCAAACTGCTGTTTTTACCAATTTTTTCTGTAGCTATAATAAGGCTCTATAAAAAAAATATATTCTTTATTGTTTCATATTGAAATACTCGTTTCGGTAATGAGAAACTTCACCTTCAGTTTTTTTTTTGCTTAAAAAATTTCTGTCTGTCGGTCTGTCTGTAACTTTTTTTGTGCGCACGATTAGTCTGGAACCGTTTGACATATTGACTTGAAATTTGGTACACATATGTACTTTAATGAGATCTAGAACTAGATTATATTTTCATCTTGATCTGTCGAAGGGTTGGGGGGTAAATTGGTAAATTTGGGGAAAATAGGTAAATCAAGCAGGTAAGAGTCCATAAAATTGGTACTTAGTTTATACAAGAGAAGCTGAGGTCTCAAAAAAAATTTTGGCATTAGCCACCCCCATTACCACCCCCCACCCCATTATTAAAGGGGATGAAAAAAATTTTGATTTAGGGTGTGTACAAGAACCAGAAACCTCGAAATGTTTTTTTACTTCATCCACCCCCACTACCACCCCCTATCACCACCCCTACCCCGCTACCGATGTGGGGTATCATTTTATGGGTTTTTGGGGTAGAGGATTTCAAATATTATATTATTAATGTTCCATAAACAATTATTTCCACATACAAAATTTTTTCGTTGTGAGTGACTTAGGTAAAAAATCTGGATGTGGAAGTAATGATTCCTTGGGCAGCGGTTTTTAATTTAGTGTATATTTAGTGTCTTATTTTAAGTCTCATCGAAACTTTATTATTTTGCTAGAGATAGAATTCAAATGGTGTCCACGAATCAAGAGTGATACAAAGTTCAAATAATTTTAGAACCGTATTCTGCATGCCCTGCTAGAATCAAATTCTGAATTCGTATCTTTATTGCTAATTCATGTTTTACAAAATAGTAGTTTATTTTCAATCGTCATCCTTTTTTTTTTATTTTTTCAATAGTGTCAATGAAGTTGTTCTAAAGATGTAAGCTATTAAAATTAAATTTAATTACTTCCACATCCAGTGGAAGTATGGTAACAACAAAAAAATTTTTGAAAATTTTTATTGTTCAGATAGGCTTAGGATGTAATGACACGTCGAGATTTTAAATTTGAGCGAAAAAAAAAATTCTGTCTGTCGGTCTGTAACTTTTCTTGTGCCCACGTTTACTCTGGAATCGTTTAAGATATTGACTTGAAATTTGGTACACGTATATACTTTAATGGGAAGGGAGATAAAGAGGGGTAAAATGTGGTAAATAGGGGATAGATTGGGGGTAAATCCGTAAATCAAGCAGCTAAGAGTCCATAAAATTGTTATTTAGTGATACAAGACAAGCTAATGTTTAAAAAAAATTTTTGGCATTAGCCACCCCCATTACCACCCCTACCCCGTTATTAAAGGAGATGAAAATAAAATTGTGATTTAGTGTGTGTACAAGAACCAAAAGTCACAAAATATTTTTTTACTTCATCCACCCCCACTACTACCCCCCTATCACCACCCCCACCCCACTACTGTGTGGGATATCGTTTTATGGGTTTTTGGGGTAGACGATTTCAAATATTATACTATTAAAGTTCTATAAACAATTATTTCCACATATAAAATTTTTTCGTTATGAGAGACTTGGATAGAAAATCTGGATGTGGATGTAGTGATTCCTTGGGCAGCGGTTTTTGACTTTAATAACAAAACGAGTGTGTGGTTGAACTTGAAATTACCACTACCAATACTCAACTTTTAACATTATTTTTACTGACATAAATGATATCAAATCTTATTAAACATTTTTAAACTGTGATAATTTTTTATAAATTTTTAGATGTGGTATGAAAAATAGTTCCAGCCACAGCAGACTTTGACTATGAGATAATTGTGACACTTAATCCGTTATAGGGATCAGTAATTTTGCTCGAAAAACTGACATTTGACAAAATCGCTCGACCTCCGGTCTCGCGATTTTTTCATGTCAGTTTTTCTTATAAAATCACTGATTGGCAAAATTATTTCGTTACAAAGAGAAATTTATCCAATAAAAAAAAAGCTCTTGTAATTTTACGGTTGATAAAAAAAAAGTCTATCACTTTGACAGCGATAAAAAAGGTGCATCGTTTTTTATCACCAATAAAAATGCCTGTTCCTCAAAAGCAGAATACATCTAGTAGCCGTACGTCACTTTAAAATCTGTACGGTCAGCTATAATTTACGAATATTCGACATTGGTGGAAACTAGAGAAGAGAATATTGAAATCAGTACACCAAACCAAACAATGTATAACAACTGTGTTTTTAATAACTGTTCCTTCAAATAATTGTATAAATAAAGATAATTATTGTTGTTGTTTATTCACATATTCTGTCGTTAATTTATCTTGCCAAAAAACACTCGAGCTTTTCTTTTAAGGATAAATTTCATTTTAACTCAAAATTTTTCCTGTCAGTGATTTTATAAGAAAAACTGACATTTGACACTGATTGGCAAATTTATTTCGTTAAAAAGAGAAATTCATCCAATAAAAAAAAGCTCTTGTGATTTTACTGTTGATAAAAAACCTTTTGTTTGTTCATTATATCACATATACGTATATAAAAATGTTTTTTGTTAAATTTAGATAATTTTATATATGGAAAAAGACAATTGCCATTTTCGCCACCCTAATCATCCATTCTAAAAATTACCGGTAAATACCGGTTAACCGGTTATTTACATTTTTATTTACCGATTTACCGGTTATTAAAACTTCCGGTAAATTGCAATCCCTAAAGGCTCTATGTGCCGACTGTCGGTGAAGGTCTGCACAGATAAGAGTACTGTCTACTGTGCTTTAAACCTTCAGTTATTGTTCTTATCTGTCCTTTCCAGATCCTTTTTGTTGCTACGCTACGCTGATGAAGAACAGTAATTCCGAAACACGTATCCGTAGCTGCTTCATGTTTCCTCTTTAGGGTGTATGGCGCTATTTTCCTCACTATTTTTTATTGACCCTACTAATTCCTTCATATTTTATTTGACTCGCCAGGTTGAAATTGGGCAGTCCACATGGGGCTCTATGTGCTGACTGTCGGTGAAGGTCTTAAATAGGCCGATCCAGATATGAATGCACAAATAAGAATACTGTGTACTGTGCTTTCAACCTTCAATTATTGTTCCTATCTGTCCTTTCTAGATCCTTTTTGTTGCTACGCTACACTGATGAGGAACAATAATTCCGAAACACGTGTCCGTAGCTGCTTCGTGTTTCCTCTTTGGGGTGTATGGCGCTATTTTCCTCACTATTTTTTATTGACCCTACTAATTCCTTCCTATTGAATAATTTACACCTGAGCTTTATGCAACCACATAAATGAAAAGGTCTGTATAGTTGCATATGATTTAATCTGAATATTCATGTGTAGGATTTGCTTTTATATATTACAAGTTGAAACATTGATCGACTTACAAATTGTTTACTAATTTGTATTTTTATTTTGTTTAATTATCTGCAATGCATTTTTTACTATTTGTTCGCGGTAATAAAGTAATTTTATGTAAATAGGTACTTCCTTAGAAACGTGATTGATTATTATCATATATTATTAAATATGACAGAAAGGTGATTTCTGTATTGACGAGAGAGTACAAATTAAATTAATATTCTATGCTCAGTACAAACATTTCATCTGATAAGAATCTTCCCCGAAATATTAATAATTGGTAAGACCGTAAAGTAATATTACAATTGGCAATTATTCAACATTGAATTAAAATTTAATTATTGCTAAACATAGTTTCACGTCTGTCGGATGAAACCACTTTAGAAAGTAGAATTCAAGTGGCCATTATTAAATTCTACCCAGTTTTCAGGCGCAACAGTCGTAAAATAAATTCTCTCTAGAATTAATTGCGGTAAAATATGTAGATAAAAATTTAATGTAGAATGCTGAATATACAATTTGGACTTATTTTTCTTTGTGTAATTTTTATCTCAAACACTGTCGAATTAAATTATTCCATTTTATATGATAGTAGAAAATGACACAGTGCATGCATTTTTTCCTATTAGAAGTTATCAAACAATGTCAAATGAATCAATCGCGTGGCAAAACCGTCTTTCTTTGCATGTTCTTGATTTTAGAGGGGTTACTTCGATGACTTAAGTGGGGGGGTTAGAAAATATTTTTGAGAAAAGTAAACAATACAAAGTTTACGTATGAATACATGCCCAGATAAGTTATTTAAAAGATTGTAGGAAAACTTATATGCTATCTAATGGAACTAAAAAACTATTTTCGTATTCCTTCTTCACTATTTAAAGCAAGTACATTTTTTTCAGAATTTACTCAAGTGCCATATTATTTTAAGTAGTCGTTAGCTGTCAATCTGATGGCCCATATGACTAGTTAGGCCCGTCATTACTCTTATAATGGAATGGCCATGATGTATTTCTTCGACATGGGCAAAATAATTGGAAAAATGTATTTTCGATACAAAATACAATATACGTGAAGATCTGATTGTATCGGAAATACAAAATATATGTATTTCGCAAATACATTTTTCTGAAATCGATCGGGAAAGTCTACATTTTCGGCGCGATTTCAGATCGAAAAATGCACAATTTCAGTGTTTTAGTCCGTTGCTAAGAAACTATCACAAAACAGACCGGAAAAGATCCGTTGCCAAGCAACAATCGACAAAACTGTACGGGAATGTTACTTTCCCGGCCTAGGCCGGGAAAGTAACATTCCCGTACGGTTCTTTATGTATATTTTAGACAATAAATAAATACACGCAGACAAACCAACTCACATTAAGATTGCATTTATTAGTAAGCAGTTAGATTTTGATGAAGAAATGTTATGCATTAATACAAATTCCTTAATTTATAATAATATTGATTGTGATTTCAGAAAAAATAGTATTTGTACTTCGGTGTGAAAGCACAGACTTCGATGCTTGTTGGCCTCGGCTAGCGCCTTGGCCAACAATTTGCATCGTCGTCCGGGAATGTATTGCTTTCACACCTAAATACACAATATACTATTTCAAAATACAAATACATAGTTAACGTTGAAACTCCGATTAAAGAACTTATATCTAGATACATAATTGTACTGATTTGTATGTTGCTGAGACAGTTACAATCTAAGGGCACTTCTTCCCATAAGTTCTTGATTGGCTAGTCTATCTATTCGCGGCCGATTCGGGCACGATCGGTAAGTTCGATTATCATAATCTCAGTTTGACACTTTTGACAGTGTCCGCCATTAATGTTAATAAGTGTTTTTCTTGTTTTTCGATCAAAATGTGGTGAAGAAGTCTTTTTATTTTAAGTTGTGATTTGCTTAATACCTAAATAATATTCACTATTTATATTTACAGAGTTTAGTGACAATATATTTAGTGCAAAATGGTTAAGTGCTGTGCCGTTTGCAGAAAGCAGTTTAGAAAAGAAGAAAATCGATCGTTCCATAGTCGTAACATGATGAAGTTCAGTTTACAGTCATAAAGTGAATAGCAATTAAATTTTAATATCCTTTCAATACATATTTATCTTACTGTATTATCTTACTGTGATATCGTATGCCTACATCACGTTGTACAAAGAGCCGGTAACGCAGTAATTGCAATAATTCATTTTAATGAAAATATTTACCATTCTACACATTTTCTACACACACAATGCCACTGTTGCCTATGGGATGTGATGTTCATCTATTCTTTTTAATGTGACTATCTTGGGAGCAAACAAGGTATATAGTAAAAAGATAGCCTGTTATCTATCTAGATATAAGTTCTTTAATCGGAGCGTTGAAAAAAATTATATTTATTTTTGAAGTGAGTTATTACATTAATATTATCTCATAAGAAAATTTCACAAAATATGTCTATTCGCTCTCGTAAGTTAAAGAGTTTCTTTTGGGATTATTTATCATAATGGATATTACCAATAGTAATATCTATTGAAAAATAAAAATAAGAACATCTAATGCTTTTTGTAGTGTATTCACAACTTGTGGACTTGGCTCCTTGCTAATTAGTAATTAGTAATCACTGACAGTTGACAAAGACAAGAAGACACAAAAATAATAGATGACAATTGAATTGCCAGAAATAGTAGTACTGTTGTGAGAAAAAAAAATAGGACATATTTTTTTCTAATGTAAATCTGTCTCTATTGCAATAAATTTTGACAAATAACTGACAATGTCAGTTAGATGTACACAACTAGATTTTAGCCAAAATACGTTAGACTTGTCCCATTTTTTTTGCGCACGACAGTACCATGAATTATAAAGACAAGGATTACGGACGCTAATGCCAATGAGCAGCTCACGTTCCAGTGTGCTAGTGAGTACCGCGCCACCTATAACCACCTATAACGTGTGTTTCTTTCTTCCAGTTTCACGGAAATGTGGAAAGCACGGCGTGCGTCATCCTTGTCTTTAGTATTCATGGACAGCACAATAGCACAAATACTAGAAATAGTCTACTGGTTGTTGAATCTACTTGATTCGTAGGTGAGAAGCACAGAACACAGACGGAACGAGATGATACGATGATACTTCTTTGTACCTTTTTCACAGTGACGTCATTGTTTTGATGAAATTTTTGAGGAGACTTTTTGCGTATGTCTTTTGTATTTTGAAGAGTATTTTGAAAATACATATTTTGCACATCCCGAAGAAAAGTGCAATAAGTAAAAAGTGCATTTTGCTGAAGAACAAAAATTACATTTTAGAATTCTTAAACGTTAATAGCACACATTCTACTGTATCTAACTTACTTATAACTTACACTGGTCTGACGACAGTTATACTACAATAAACTTTATTACTATTTTCTTCGGGGAAAGGTTATTGTTTATACTTGTGATTTTTACCTTATTCCTAAAAATATTGAGTTATTACACCTTTTCTCGAGATGTGCGAATTGTCCAAAAAATGTATTTTCGATACAAAATACAAATTGTATCGAAAATACGTTTTTCTAATACATGTATCGAAAATACTGCCCAGCTCTGCCTGGTATCTTCTTCCCTTCAACCTTCGGGTGTATTATCAGTTGTGGTACACGATTTTTTCCTCATTTCTGACATCGAAAAAATATGGAAGTTTTCTTTCTTTGTCTCCGCTTTCTTTGATCATTCGTTGCAAAATATTGCCACTGGTAATATATCCAAAATTGCATACCCCGCTCGGCGTGTGATTTATTTCCGCTCAGCCAGCGCTCAGTTTCGCTGATAAAATTTATTTTTAATTGGTTAATTATGCAATAAATCGATTCTACTTATAATTTCTTGAAATGAGATTATTCTACACTAAAAGTGGTACCATTTATAGGCTGATTTGAGCTTTTCTTAAGTCAAAAATTGCCACTAAGAATTGCCATACGTCTCCGTCAATTGGCCTGTGCGTACAGGGTAGACCAAATTAGATGGGATTTGGGGTTATCTCTAAAACAATGGCAGATAGACAAAAACCAATATAGGTGTCCTGAGCTCGAATTTTAAGAAACATACAATGGTCAAGCCGCGATAGTCTATCTTTTTCGACTACCGAACTACAGAGCGTTTTTGGAAAATTGTCATTTTTGGATGACTTTTATATCTCAATTTCCAAGTGTCGAATCGAAAATCGAGTAACACATACTTAAGGCGCTTTTTTGAGTAGAGTCCGTTGCTGATAAGAAAGAAAATGATGCATGCCTCAGTTTTCGAGATATAGACATAGTTTGTGTTTTTTTAAACGGAGCACCCAGTAAATTATTTCATTATTTGATCACAACTTAAATTAGCTATCCAACGATATATCATATGTTATATTTATCTCTAGAAGAAGTGGTTAATATTCGAAAAATTTAATATATTTGTGAGGAGGCCATGGAAAACTATTAACACTTCATATAATATAAAATAATTTTGCCAAAAATAGGAAAAAGTTTTAATAATTTTCTATAGCTTTCTCGCAATTATATTAAATTTTTTGAAAATTGACTACTTTTTCTAGAGATATGATATATCATTGGATAACTAGTTTAAGTTGTGATCGAACAATTAAATAATTTTAAAAAACACAAGTTATGTCTATATCTTGAAAACTGAGGCATGCATAATTTTCTTCTTATCAGCAACGGATTTTTCTGAAAAAGTGCCTCAAGAATGTGTTACTCGATTTTTGAGTCGACACTTGGCGGTTTTCCAAAAACGCTTAGGGATTGCATTACCGGTTAACCGGTTAACCGGTTAACCGGTTATTAGGACAAAAAAACACATGGCGATAATTACCGGTTATTTTAATTTTTTACCGGTTATTTCGGTAAATTCTGAACTTACGATATGTCACGTATTCAACGTTTCTATTTATGTCACTGACTAGTATTCACTAAATACAGAGTGACTGTCCCAACATCGAGCACTTTTAACAATAAATAAATAATATTATTAAAAAGTAAACTCCAAACACCAAGCCCTAAGAAATACAAGAGAGACATTGACAATATCTTACGACAGAAAATTGAATATTTCACTGCCGCAAATATCCGTGGAATACATTTAGAAGTATGTTATTACCAATTCTTATTAACTTATCGACCCACCAATATGGATTGAGGAAGGGCATCTTCAGCTGGTGGTATTCTATGCACAAATATCAGACGACTAACATATATAGCTTTGAAAAACTCAAAAACTAACTCTTTTAACAGGCTATTTTTAAAAGCTATTGTATTTTTAGATTAGGTATTTAGTAAATGCCCTATTTGAGTATTTAAGTTGATATTTTTGTTATTTACAGAATAATTATTTATTTAAATTTATTTCATTTATATTTTTTCCTTTTGATAAATCGTAGGCTTGGTATTACAAGGTTGTATGTGCATATAATGTAAATTTGACAAGATCCATTTTAATCCATTTTTTTATTGAACTGGGGATTGAAATTTGACATACACTTTTGTTCACCTGCCTATAAAAATGGTTATATGTGCGCTACCATCTGGCGTAGAGTAGTTGAAGGTACCTCTGGTAACATCCAACCAACAACAATGTAACATGCAACCTTGTAATACTAAGCTGACGAAATTAACTCCTATATAAAAATGTCTATTTGACAGTCACATTTTTGCCACTTTGACAGCGATAAAAAAGGTGCATCGTTTTTCATCACGGATAAAAATCCCTGTTCCTCAAAAGCAGAGTACACCTAGTAGTCGCACGTCACTTTGAAATCTGTACTGTCAGCTATAATTTTTAAGTATTGTGGAAACTATACTGTACGATATGTCGTTTTGGGAAAATTATAATTATTTTTAATAAATTATTGTTGTTGTTCGTTCACATTCATATTCTGTCGTTAATTTATCTTGCCAAAAAACACTCGAACTTTTCTTTTATGGATAAATTTCTTTTTAACTCAAAATTTTGTTACAAAGAGAAATTTATCCAATAAAAAAATCTCTTGTGATTAAAATCACAAGTAAATTGTTGATAAAAAACCTTTTGTTTGTTCATTATATCAAATATACGTATATAAAAATGTTTTTTGTTGAATTTAGACAATTTTGTACATGGAAAAAGACAATTGCCATTTTCGCCACCCTAATCATCCATTCTAAAAATTACCGGTAAATACCGGTTAACCGGTTATTTACATTTTTATTTACCGATTTACCGGTTATTAAAACTTCCGGTAAATTGCAATCCCTAAAAACGCTTTGTAGCTCGGTAGTCGAAAAAAGATAGACGATCGTGGTTTGAGCCATTGTTTCTTTCTCGAAAATGGGGCTCAGGACACCTATATTGGTTTATGTCTATCTGCCATAGTTTTAGAGAAAACCTCATATCCCATCTAATTTGGTCCACCCTGTACTTACGTACGTACGAAAAAACTGTACAGGCCACAATCCTTAATGAATCCATTTAAATGTTTTTCAATCACTTCGTCTACTATTAGAAGCGAATCCTATTGAATTTCATACTGATCTATCGAATAATTTACTTTATTATAAATAACACAGCCCCACAAAAAAAATTTGAAACTGCTATCGAGACAATAATGTAATTTTCGACTCTGAATCCGAATCTAAGGTCAAAAAAAATCGTACCCCCCAAAATCAACCCCCAGCTCCAAAAACACTCCCTAAACAAGGTAAAAATGACTTAACGCTCCATGAATAGTCTTAAATCCCAATAAATCGAATTAAATATAAACATTCAAGTATATAACGCATAAATACAGAGTTAGCACTACTTCCCATTGAAAATTACCCCCATGAGTGGGTGAAAACTACCTCTCATACAACAGGAAACATAAAAAATGCAGTGACTGCAAAAAAAGCTTACGATGCCTAGTTTTTTTGGAAAGAGTGAGTAACTGCATCAGTGCAGCGATGTCAAAATCTACCCCCATAGAGTAGCGGAAACCTAGATTAAAATTGCAAGAAAAATCGTGATTTATATTTTAATCGATGCTGAAATTGGCTAAAGTTATGCAGCACTGCAGTTTGGAGGTGAATACTTGCATTACACCAAAGTCATTCATGAGAGAGTGAAAATTACTCCTCACATAACAAGTAATTCAAAAAATAGTTGCAGTATCTTTTAGAAAAGCTTAAAACATCTGCATTTTCTTATTTAAGAAGAATCTTTTACAACGTACTTGAAAAGTATCCATATTATGAAGTAGCAAAAATTTACCCGTAGTCTTAATTCAGTTAAAATTCTTTATTTATGTAATATCTTTTGGATTTGTTTTCGAATGATCTTCTGACCGACTGCCGTTTATGCTTTTCAACACTCGTATGCGGTTGTCAATGCACCACCTACAGGCTGGTCAAAAAACGATATAGTCAAAAAATTATATAGATGTTTTTTCTGAATTTTTAGACGATTCCTTTTAGAGGCCATATAAATAAGTAATAGTATTTTCAGAGAATTCTTTTTAGGAGTCATCTAAGCAACTGCAATTTAAATTTGGGGGTGGTTTCCGCCACTCCATGGGGGTAGTTTTTGAGTATCGCTTCGAGACTAATGCAGTTACATACTGTTTCTAAAATAACTGGTCATCGTAAGCCTTTTTTGCAATCACTGCAGTTTTTTAAATTTCCTGTTGAGTGAGAGGTAGTTTTCACTCACTCACTGGTGATTTTCAATGGAAAGTAGTGTTAATTCTGTATTTATGCGTTATATACTTGAGGGGTTGATTTTGGCCTCGGATTCGGATTCGGATTCAGCGTCGAAAATTACATAGGGATGCAGTTGCCTCGATAGCAGTTCCAAAATATTTTTTTTTGTGGGGCTGTGTAATTATATAACATATCAAAAGAGAATATCACACGAGCAGTAACGGAAATAGAGAGCGAGACACGTAGAAATGGCGTCAACACTACCTTTGGATCGGAAGAGTATAAAGGATTGACGCAAAGAATTCACACTCCTTGTCGAAGAGATAAGAATACCTATTTGCGTGACATCTTTAAAGACCTGGAGTCACATGCTGACCACAATGATAGCAATGATCTTATTCGATCAATAAGAGTGATTACACATAAATAAAACTAAAAACGTGGTCAACTGATCTAAGAACTAATAAGGATCAAATCATTGAGGTTTGGCGCCAACATTGCGAAATAATTTTTGATAGAGACCATTCATTGATAGAAAATGACTGGCAACAAGACTACGAATAAGAATCTTCAATAATTAAATCAGAAATGGAGGCAGGTATACAAGAACTAAAAACTGGCAAAGCAGCTCGGGTCAATAATATCACGGTCGAGGTGCTTAAGTTAGTTGGTGAAGATGGAGTGAGAATCCTTCATAGACTATGCCACTACATAAAAAAGGGAGCGACAGAAGATGTCTGTGATAACTACAGATTACTGGCACTAATATCGCATGACAGTAAAATAATGCTGTATATTCTTCAATCCAGACTTCTAAATTATGTGTCATGGCAAATACCTCCTCAGCAAGCAAGCTTTGTTAAAAGACGCAGTACCAGAGAGCAAATACTGAATTTGCGACAACTTACCAAGAAAGCAAGAAAACATTACGTACCTATGTATCTTTGTTTCGTAGACTACCGTAAGGTTTTGACAATGTGGAATGGGACAAATTGTGGACTGTATTATTGGAGATGGGGACATGGGTATTTATTATCCGCTGGCTATATAAAGAAAATTCTGCTTTTGCGAAAGTAGTAGACAACACTAACTCCGATAAATGTAACCGATCCTCTTTCACATCTATAGTGAACACGTAATGCGACGGGTGCTGGAGGACTAGCACGATGGAGTAGCTATAGGCGGAACCAAGATATCTAACTTAAGATTTGCAGATACCACATTAGTTGCAGCAAGCGAGGATGAGCTCATACATCCATTGAACATGCTTCAGACAACAAGCTCTGATTATGGTCTCAGTGTAAACTACAACAAAACGAAAATTATGATGTAGATCGAGCAAATGATACCACCTAACCATATTAAGGATAAGTGACTGTGAGGTAGTAAACAAAATGGTATACCTTGGCGCCCTTGTGGACAATACTGGTGATTGCGAATATCAGACTCGGCGAAGAATACAGATGGAAAGATCGGCAACTTTCCAGTTGACCAAAATTTGGCATAACAGAAATATCACGAGGCGTACAAAGATCAGACTTGTCATCGCCCTAGATTTCTCCATCTTTCTTTATGCCTCTGAGACATGGACCATTAGGGAAGCAGATAGACGGCGTATTGATGCTTTCGAAATGTGGGTCTGGAGAAGTTTGTTACGAATTCCCTGGACAGCCCATCCCACTAATACCTCGATTCTCCAAGAAATACGTACCCAAAACCGACCCTCCAGCACCGTATTCTCTCAAATCCTCTCTTTTTTTGGCCACATCAACCGGAGAGAGGACAACATAGAACGGTTGATAGTTCAGGGAAAACCAGATAGCAAGAGGCGAAGGGGGCGCGTTCCAAAGCGTTGGGCTGATGTTACCAAGGAGATGATGGGAAAGAGATTCAATGAGGCTGTGCACCTAACAGGCAACCGCGATAGATCGCGTGATGCCACCAGGCGTGCTATACAGCAAGTGCAGGCCAACTAGAATAATTTTTATGAATCACAAAACGTCTGGCAAGACCTTGTGAATAAGAAGAAGAAGAAGAAGAACATCGCCGTGAGTTTTTGCGGGCCATTTCCCTCGTTCCTGGCGTCTATTGTATAATTAATTAAAAATAAAATAAAACAATTATTTTTTTCTCTTTTTTTTACGACACGTAGTGGCACTTTTAACTAGAAAATCTCATGCAGGAGTCATTTCTACGTAAAAAAAAAGGTACACTTGATAGAACTTGATAATTCCAACCGTGCGTCTTCGAGAAAACTGCCGCACAGATCTCAAAAATTCTTTGAAAACAAACCCAATTTGAATAGGAAAAATTGTATTTATTGAAAAGTGTGCCTTGGTGACGTCTTAGTTCTGTCATTTCGTATAATTTCATTAGTTTGGCATTTTGTTTGAATTTTCAAGTTCTATCAAGTGTACCTTTTTTTACGTAGAAATGACTATTGCATGAGATTTTGTAGTCAAAAGTGCCACTACGTTTCGTAAAAAAAAAGAGAAAAAATATTCATCATCATGTAATATATAAATTATTGTTTCTTAGCTTAAAAAATGTTTCCTTACCAAATTGGGAGAAGATAGTTCAAGATGTAGTTGAGATATTGCAAAAAAAGAAAAAAAATACAACTTTGACAACCTGTATCTCAGTAAGGAGGCACATTTTATCTAAGTGTTTATATTTTGGACTAAGGATTCTACAGTTAGCGTATGTCCTATATTTTTAAAAATATGAAAAAAATTGAGAATAGGCCTTGATAAATGAGTAATTTACGATGAAAAATCCAGAGTGGCCTTCTCTTTTCAAGTGCCAAAAAATTGTGTGCAAAAATTTTCAAATTTTTTTTGCATACGAAATTTACATTTAAAAATTATGAAAAAAACTGGGTAAATAGTCCAACATGTAACTAATAACTATGAATTTTTTCATACAACGGTATCCGAGAAAATTTTAAAAAACGAAAATCAAGAAATCCCCCACCACTCCTCCAATATGGCGGCTGCAGGCTTGAAACTTTGGGAAAATCATATTTAAGGTAAGTCCCTCCAAAAAGTTGATAAGAAAAGAAATGATTATTATTATTTTTTTTTTAATTAAATTAAATGATACATTAATATTAATTTGATGGATGAATTTCCTCAAGCTTTTTTGTTATTATACAATTTTATAAAACTTTGATCTCCAATAGTATCACTCCCTGTTTCCCACTTACCTTCACTGTAAGTAAATTATTTATAACAAAACAAATTAACAAAAATAATTAAAAAAATGTAATATTTGACCAATGAACTCATGTTACACGCATAACACTGAAAGGACCCTGACGGTGTGCACTTTTTATATTACCAGCGATTTTTTCCTGAAAGCCGTCCTTTTAAATACTTTAAAATCTGCCCTACAGTGAGTGGAACCAACACATCAAAGTAAGATTCGTTTTGATTTTAAATTAAAAATTGATTGTCTTACAATAATCGAATATTGTTTGGATGCTTCTGCAGTAAAAAACCTACCCATCTACATATTGCATCTTTCATCCTGTATATCGTTCAACTAAAATCCGCTTTGTGAGTACCTAGATGAGTTTTACGTATTTTAGATATCGATATGACTTTCATATTTTGTAAGAAGTTCTGGAAAGCCTGCCTTATCATAGTCACCCTCTTATTCGACTCTTTTACGACTGGCATGTTGGAACCAAAATCAGTCAACCTGAAATTTGTAAATACATCTTTGAATGTACGCATCATTGCCCTTTTATCTCCACTTGTTATATTACACGGTTCTCTTGTAGTGATTGCTGTAAGGGATGAAAGTGATCACAAAATTCATTTGATTTCTTAGTAGCTTCAAGGTGTTTCTGTTTACTGTCAATCATTTCAATAGTTTTTACAGTAGAGGTAAGAAATATATTTCTGACCTCTATATTTTAAATTTATTTTTAAATGAAAAATGTACCTATTTTCTAAAATAACAAAAAATCTTCAAAATAAAATAGTACTGAATATGTAAATAACAGATTTGTTACCTGATAAAATCATCTTAAAAAAGTTCCACATCTATTTCACTCACCTGTTCTGACGGATTAAAAAAGTTGGAAGTGTTGTTGCAGTCTACCTGAAACAATAGACATATTTTAACTTGAATCATATATAATATAAGTAGATGTTGAAATTGTTTAGGCCGAGACTCATCGGTTGAAAACAGAATTTGTAGCTAAGAAAATTATCAAGTCACAAAAAACCTCTCATGTCTAATATTAGAAAAACATAAAATTGATTAAAGTCAATTCAATTTAAGAATGGAGCGTTGACTTTAGATAGGGAGCTATTTCCCGGTTTCTCATTGGCCAAAACGCGAGACAATTGATCCTAAAATTGACTCCTCTCCGTACCATTCAGATGCGAGGTGCTTCACATATTTACCCAGAGACAAGTAAGTATTTCACAAGAAACTGCATAGAATAATAGTATATTTTGCTTTGAAATTATAAAGATTTCTGTACTTTTTAAAAACATTAAACTAATAAAGTAATAGTTAATAGGTATTTACGTAACCAGTTATGAAAAGAATAATCTTATTTGACGTATGTAATATTTGCCAAAACGATCGAGCGAAGCGAACGAGTTTTGCAAATTACCCGAATCAAATAAAATTACTTTTCATAACGTGTTAAGTACAAAATTTATTTAATCCCGCTTTAAAATAGAAAAAAAATGGCAATTTATTTCGAATACTATTTTGCGGTTCCAAACTTGGTGGCCGTACAAATAAATTCTGTGTTTATCGCTTTACCTAATGGTCCTCTGTCAAGTGTACAAAAATAGGCTCCCGTGGGCACCTTGATGATGCAAGTGTGGTAGTAGTCTGAATCTCTTTATTAGGCCTTGAAGAAACATAATTTTGATGTTGGCACTCTTAAAAATGATGCGCTTGAGTACTGTGAGCGAAAAACAAAATGGCCGCCATCTCAAACACTTTTTCCAATTTATCTAAGTAACAATTGGGATTACGAAAAAAAGTTTTGTACAAAAAATATTGCTAAATCAATTCTACACAAAAAAGGTTATTATAATTTTTTATGCAGGACTAACCATTTTCCAGAAACTTAACTTTTAAAATTGTTTCATTTGAGATACTATTTGAGCAACTACGAGTTCTCATCACTACCGAAGTCATTATTTGCAGTTGACGGGAGTATGCACCATTGTCTAGCTAAGTACAAACTTATGGATGCTCTTGAACCAATGAAAGGTATACCTGCCGAAGAAAACGATGATGATCATGCTTCCACCACACCTGCAGTTTTAGAAGAAAATGAGGAGCTACAGGAAAAAGCTGCGATAATAGATGGCATGGCGCTTCTTCACACCTACCACAAACCTAGCACAGTGAAGACATGCCGTGACCTCGGCAGCTTCAGCAATTTCAGTGAGGTCCATGTTGTTTTCGACCCTTACAAAGAAAACTCGTTGAAGAAAGCCATGAGAGTGATTCGACAAAAAGGCTCAGATCCAATCCAGTACAAAATCGGACCAGACACAAAAATTGGAAGTATAGCAATGAATAAATTCTTGTCCCACGATAAGACGAAGGATGAACTGACAAAGGTTCTTTCCGGTCAGATTCTTCAATTTGGCGTGACCAATAACAAAAGGTTTGTAATCAGTTGGAGGGACAAAGCAGCTTCATCACATGGCGATGATGTATCCAGTCTTTCAAGTACGTAGGAGGAGGCGGATACAAAGATCATATTACATACGGTATATTTAGCACAGAAAGGAATTAAAACTACTCATGTATTCTCCCTCGATACCGATGTCCTAATTTTGGCACTAAGACGATATCCCCAACTTTCGAAAGAGTTTGCATTTTTCCTTGGCCATGGCATGAAAAGGTTTGTTCAGCTAGGTTCAATTTACAGAACACTTGGACCTCTGAAAGCCTCTGCACTTCCTGGATTACACGCACTTTCAGGAGCAGATGTAACAGGATCATTTGCTGGCAAAGGTAAAATAAAGTGGTGGAAAACTTTTAATTCTGCAAGTGGTAAGCTGTTAGAAGCTTTGGCTACATTGGGGACTACACTGTCTCTCACAGAAGATGTCAGCGCTAACTTGGAAGCGTTCATTTGTCAGCTTTATATCCCCAAAACAACACTGACCGATATAGGAGCTGAGAGATGGTTGTCGTTCACCCACCACCCTCAGATTTTGGGTGGAAGAAAGTAGGGAGCACATACGAGCCAGTTGCTTGTACCAAACCTTGTGCTCCAGAGCTTATCTTGGAACTTTGTCGCTGCTCATGCTCCCAAAGGCGTTGCTCTCCTCCATGTACGTGTCAGTCGAATGGACTCCGGTGTACCGAAATGTGTAAGTGCGAAGGTAATCTCGACCGATGTGATAATATGGGAAAGTGCGAGCAAGGCGATGATGAAGATTTGCATTGAAAGTGACGATGATTTTAATTAAAAATGTCATTGTAGAAGTGAAAAGTATTACTTTGTCTATATAAATCTGTAACTACTGTATTTCTTTAAGTTTCTTCATTACACGTTAAAAAATTTTTCCCTTTTCTGGCCTTGGATAGGTTCCATCAGCCAGCTACACATATGGGGGAAAGAGAAGGAAGTAAAAAGGAAAACGTTAAAATTATATAGGTGCTTTTTCTTTCAATTTCCTATGCCTACCTATACTGTAAAACATAGGAGAGATGAGGGTATTTGTTAATTTATTTATGTTTGTAATGTTTTAGTTAAAATTATTGTTTCCAGTGGTCCGAGATATAATGTCGAATATGTTATTATGCACTGGCAAATCTCTCATCATTAGACATATTAATTTGTATTATTGGAAAGTATAAAACGAAACTTTTTGAGATAACGGTCAGTTCTACATAAAAAATTGTAATAACCTTTTCTCTGTATAATTGATTTAGCAATATTATTTATATAAAACTTTTTTTCGTAATCGCAATGGTTACTTAGATAAATGGGAAAAATTGTTTGCGACGGCGGCCATTTTGTTTTTCGCACGCAGCACTCAAACGCACCATTCTTGAGAGTGCCAACATCAAAAGTATGTTTCTCCAAGGTCAAACAAAGAGATTGGGACCACTACCACACTTGCATCATCAAAGATTCCACGGATGTACATTTGATAGGGGGCTATAAGCGTTACTGTGGATTGACATTAATATATAATAGTTATTTACGTAACCAGTTATGAAAAGAGTAATTTTACATGACGAATGTAATATTTGCCAAAACGAGCGAGCGAAGCGAGCGAGTTTTGCAAATTACATGAGTCAAGTAAAATTACTGTTTTCATAACATATTAAGTACAAAATTTTATCTAATCCGGCTCTAAATTAGAAAAGAAATGACAATTTATTTGGAGTACTATTTTGTGGTTCCCATCATAGCTACCGCTTGCAGCAGTACAATAAATTTCTGTGTTTATCGCTTTACCTGAGCGTTAGTACGGATTGACGTTTGTATAAACAAACTTTACTTTTGTCAATCTGCTGAATTTTTTGAAGCAAATTAAGTCGAAACTGATTGAGTCAGGTATGGATATTCCATCTGATATACTTAGAACAATCGGCTTTAGCAGTAAATTCAATAACACCTGGTAAATCAAAAGGCAGGTATAAAGAAGTATATAAGAAATTAGAAAATTGGTGCCAACAAATAGGTTCAATAATCAGTTACATAAAATTTTTTTTAAATAACTAGAAAAATGTGACGTTTCGTAACGTCAAAAATACATTTAAAATTTGACTTTTCATAACTGGGTTAGATAAACAAACTTTACTTGTCAATCTGCTGAACTTTTTGAAGCAAATTAAAATGGTTGATTCAGATAGGCATACTCCATCTGATAGAACAATCGGCTAATTTAGCAATAAATTCAATAATATCTGGTAACTGACAGTTATGAAAAATATGACGATTCGTAACGTCAAAAATGCATTAAAAATTTTACATTTCAGAACGGGGTTAGATAATAGTTATTTATGAATCAAGTGCGTTATAATCTAATAACGCTCGTGGTGCATACAATATTTTATTTTTCACGAAAAATATACTTTTTAATGAAAAATTGAATTTTCATTTTTTAAATAAATTTTTTTTAGTAGTCTATGACTTTGAGGTTTATTAATTGTATCTGTCAGTATGTTGTGTTCTTTCATATTTAGTAACCTAGTTCAATGCTGCTAGCTTTTTCTTTTTATCTTTTTCTAGTCTATGACAGTTGTTGATATTTTGACGTTTGTTGATTATTTCGTTGTAGTAGATTGTGCGAGTCGGACGAAAACCTGACTATTATCTGATGCAACCAGATTAGTTCTCTCCCCCGTTTTTGAGGTTGCGGAACACCGTGGTGGCGGCAGAATTTTTCGTTGGGATGACGCACCCCCGCAAACGACCAAAAACCACTTCTAAACGGTCAAACGCTTATTATAATTGTTTGAGGAACTCTTACTTGGTGATCCCCCGTTTTCGAGGATGCTGAACATCGTGGTTATGATGAAATTCCTCCTCGTTTTGACCCACCCCCGTAAATGGCCAAAGGAGAGTGCGTTCTCAGCATGCCCCCGGCCAAAGCTCCCCCCCCGTTTTTGAGGATGCTACACAGGAAAAAGACATTAAGATATCACTTCGATATTGTCTTAATAAGATATTGTCTTGCCTGTTCAGTGTGCAGTGTCCTGTTAAGATTCTCACTGCACATCTCAGCTGTTTTCCGCTCAGCTTTAGCAATTCGTTAGTCTTTGTCTTGGATGGCTCGCCGATGATGAACATGCGTGACTGTCTCATCCCCAGCGCGCCAGTCCATTACAAGATATGCTTCTTTACCATTTCTCTTGCGGTATTGTATGATATCCCGCAGGATGGCTCGGGTCCCATCAAGGATGTTTCTTGGCCAGCTTATCTGCTTATTCGTTACCTTCATTGCCCTGGTGTCCTCGCGTCCACTCCAGTTGTATACTGTTGCATTCCGCAAGTCTTGCCAGGGATTCAAGGGAGTCTTTTACCGTTTTGGAACGTATCTCTACTGTATTCAGAGCTTTGATAGCTGCTTGGCTGTCAGTGATGATGCGGATTCTTTTGTCAATATATGACCTCCGTGGGGCGAGCGTAGATGCGTCTTCACTGTGTAGGTATCCTCGATACTTCAGTGAAGCAACGTGCAGCGCGGTTAGTACTTGGATGGGTGACCCATCTTGGAAACACAGCGATCTCGTCCCACCTTCTAGCGGCTTGTATATCAGTGTATACGCGGAAGCTATGTAATTTCAAGACGAAGATTACGTAGTGGATATACCATCCTTCGGGGGGGGATGTAAAGCAGGCTTTCCCTTGTCTATTAAATGTTAAGCAAGTAAAAGATCCCTACTCTCCTTACGAGAAGAGGTTCGGCAAAATTTCCAGGTTGGGGGTAGCTCGTCTCCTGGCGTCAGTGATAGGCCCTGGTAGCGGAAATAGGCGGACGTTAAATAAATAGTTTAAAAAAATCACCTCGATCTCGTCATCAAAGTAGTCATCCTCATTTACTGTGGAGCTGAAAAAAGATGAATGTATATTTTTTGGGAAAAATAGGTTTATATAATAATTGAAACATCTGATTTATTTAATTATAATTATATTATATACGATATTTTTATTGAAGGGATATTTTTTTGCCATTGAGGGGGTGAACGGGTGTAAAGCACTCGATTCGTGGTCCTATCCGTGTTCGGCATGCTCGAAAATGGGAGGGAAACCTTTTTGTCCAGTGGTATGATGAGAGCGCTCTCTCCACAGGGTGGTTATTGGCCGCTGAGGAGGTGGGCATGCATCCCAGGGTCCTCCTCATAATTGGCATAGTCGAAAACGGAGGATCAATAAGTTAGATTCCGTGAAACGTTATCAATACGCGTTTGACCCCGTTTGGGTGTGGTTTTTGGCCGTTTGAGGGGGTGGGTCACATCAACTAGAAATTCTACCGCCACCACGGTGTGTTCAGCATCCTCGAAAACGGGAGGGAGAACTACTTTGGTTGCATCAGACAATAGTCGGGTATTCGGGTTTTTTTCCGACTCACACAATCCACTATTGCTTTGCGCTGTACATACGTAGATAATACGTCTAACAAAATAAAAGCAAAAATAATATGGATATATCACAAAATATTCGAAACAATGCGGCAAAAACCACAGAAAATTGTTTGCCGGTCAAATCCAAACCATTATACGATAAAGAATATGAAACATTTATTCAATGGAAATTAAAAAATGAAGTAACTAGCATAAATGAAACAGTATTGTTGGTATGTTGTTTGGTTTTTTATTTTAGTTCAAGATTTTGATAGAATTTTTTATTTTAGTCCGAAAAATATTCTCCAAATTCTTTAAATGTTTTTTTTTAAAACGAAATCTAAAGAATACGTTCCTAAGAAATCCATGGTTTTGGAAGCAAATCGGGTTCTAAATTTTATCAATAAAGCTCCGGAAATTTTTGAAATTTAATTTAATTTAATTTTCTTAAAGATTGTTAAAAAATATTTAGTGGTATAACATTTACTTCCTTAAAAATTGTTACAAATAAATGATTTCGTTCTATAACATTTGCTTCTTTTTTTTCTTATTTGTTTCTTTGTTTCTTATATAACGTTATGGCCATAACGCCCACGGTCATTATGAGCATCTTTATGGTAACTGTATCCAAGGTATAATAAATAAATAATGTGCCGGTGAAAAATAAAATATAAAATATAATAGAGCGGGAGCTAGGTGGCTTTTTCGGCAGCTCATCGTTTTATGAACTTTGAGATATTTTTATGGTTTAATGGATGATAACGATTCATAAAGTCGACTTCTGACGGGGCACCTGCTGTCAGGAGCGTCACGAACACTGTTTAAAAATCAGTGAAATCATGTCATCGTTACAAGGCTCATTTTTTTTGTGTGTACACATTTTATGTTTAGAATGAATAAAATATGATCGCCAGAAAGTGTGGGCCGTCAGGAGGCGTAGCCAGAAAAGTAATAATGATACAATACATCTGAGGCACGGTACGGAGTCAAGTTAGCAGAAAGTGTTAAATTCCTGTATATTTAAGAGCCTATGGTACTTTTGTTGACACTAAGAACTTTACGGGGTGGCTATTCTATTGTTGAAGGAGCTTATATTTACGTTTTAAAAAGGAGCCAGAACTTGTAAGGATGAGTTTATAGTTCTGAGATGAAATATGCGAAAAAAATCTAATTTTCTTAAAAAATCCTAAACATTTTCTTTCTGGCTAGCCTTACTGACGGGAGTTTCTTTCTGGGAATTTTTTTCTGTGTTCAAAACATTTAAATAAACATGCTCAACCTTAAAAAAGTTTGTAACGATGATGTTATATAACTCCATTTTTTTACCTCTTTGACCTTTCTGATTGCGCCCCTGATGGCCCACACTTTCTGGCGATCTTATTTTATTCATTCTAAACATAAAATGTGTACACACAAAAAAAAATGGCTTTGTAACGATGATATAATTTCACTGATTTTTATATCTTGAACCATGGCCAACTCGACGGGCTGACATATGCCTGAAGTCTATTTAGTCGTTATTTAAGTTCGATAGAATTAATCAGCGCATAGAAAATGCTTGTAACGATAAGTGTCCGAAAAAGCCACTTAGCTCCCGCACCATAATGGCATAATTCACACAATGATATTTTTTTTACATCCTAATTCAATTTTTTCTAATTATTGGTAGTTCGTTGGTAAGCACCTAATATTCTCTTATCTTCTCATAAATTCAAGATATTTTTTTTATACTGCAATGTATTGCGAGATATGTACTGCGAGAAAATCCCAAACAAGTAAATAAAAAGTTTAAATGAGCTGATCACTATATCTATACGTAATATGGGGCACTGAAACTGAATATGAGGTCAAAATTAGCCGATCAGTTATGAATTTTGACATAACCTCAAAAACACCTAAAAATGCTCAAAAATCCAAAACAAATAAATTAAAAGCTTAAACCAAGAACTTTAAAACTAACATAACCTAGGGCTAGAGCATTATACCAAGAACTTTCAGCCAGGAACTCTAAACCTAACATAACCTAAGTCAAGAGCTTTAAATCAAGAACTTTAAACTAAGAATTCTTAACCCAACATAACCTGAGACAAGGGCCCCAGAACAAAAAATTGTTGGGGCCCCCTATTATATTATTTTCTAATCCTAATCCGAAAAAAAAAATTTTTTTTTCGTCCCAACATTTTTTTACTGAGCGGTGTGGGGAGAAATTCGAAAAAAATTTTTTTCGTCCCAACATTTTTTTGATGAGCGGGGAAGAGAAATCTGAAAAAAAAATTTTCATACAAACATTTTTTTGATGAACGCGGGGGAGATATCCGAAAAAATTTTTTTTCATCCCAATATTTTTTTGATGAGCTAGAAATCCGAAAACCAAAAAAAAAAAATTGCAGAAAAAAACCAGGCGCCGGCTAGGACCCTAAGTCTTCCGGGACCCCGGGGCAGTGCCCCGGTTTGCCCTGCCATAGTTACGCCTTACGCCTCTGGACAAGAACTTTAAACCAAAAACTTAAACTTATTACAAATTAAGACAAAACTGTTAAGTTCCTAAAGCAAGAACCATTAAGGTTTAGAGTTCTTGGTTTAGAGTTCTTTGTGTAAAGTTCCTGTCTTAGAATATGTTATATTTAGAGTATTTGGTGCAAATTTCTTGCTTTAAGTTTTGTTAGATTTGGAGTTCTTGGTTTAAAGTTATTTGTGTAAAATTCTTGCCTTGTTTTTAGTAAATTCGATGTTCCGAAATATCGAAAACAAATCAACGATAAAATAAAAAAATATTTATCTAAAATATTATAGTATGGAAATAGTGGATAAAAGTTTTCCATGGTACCTTGCATCATATATTATAAGACGTTGGACAAAAAGTAAAATATAAAAATCCAACGATATGGAAGGATCCTGGAATCCATGAAGAGTGTTATTTACAATACAAATATTTCCGGAATTAATGCTAAAAAAGGGTTAATGGAAACCGATTGTTCCGAAAGTCAAGAAGATGACAGTGAATATGAAGATAGTGAATGTGACTGTTCGATAAGAACTAAAACTCCCAATATTTGGTGAAATGATAAACTTAATAATGTTATTAGAAATCTTGGTCTATCTAATGGTAAAGACTTTAGACAATATTTTATACAAGGAAAAGAACACTTACTGTTATATTGTCATAACGAAGATGGATAAATATATTTAAACCTATCACATATAGATTTTAGATAAATATTTTTTATTTTATCGCTGATTTTTTTTCGATTTTTCGGAACCTCGAATTTACTACAAACAAAACAGAAGGAATTCGCATTATTTACACAGTTCTGCAAATTTCTTGTGGTCCTATACTTATAGGAAGCCAAGTTTCCCACTTCACTAGAGCTGCGGTTGCATGATGACGACGCCCGCGGTCCCGCTTTTCCAACCTGACTGGCAGCCGATACTGGAGTTTCCCTCTCCTGGATCGTAAACTCTTTCTCTACTTTTGCCACGACGGGATTTTTCTTACCTAGGAACTTAGCCGAAATAAACGTTGCCCGCCGTCACCAGGTGGAGGTGTCTTAGTCGCAAAAATAGAAAAAGAAAGAAATGGCATATGGCAGTCAAATACTGGGTGTTTTTTTTTAGAAGTTTGTTTCTAGAGACAGTTAATTTAACAACTGACAGCTGATTTGTGCTCAGTATGTTTTGCCATTTCACCATAAATAGACTTACGGTAGAACAACGCTTGTGAATTTTGCAAATTTATTTCGAAAATCAGGGTTCAGTTTGCGAAACTTACCGTGCGCTACGTCCATTTTACGGTCGACATAATCGTCCATCCGAACAACTCATTCGAACAACCATTCGCACCACGCATACTCTGATTGATAATGTACATCCGCAGAGACATCGTACAGTGCGCACCCAAGAAGTTGTTGCTGCTGTGGAGCGTAGTGTTGAGGAGGATCCGAATGAGTCGATTTGCCGTCGTGCACAGCAATTGGAGCTGTGTCCATCCACCTTATGGAAGATTTTGAGGAAAAATCCTGGGTTACGAGTTTACAAGATTCAGCTCGTGCACGAAGTAAAGCCGCGTGACCATCACTTGCGTCGGACGTTCGGTGAATGGGCCGTAAACAAGATTGTTCTTGATCCTCATTTTCACCAAAAAATTTTGCGTCGTAGACCTGTGAATTGGGCCTCCACGCTCGTGTGATATCACGCCTTGGATTATTTTCTGTGGGGACATGTGAAGTCGCTAGTCTACGCCGGTAATCCAGAGATATTGGAAGCCAACATTAGACGAGTTATTGCCGACATACAGCCCCAACTGTTCGAAAAAGAGATCAAAAATTGGGCTTCCAGATTGCCCTACATTCGAGCCAGCCGCGGCACCCACATGCCCGAAATCATATTTAAGCACTAATGGCATAAAATTACATTTTCAATAAATTCAATACCATGGGCGTTAGCAAGATTTTTATGTGTTTTATTTCATTTAAAAGTTCTATTCCTCTAAAAAAAACACCCTTTAGAATAAAGAAAACTATACAATTCTAAACAGCTCTAAGAAAAAAAAAGTAAAAACTCATCAAGGGAGGGTGTAGGTAAATGTTAAGACCAAACGATATTCCTCTTTCAACAGAGCAAACTTTGTCCGAAAATGTTTTCCTAAAAATATCACTGTTCAGTAATATTTTCTTTTAGATACTTGAAAATTTAAAAGTTACCCATCTCCGCTTACTAGGGTTGATGAGAATATATGGTGAAATGATATTTCTCTATAAAGTTTGCAGATTGTGTTCGACTCGTGAAAATACGTCGGAAATTATAAGTTCAGATATTGTGTAGGGCAAAGTCAATTTCGGGCTATGGGTACGTTTTCATCTCAAATATGGATTTTATAAGATATTCGATCGTCGTGCATAAATTCTGACCTTGGATTCGGTTTCAGTGCTCCAGATTACGTATAAATATAGTGATCAGTTCATGTAAACTTTTTATTTACTTGTTTGGGATTGTTCGGGCATTTTTTAGGTGTTTTTTGAGGTTATGTCAAAATTCCTAACTGATCGGCCAATTCTAACCTCAGATTCGGTCTCAGCACCCCAAAATACGCATGGAAACGGTGGTCAGCTCATTTAAGCTTTTTATTTACTTGTTTGAGATTTTTCGGGCAGTCTTAGGAAGTTTTCTGGAGTTAGGAAAAATAACATAAATAACATAAACACACCACAAATAGTAGACAACCCCCAAATCCATAGCCAAGGCTGTGCGGAAGGGGGTTACATATTTGGAAAAACGCATACATCCACACCCACCGGTGTTGTCAATACCGGGGCTGGGGGTCGAACCCAGAGCGCGGTAGGCAGTCGATCAGCATATTCGCCACTCAATACGCCTTAACCGATGAGCTACCGCGCCGGTATGCAAGAGCCAATCCGGCAAAACGGACATCGGATTCGTGTTCAGCGTGTCGAAATGCATGGGAATACATAGGTCTGCCTTCTAGCACTCGACACTTTTTTTGTGTGTCTGTGGAATTAATCAATCTTTAAAATGATTTTTTGTTTTTTTCTGCATCATAAAAAATAAAGAAGTTATGGCTAATACAATGTGCTTTTTCATGTATTTTTTTAACAAAATGTCGCTATTTTGTTATTTTAATTGCCCAGTAAATAATTTTTTTTTTCAATATATATGCTGTTTTTTGTTAATATATAGCATCACCTAGATGCTCATTTTTTTATCCGTTTAACACTTGTTTTTGAAAAAAAAATCCATAAGCCATATTAGAGGCGCCATTTTGAATTTTTAATTTTGACGATTCGTAATCAGCAATCCCAAAAACATAACTATCCCACGCTTCAAAAATAAATCAATAACACTTTTTCAAATATTGAATATTTAAATTCAGGTGTAGTTTTCACCCCTTGAGATTAAGCGCAAGTAACCGAACCATATAGAAACGATACATTTTAATACAATAATAAACCATGAAGAAAAATTATCATTACATATAAAATTATTCCGAAATTTTACATATTTTTTACCTCTAGGCACTGTACTACTGTAGAATATTCATCAATTATATAAAAACTGCAAAAACCGACGAAGAGTATAATGTTTAAATTTAGTTTACGTAATTTCGATAAGTTTTAGCGTTAATTAATAAAATAATTAGAAATAAATTAACCAAATTACGGGGTTTAATTATTTGTTTTAGTCATTTTAACTTGATTCTATGTGTATTGCGTTTCACTGCAGTGTTTAACGTGGAGTTACAATTTTAGTTACGTGGTCGGTAATTGCTTACAAACTTGCAGTCGAACACACAGTTTGTACTTGTAATCTGTGGCATGCTGTTCCTGAATTACTTCGCAAATCGTTAAAGTTCTCATATTTTCTGAATCGAGAATTTAACAGCGGATATTTGCTTTATGTGGTAAGTATTTATAAAATCTATTTTAACTAGTTATTCCTGTCAAAATGTTCAGCAAATTTTGCAAGCTGCTGGTTAATTATAGGTAGTTTGTTCATTAGAATTATTAAAATCTACAAATACAAATAATACAATTTAATATTAAAATTATACTCAGTCCTACCCATTATTTTTTTTTAAACAAAAGCTTCTTAAAATAATTTCTAGCCAGCGCCATTTATTCATTTTAATTTTAAAAAATCTAAGAAATTTAGTGCTCATAATTTAAAATAGTAAACCAATAACAAATATTTTCGACCAAGTATTTGGGCAAAGATTGAAATAGGAAATTGGGGTCTTATTTCAAAGCATTTCCACTGTGATTTCATATTTCAAACAATAAAATAATGAGAAAAAGTTACAGATAGAATGTGTAATATTTACACGTTATTTGAAGGGCTACAGGCAAAAATGCATAAAATTTTCTGAATTATGTCTGCTTTTAATAAGGCATTATATCTATTATCACAAGCATTTCATAGTACGTACAGTGCTCTGTTTCCTTTTATAAAATCCTGGCACTAATTTGTTGCGTTAGGTCGTAATTTTCATTCAATCTGCTGATTCAGGTCTTACCCGAAAAAATGTATAGAGATATGCAAGAACCTTAAAATTGGGGTTGATACAACTAAAAAAGTTCTAATAATAATCTCATAAGCCATACGTAAAAAATATTAAAGTTTCGGTGATGATAGCTGCCTGCAGAGTAGTCGACTTGTAGTAGGTCAACTTTGTTCAGAGCTGTTATTTTAGTGGTGTCCTTGCGATTACCTTGAAGTTTAACATTCAGACTATTTTTAAAAAGACACGTGTGCAAAGTAACATTGAGTTGATTGACATAACTTTGATTTATTCTGAGGGAATGGAAAATGTATTAGCAACTCCCTCTTATATGCAAAACTATTGTCCGACACATACATGCCTAACCAGACAATATAGTGCTTTAACCCGAACATGATATTGAAAATATAAAACTAAATTGTGAATGTAACTGAGATCCCGGAGGTTTATCTAGATAGCACAGGAGGGCAATTAAACATTTTCAAATTATTTTGAAAGTTTCTTTTTGTTCTCTTTACGACCTCCTTTTTTTAATGTCTCTAACGTCCTAGCGGAGACATAGCTATGCCACCACTCAACTTAGACACTCATGACAGACAACTATACAACAACCACTCCTTTTGCCGCAGCTGGGACTTGTACTCAGAAGAGTGCTAGTTAACTGCTAGAGATAACTAGCCCATTGCTACTGTCTCGGTAGCTAACAAATTGAAGATAATTATTCATAATCATATCATAGTCGGAATTCGAATTCAGAACCCCTCGACTTTTAGCCTAAAACATAAATAAGCCTTGAACCACTGAGTCGATCAGTATCCGTTGTATGTTTTTTAACCATTTTTCAGACAATATCTAAATCATCCTGTATAAATGAATTCTCTCACTGCTTCAAAGATTGTAAGGTCCAATTCCGTCTTAATTTGTATACTTTCATCTTCATGGCCTTTGTTTTTTCAAGTCTCACCTTTACCCCTACTTCGCGTACTCTATTTTTTCGCTCCTTGCATCTTTCTTTTGTATCTATATCCATCTCTTTTATTTCCTTGTTTGGTGCTATGTTAAATGACACTGGTGAAAATCGTACTCATTGTTTGGCTTCAAATTTTGTTTGAATTGTGACCCTCCTCTTGAATTAGTTATTATCATATATGCCGTTAGCCTTGTATAATCTATATAGGATTCCAAACAACTCCCTCGCATGAAATACGGCTTCTCGATCTGTCTTATCGTACGCGTGCTTTTATTCAGTTTTAAGTGAATTGTGTTATACAACAGGGATACAACCCACAAAAATAAAATATTTTCAGTTGATTGATTGGTTGATTGATTTAACAGCGTACGGTAGGTAGTGCTGCCACTCCAAAGACATACCGTTGCGTCGGTTACGTCTACGCTGGGTTGGATTTGGGTCATGCTTGTTGTCAGCAGAGACAGCCAAATGACACGTGGTACAGGAGTGTAGGATGGGCAATATCGGTTTTTGTGAAATGCGTTGCCACAGTTTGTCGTGTTGTGTTTAAGATCCTTTTTTGTGTACTTCTTCTGAGTCTTCTGTTTCCTCCGTTTTGATTCCTATCGAATCCAATTTCTTTACGTTATCTTTTCTCTTGTTCCTTCCCGGTATGCTTGATTCCTTCCTAGTTTGTTCATGATCCTCTCAGTTGTTGTTATCCACGTGTAGAGTGGTTTCCCTATTTTGAGTTTGTGGCTGTTTAGTATTAACGCTTTCTTCGGCAAATGTGTCGTGTCCCTTCTTTAGACGTGCATAATAAGTTTTTATCCTTTTCGTAATTGTTTTCCCTCCTATTCATGCTGAAGTTTTATGTTGTTGCTTTAGCTTTAGTGGTTTTTGGGTGGAGGTGTGATTTCCAGCCATGCTCCGGTGATGATTTCTAAAGTCTGCTCCTTTAGATTTTTCGATCCATAGTGCATTCATTATTTATTTGCCTATTTCAGGTGCACTACTCCTTCTTGCTCTACCATTATTTCTGGCCATTATTCCTTTGATGGTGGCTTATTGAAGGGCTTTCTTGTACTAATTTGGTTCATTCATTTTTTGCTTTCTCTTCTTCCTCCAGTTTATCTGTCCAATGTTGCAGTGGTATATATCTCCTGGTGTACGCATTGCCATTTTTGCTGTATTGTTCAGGTGTCAGAAGGTTTGGTTTAATCATTGTCCTATTGGAGGTTTTTTTGTTTTAAAAAAATATCCATTTTTCCCTCTACATGTCTTTTCTCCGATTCTCTTTTCTCGCTTATGCTCTGTATCTGGTATTGTATATGTGTGAATATTAGGTGGATATTTTAGGATACTGCGTATTCTGTTACTTCTTTTACGTGTTTTTACGTGTTTCCAGTTTCCCATATGGTACATTTTGTGGTCTGTGTTTACCTTTGTTGTCCCTTTTGCTTTACTGATTTTGACCCGCTCCTCCCTTTCTCTACCTACCAGGATGTGATATTTCGTTTCAAAATTCTGTATTCGTTCCATTATTCTTGTGTGTAGATACCATTTCTTTATTGTCAATTTATTACCTAACCATGACAGGCGCGTCACAGTTTATTTATCTAAGAAACCCTGATTATCTTAACAGCTGTTTGACCATTTTCATGTCAAAGTTTATTTTTTAAGAAATTGTGTTATGATATCTGTAGCTGCTAGCAATAGTAAACAAAGTAGGATAAAATTAAAACTTAACAAGAACTTATTGCCCTGACTCCTGCCACGACCCCTTCAATATTGGAATTTTAAGAACCTGCTTGTCAGCACTCGACATGTGTTTTAGCCACTTGTTTATGAAATAAAGGCTTCAAGCCACGCTATCTGATCACTTCACCGATATCAGTTAAGTATCAACGTTGTTATGTCAATATGTATCAACAAATACGTCCGTCTTCTAGCAAGCCTCTCGAGGAACTTAAAATGGGGTTGGTTCTCAAACCTAGTTTGTCATAATGCAATAAAATCCCAAATTTCTAGGCACACAAAACTATAATGCTATCATTAGAATCCTAATTGCAATATCTAACCAGGCTGTTTGGATTACCTCACAGTCCACACACAATACCCATTTTAAGAAATAACAATAAGGGACCGAGTGGCTTGGATCCATTTTATAAACTGTATCAGGGGTTTCGCATTTCTGCAACAAAGAACCAACACACATAACTATGTGTGTTGGTTTTTTGTTGCAGAAATGTACAACCCCTGATACGTGATAAGAAACTCCTTAGTGATTTAGATAGTTTCGGTGGTTCCTTTCAAATTGAAGACGAATAATTTTTCCTAACACTACCTATTTTAAGTAGTGTATTAAAAGAAAATGGTTATTGTTTTCAAATAAGTTCGGCAAGAAATATCAAAAAATATTTAAGTCTATCAACATTTTACTTTTTTTTTATCATTATTTCCGTTTACCATATCCTTTTTATGAAAACGTATTTAGAAATAGTCAATGATTTTAAAATTCATATCTGTTTTCAGTTTCTCAATAATGCATTCAATAAAAATGCATTGGAGTATTTTACTGTAACTAATTAAGGAGTTTCTCATTTTACAATAAAGATCCAAACCACATTTTATCATATTTAATCACACATAATATATATTTAAGTCATACATACAGGTTCAGAAAGTGTTCGTTTAGCTATGGCAATAAGAGCAAGCGAGAGCGAAGCAACTAGGCTAATCTTTTTTATCGTATAACACATCGTACATTGTGCCCAAGGTTGGTAGACTTTAAGGTGGCCTAATAACTCACAATCCCCACCAAAAAATGGCATTAGCCAATGAACAGCTGGTGTGAGATCACACCAGATGCAGAGCCTTATTCAAAATATTGTAAGAATTTGTGTAATGTTAATTAAGTAAAGAACTCGTAGCTAGAATGGGCTCGCAATAACCCGCTTTTGAGGTCGGTGGTAATTATCCTCGCATTTGAGTCACTGTTCTGCATGCTGGTAATGAGGATAAGTAGTAGAATGTAACACTACAAATCATAGTAACGTCAGACCATATTTCGGGCCAGTACAGACGGTTCTTCTAGAGTGAGATAACTGCGCCGCTACTGCGCGTTCGAAGAACAAAGAGAGTCTGACCTTTCACCCCCGCACTGACTTCTTCGCCTAAAAGCTGTATATTAAGGAACCTCATAGTCTACTAATCTTGCATCGTGCCACCTGCTTTCCCCACCACATGCGCGTGGGCAGCTCTGTCGGCGGAATTTCAATTTGTTTCTCTTGATGGGGCATGTCACTCTTTGCCACTCTGCTAGAGTACTGGTAGACGCCTTTATTATGGGCGGTCGGTTAAGTAGTCAATACCAAAACAAACACTTTCCGAATTTGTATTTTGACAAATACTATTGATGCTATATGGAGCAAAGGACTGCAGCTGAAAATCGACAATGTGCAAAGAATGAACCACACATAATTTTACACGCCATTTTCTTAGATTTGTGTTTATATAGTTTGGATCCTTCTTGCATAACACCATTCAATTTAATGTTATGTTTGTCTCATATATGTATTTTTTATATTTCACGTTTTATATTAAAACCAATTATTTTATCTGTTTCCTCGGTGCCAGACCTGCTCTGTAAATGGGTAATACCTGAATACCTGTTGAGAGGCGTATTCTTTAATTAAAAAGTAGTTTGGTGATGTACAACTGTATGGATTACCCTTGGAAATAATGGATTTTTTTAGTGCATCACTGCAGCATTACAACATATTAAAATATTTTTTCTTGGATAATTCACAAATAAACAAGAAATATACTCGAAACACAAAACAAGTTAAGCTCGTATACAGTTCAATCAATCATCAATAAAGTCGTACACGCTATTTGTAAACTCCAAGGGTGTTGTTAAAGAATTTATTGCATTCATAAAATGTTAAATGAAACGTAAAGCAGCCTCTCCATATAACAAAAAAAGCTACAACAGTGTTGTATTGGAAATCTCGATAGTTGAATTGCTCTCTTTGTTCTCCAAATTGAGAATAAAACAGTTATTGCCGTAGTACAGAAAAAGTTAATAAGTACTTTTATGTTTTTCTCACAATGCGGATTGAGCGGAAATTTCGTTATTAATCTACAAAAATATGATACAAAGCTCGAAAATTAATAGCAAATAATATCACTGACACTCATTTCTATTAACTGAGAGTTTTACTTTAACTACGGAATAGAAGTGAGTGACTTAAAAAATGTAGTTAAACATAACTTGTTGACGTGCTCTTTAAATGGGTGTGATATAAAGAAAGACAACATAAAAAAGAAACAAATAAGTAAACTCTCTGGGCTATTATAGTTGCACTTATAATAGCGATAAGGAGTTTCAACTTCGACTAAGTAACTCAGACATACGTGACTAGTTTCTCTCTGCGTCATTGCAATGGCTCTGTGCGCATCGCATATCAAATCGTACGTTATGTTACGCACCTTACACCCGCCAAGTTAGATTTTGCTTGACTCTACTTAGAAGAAGTGAGCTCCTGCATTACTTAAAGTGTCATCTATCTATTTTATACCATTCATTTGTTCTCTGTCCCCTTTAAGTTATACTGAATATTAGATAGATCCACTATCAATGTATCGTACTTTCCAAGACTTAATTATTTAAATACATAAGTTATAATATTGACGGAAAGCCGACAGTTTAATGAACGGTGATAAACTACGATAGTCTAATTAAAAAAGGAAGTCTCGCTCATTATTCATCCCTTGTACCTGTGTACTGTACTGTGTAGCCAGATTCAGCCAGTCATATTTCAACCCTCAAAATCTTCACGCCTCGCACGCAAACTCAGAGTTAGTAAACTCTCCTTTGTTAAACGTGTGCACTTTTTGTTTTTAAATATATTGCTTTGAAACATCTAAAATCAGTGGTTTCTTAAAATAAGAATAATAAAAATGATTTGCAATGGTCTCTGCTAATAATACTCCTACGGCCTTGTTTTTGAAGCATGGAAGGTTGTATAGATCGAGATGCATTACCCCTTAAAATAACTACATAAATAACATGGGGGTGAAATAGTGACAAATAAGTAGTATCGAAAATTTCGAAGTTCACTATCTTTTTCAACTGTCTGAGCCAGAGATTACCGCAAGTTCATTACTTAAATTATATATGTGACTAGACTAGTTGAGCTAACCATTAAAAGTGACTTATAGCAGCCTAACATAATTTGTATTTCCCACATTATTTGTACCAGAGAAAAAAATATAAGTTTCATACCTTCTATCCTCCACAACATTAACTTTCAGTTACAAGTTGGTATCGAACTTTATTTGCCATAATTTAAACCAATGCCATGGCGATACGTATTTTTCAAATTTTATTTATGTGAAATACAGTGAAACTTCGTAGTAATTTGTTCCACATCCTAGAACTTTTCAACCGTTTTAGGAAGCAGACACTGAATGTAACACACATCGAAGAGGTGTTTAATCTAAAATCAATATAGAAACTCTGCATTCTAAAATATTATTACTTTCTGTCGAGTTTTATCGTAAGCGGAAAAAATTATGAAAGCAAAATATTCACTATTATTTATACTCTGACGAAAGTTATCCGAAACGCTTTTTTGTAGAAATGAAGCTTTACAGTAATTTTCATTTTTAGGTTATAAGAAAAGTACGAAGTACGTACATACAAAACAAATTAAATTTAAAAATATATATTTGAGACGTATTTATCAGAAAATTTTTACCAAAGTTCCCATTTTAATAAGTAGGTATTAAATGTAGCTCGTTCTGTAAGAATTGTAAGAATACCGACTGTAATAATCGCGTGCATGTAGAGGAATCACTTGTACAGGATGATGATATCTTGATTACAATATAAATTTTATTCCAATGATGAAAATTTTAGTGATGATGGTAATGATGATAAAGATGATTATGAATGTAACGAGATGGACGATGACGTTCATTTTGACTCGGAAAGACACTGTGATTATAATTTTAAGCGTCGAAAGATCTATTAGCATAGAATAAGAATTGTATAAAATGAACCAGATGTAATGAATGATCATTGAATTAATAAAAACGAATACAGTGTGTTTCACTCGAATAATTTTTTTATGTTTTCTCCTATTTGTATCAAATTTTACTTAAGTATGGAACAAATTAGGATCTACTTTTGACCAGAAAAACATTGGCCTCCTACAAATGCAAAGCCACCTGCGGTACCAAAATATGCGAAGAAAATAAAAAAATCATATTAGGCATATTTTTATCAGAAAACTTTGTCAATGAAATTTGTTCAGAATTATCCAAAAACCGTTAAGTCCAAAATTTAATCAAAATTAAAAAAATATACAAATTTTGATTTAAAAAATGTCAAAGTCCGAAAATATCATATTAATGGGTTTTTTGTTAGGAAACTGTACTGTGACAATTTTGTTTGAAATTAAACCCAAGCTGCCAGGTAGTTGTAAAGCAATTTACGTTTTTTTTAAATAATTATTTTTAAAATTTTATTTTTTCAATTTTTTGATTTTGATTAAATTTTGGGCATAAGGTTTTTGGATAATTTGAACAAGTTTCATTAACAAAATTTTCCGATAAAAAATGCCTAATATAATTTTTTGATTTTCTCCGCATATTTTGGTACCGCAGGTGGCTTTGCATTTGTAGAAGGCGAATGTTTTTCTGGTTATAAGTAGATTCTAATTTGTTGCATAGTTCAGTAAAATTTGATGCAAATTGGAAACAAGATAAAAAAGTTATTAGGGTGTTACCATTTCAAGTGAAACACTGTATAATCAACAAAAAAACAAAAATATCTATATATACCAATGGCCCGCCTCCATCAATTTCCTACAAACCAGTGAAGGAAAAGTTCACTTCGTATAAAGGCTGCTTGAACCATTGGTTGGGTCTCGTCTGATCGAGGTTTACTTATTTTATTCGAATTGACGAGAAAAAATCCTACCCAACAAGTCCCCGCACGCCTAGCACCAGAAAATGGGAAAGGCGGTGATTTTTTCGGTTTAGAGGTAGTGAGTGAAGGGTAGGTCGGGAAATATTTTCACCATTGTCTTTCTCGTCCTCAAGAAGGGGGAGTACACCGTTTTCTAGCTGATTTTTGTTGTTTTCGTGGCATTTCGTTATTGGGGGTGGGGGTAGTTTCAACCCCCGGAGGTGGATTAGGTACTTATTTTATTCGAAGTGACAAAAAAATCAGATCCGACAAGCCCTCGCAAGCCTAGCACAGGAAAATCGAAAAAAGGAGTACTTTTCCGGTTTAGGAGGGTTAGGGGTAGTGGGTGAAGGGTACGTCGGAAAATATTGTCACCATCGTGTTCCCCGCCCTCGAAAACGGGGTGGGAGGGTAGATATCTCGTGGTGCAATGACAGAATTTTTGTTGTCAAAACTTTACTCCAAGGTGCTAATGTTGTGATATCAAATATTAGCATTGGCATTATTATTAATTTTTATACATAATGTGCATAATGTAAAAATTTTATGTTTTAAAATCTATATGTTTTCAAATAAGCTACTTCTCGTGTAAATTCTTCTGTTACTGTAAAAGTTCATTATAGAGGTTTTTGCTTTTAGAAAATATCTTGAATTAAATGAATTTAAAAAAAACTAAAAAATCTTCAGACACCTTATGGGTGACCGCTAGAAAAACAAAGACTAGTGTAAAGTCCAGTCGTTATTGGATGGCGGAGTAGGCCCCTAACCTGTTTCAACTTACAAGAGGGAACGTTGTGCAGGCCACACCAAAGCAACTGATGAACACCTACTGAAGAAAAAACCAGCGAGTGCCCCGTGTATCGTGTGACCAATGTGACCATGACTGTTCGGTGAAGTGCCCCAAAGCAATGGAAATGCAGAAACACAAATTAAAAGAACACATCAAGTCTGTATTAGGAAAAAAATGCAACATAAAACAGAAAAATGTTAAATAATATATGATGTATATTATACAAGAATATTCATTTCATACCTCTCCAAATAACGGAGATATCTGGCTTACACACATTCCGCATTTTAAGTCATTGCTCTTAAAGTAGGCCATGCATTTAAATATATTTCAACCATTTTGTAGCCTATAAAATAATCGCTGCCCAAGGAATCACTACTTCCACATCCGGATTTTCTATCCAAGTCACTCACAACGAAAAAATTTTGTATGTGGAAATAATAATTTTTTATGGAACTTTAATAATATAATATTTAAAATCCTCTACCCCAAAAACCCATAAAATGATACCCTCACGTCGGTAGTGGGGTGGAGGTGGTAGTGGGGGGTGGATGAAGTAAAAAAAATATTTTGAGGTTTCTGGTTCTTGTACACGCACTAAATCACATTTTTTTGATCCCCTGTAATAATGGGGTGGGGGTGGTAATGGGGCTAAGGCCAAATTTTTTTTTGAGACCTTAGCTTCTCTTGTATATACTAAATACCAATTTTATGGACTCTTACCTGCATGATTTACCTATTTACCCCAAATTTACCCCAATTTACCCCCCATCCTTCGACGGAACAAGATGAAATTATAATCTAGTTCCAGATCTCGTTAAAGTACATATGTGTACCAAATATCAAGTCAATATCTTAAACGGTTCCAGAGTAAACGTGCGCACAAAAAAAAGTTACAGACAGACCGACAGACAGAATTTTTTTTCGCTCAAACTTAAAATCTCGACGTTTCATGCCATTCTAAGCCTATTTGAACACCAAAAATTTTAAAAATGTTTTTGTCGTTACTATACTTCCACTGGATGTGGAAGTAATAGGCACAAGTTCTTGTATGATTGATATTAAGCGAGATGTGCTAAGAGCCCTGATAAAATAAACAGCCTGTATGTGAAATATCTATTCCTATAACTGTAATGTAGGTACCTCGTTATTGATGATAAATAAGTAAATAAATAAATAAATAGAAAAAGAAAAAAAAACGTTTATCCGCTTGTACCATGTCCCTAATTTTTCAATGACTAACTGTTGCTTATGAATTAAAATGAATGAGAAGATATTTAAGGTCTATTTAAATTGTTACCATCAGTTGCCATCCTGAAACGACTGACCTTTACTTAATTTACGGGCTAGTATTTTAATAAAAAAAGCAATTCTTTTTGACCCCCCGCTCCGTCTTAGACAGATATCCATACCTCTTCATTTTGGTTTGAAATTATTTAATTTTATGCGAAATCCATTTTGGTGCACTTTACCTAAAGGTCCTTTCTAGCTTCTCCTATTATCATTCTTTTATATTTCTAGCCTCTCTCTACTGACAGTATTTATGCTAATTGTATCTAGTATTCGATTCCTCAACCTCGATCATTATTTACCTTAAAAATTATATGAAAATCATGACGGTTAAACACATTCAACGTCGTTACTTGAAGGTTTTTGTGATTACTTTTAGTGGAATAGGTTGATGCCGCTAATAATTTATTATTACTTCATAGCTATATTTTTATTTCCACATCCAGTGGAAGTATAATAGTAACGACAAAAAAAAATTTTGAAAATTTTTATTGTTTAAAAAGGCTTGGAACTCGGCTTGGAATGTCATGAAACGTCGAGATTTTATGTTTGAGCGAAAAAAATTTCTGTCTGTCTGTCTGTAACTTTTTTTGTGCGCACGATTACTCTGGAACCGTTTAAGATATTGACTTGAAATTTGGTACACGTATGTTCTTTAACGGGATCTGGAAGTAGATTATGTTCTCATCTTATTCCGTCGATGGGTTGGGGGGCAAATTGGTAAATGGGGGGTAAATAGGTAAATCAAGCAGGTAAGAGTCCATGAAATTGACATTTAGTATGTACAAGAGAAAGTAAGGTCTCAAAAAATTTTTTTAGCATTATTTAAGAGGATGAACAAAAATTGTGATTTAGTGTGTGTACAAGAACCAGAAACTTCAAAATATTTTTTTACTTCATCCACCCCACTACCACTCCCTATTACCACCCCCACCCCCGGACTGATGTGGGATATCGTTTTATTGGTTTTTGGGGTAGACGATTTTAAATATTATATTATTAAAGTTCCTTAAGCAATTACTTTCACATACAACATTTCTCGTTGTGAGACTTAGAGAAAATCTAGATGTGGAAGTAGTGATTCCTTGGGCAGTGGTTTTTAAACAAGACATCAGACAATGTGAATTAGTAGGTACTATTAAATTTTCCATATGTCTTATTACACCATTATTATAAATACTAATTATCGTGAAGGAAAAAGCTGTTTAAATATTTTATAAATATAAAGCTCGTTTGCTTTAAAAACGCTCAAAGGGAATTGAGTTCTATGATCCTAGATTCTCCACCTTAACAGGAATCTCTAGAGCGCACAGCTACGTTATTTGAAAATAGTGTCATGTGAGCGAAATATCAATTTGCTCTTTGCAATATTAGAAATCGTGATTCTTTCAGGTGACTACACATTCTATACTCTATTTCATGTTGACTTTGTGATAATAGCGACACGTCTACATAATACGCGGGCTGAATTCGGATTCAGTTTATCTTTGCCTTACACAAAGGTTATTGAAGATTTCGTAGAACTCAAGGATGGTCAATATTTCATGATTGGAGACTGGCCATTGAATAATATGTAGTTGATTTTATTTTATTTAATATCATAAATCCTTGAATATAATATAATGTGCTAACATAACTTTTGTAATATTCCATCTTGTACGTACAAATAGTTTTGTAGACAAATAAGCGTTAAAATTAAACTATTTCTGATCGTAATTTTTTTTTATCGCCTTATTTAGATTAATGTCCTGGCGGAGTTTAGCCGTTGGCTATTCTCTCACACACATAGACAACATCACAACACCCATTGACTGCGATATTGCCACCTGCCGCAGCCGAGACTCGAACTCAGGAGATTAGAGCGACTATACCGTCTTGTCTCCCACACAACCGCAGTTTAGCCCACTGCAACCGTCTCGACAACACGTAAAAAACGCCACTACACATCCATACTCTAGCCAGGATTCGAACAAGGCACCCCGTGGTCGCAAGCCTAACATTTACCATTTACCATTTAAATTTATTTATTTTTAATATTTACATTTCAAGTTGTGTATTTTATTTATCTCAATATAGTGCTTACAATACTTATTTAATGCAGAAACGTAACAAACGCAGAGACAATAAACAATTTTTTTTTTTAAATTAGATTAAGGCATTTTTGCTAGAAGATTAATTAAAACGGGAGAATATTCATTTGAGGAGGTATGGATGTCCTCTGCTATATGCAGGAAAATAGAATAAAAACCTGCTTAAAATATTTAAAAGTTCAATTGGATAAAAACATGATGTTTTGTGTATTGAATAAAAAAATCTAGGGAATATTATTGATAGATGGATTTACCTATTTGGGTTTCTGTTATCCTGTTGCAGGATTCCTCAAAGGGGGAAAGATTTATGACTAGAAATTATGTAAGGAATGGACGTTATACCGTGCGTGTAATTTCCCATTAGGCATGTACATTCACGTAGCGCGAGAGATTTGACAACACCGGCAGCCGTAAATTCGTCCGCCGGTGGAGCATTCCAGCTCTGTTATTTCATTTCAGCCAGCTGGCACGCGCGATGTTGTAATTCTTCTCCCCATGCCTAGCCCGCGACTACACGCACGGTATGTAATCCACACTATTATGGCCTATGTAATTCGTATATCGGTAATTTTTGGAGAATTAGTTTGTGTGTATGAGGCACGTTATCATGTACTCTTAAATGGGCTATGTTACTGGTTAATGCCAAGACGTCTGTTTTGAACATACAACATTTTTGGGCAGTCTCCCTGATAAGGTCCTTCACCATAGGCATGTTAGTGATCCTATGGAGCTCTGCGATGGTAATGTAGCGATGAGAGTTGGTAAACAGGCGGAGAAACTTGTTTTCAGTAACATGTACTCTATGTAACTGCGTGTCCGAGGCGCCGTTCCAGGCCATGCAACCATAAAGGTCTAATAATTACCTTGTAAAGGGTAAGTTTATTGTCAGTTGTAGCTTACTCCGCCTGTTCACCAACGGGTAAAGTTTACTCAGAACCCCGTAGGATCTGCCTATGGCCAGGGTGATGTGGGGGCCAAAATATAACCTTCTATCAAGGGAGACTCCCAAATATTTGATGGTATTTTGCTCAGCAACTTCTATGCCGTCGATTTTAGTTTGTTGATAGTTTTGATATTTGTGAATTTTCGGTTGAAAGTTATGGATTCAGTTTTGGAAGAGTTAATTTTGATTTTCCAAGTATCGTAGTATTTTGTGAGTTTTTGCCGGTGGTATCTGAATTTCTGTGTTGCTGTTTCGGCACAGAAGCTGCTGGCATATATGGTGACGGCATCGGCATATGGGAGTAAGGAAGTGTAAGGGTAGGATGGGATATCTGAGGTAAAATGGTTAAAAAGGATGGGTGAGAGAGGAACTCATAAAGAGAACCTCGTTTTTATAGATAGGGAATTGTTTACCCGTACCAGGATGTAACAATCAGATAAAAACATGCTATTAAGGAAGTGATGTACTTGGGGAATTTGTGTAATTTGTCAAGTTTGTAAATTAAACAGTTTTTCCACACAGAGTCAAACGTTTTCTCTATGTCTACTAGCAGAACTACGTTGCACTGCTTCTTGTTGAAACTGTGCAACGTGTCCTCCATTAATTTGCAAATGGCATGTGTGGTAGTGTGGGGCCCGCCCCCCCCCCCAAGCCGTCTTCCATGAGCCAAAAAATAAAGAAGCATAATCTCTATCAGTACAAAGCAGTATCCAAATTATCCCTTGAAATAAATGTTTTGTAATTAATGCCAATATTATCTAGTAGAGGAATCTACTACTCATCCTCTGGGGAGGCCGGTTCTATTGCCCCCCCCCCCAGATGAATTTTCTGGCTGCGCCACTGTCTTATACACACACTAAATCACAATATTTGTTCACCCCCTTTAATAATGGGGGTGGTAATAGAGGTGGCTATTGCCAAAAATGTTTTTGAGACCTTAGCTCCTCTTATATTTACTAAATACCAATTTCATGCACTCTTAATTGCTTGATTTACCTATTTATTTCAATCTAGTTCCAGATCTCGTTAAAATATATACGTGTGCAATATTTTAACTCAATATCTTAAACGGTTCAGAGTAATCGTGAGCACCAAATAGATACCAGACTAACAGACAGACCGACGCGACAGACAAATTTATTTTATTCAAACTTAACATATTGACGTTTCTTGACATTCTAAGCCTATTTGTACAATTAAAATTTTCAACAGTTTTTCTTACGTTAGTATACTTCAACTGTGCAAGTAATTCATAGAAATTAGCATGACAAAGGTATAAAAAAATCATTCTGTGCCGTGGAGTACACGATAGAAGTAAAGCCTCTACTTCAAGCATTTTCTTCAATAAAACCTACTACGCATCCATATTACTCTAGGTAACCCACTGTATATCTAATTTACTAGAGGAAAGCCACTACGCAGGTAACCTACTGCGCATATATACTACTCGTGGTAACCTACTGCGCATCAATGGGATTCAAGAAAAGCCACTGCGCATTCATATCACTTGAAATAAGCCACTGCGCATCCATTTGATTCGAGGAAACCCACTGCGCATCCATACTATTTGAGATAATCTACTGTGCATCTATAGTACTCTAAAAAAGCCACTGCGCATCCAAAATACTCGAGGAAACCTACTGCGCATCCATACTACTAGAGGTAACCTACTGCGCATCGATGGTACTCGAGGAAAGCCACTACGCATTCATATTACTTGAAGTAACTTTAATAACATGATATTTGAAATCGCCTACCCCAAAAACCTATAAAACGATATGCCACATCGGTAGTGGGGGTTTGGGGTGGTGGTAGAGGGGTGGGGGTGGGGGTGGATTAAGTAAAAAAATGTTGAGGCTTAGGTTCTTGTATACACGCTAAATTACAATTTTATTTTTTTCACCCTTTTTGATAATGAGGTGGGGGTTGTAACGGGGGTGGCTAATGCCAAAAAATTTTTTGAAACTTTAAGTTCTTTAATATAAATTAAATACCAATTTTATGGACTCTTACCGCTTGATTTACCTATTTACCCCCATTTATCCCAATTTACCCCCCAACCCTTCGACGGAACAAGATGAAATATAATCTAGTTCCAGATCTCATTATAGTGCATATGTGTACCAAATTTCAAGTCAATATCTTAAACGGTTCCAGAGTAAACGTGCGCACAAAAAAAGTTACAGACAGACAGACAGAAATTTTTTCGCTCAAACTTAAAATCTCGACGTTTCATGACATTTTAAGCCTATTTGAACAATAAAAATTTTTTGTCGTTACTATACTACCACTGGATGTGGAAGTAATAAGGTAACTTTGTCGAGAAAGTTGCAAATTATCGAAAAAAACCGCTGCCCAAGGAATCACTACTTCCACATCCAGATTTTTATCTAAGTCACTCACAACGAAAAAATTATGTATGTGGAAATAATTGTTTATGGAACTTTAATAATATAATATTTGAAATCCTCTACCCCAAAAACCCATAAAACGATACCCCACATCGGTAGCGGGGTGGGGGTGGTGATAGGGGGTGGTAGTGGGGGTGGATGAAGTAAAAAACATTTTGAGGTTTCTGGTTCTTGTACACACCCTAAATCACAATTTTTTTTCATCCCCTTTAATAATGGGGTGGGGGTGGTAATGGGGGTGGATAATGCCAAAAATTTTTTTTAGACCTGAGCTTTTCTTGTATATACTAAATACCAATTTTATGGGCTCTTACCTGCTTGATTTACCTATTTTCCCCAAATTTACCCCAATTTACCCCCCAACCCTTCGACGGAACAAGATAAAAATATAATGTAGTTGTAGATCTCGTTAAAGTACATATGTGTACCAAATTTCAAGTCAATATCTCAAACGGTTCCAGAGTAAACGTGCGCACAAAAAAAAGTTACAGACAGACCGACAGACCGACAGACCGACAGACCGACAGACCGACAGACCGACAGACCGACAGACCGACAGACAGAATTTTTTTTTCGCTCAAACTTAAAATCTCGACGTTTCGCGACTTTCTAAGCCTATTTGAACAATAAAAATTTTTAAAAATTTTTTTGTCGTTACTATACTTCCACTGGACGTGGAAGTAATAAACATGTATAGTATTGTATGAGTATGCAACATTTATCGGACGCGCTAATATAAATGATGTCCTATAGAGAACATCCTCTCTGTGCAAATTTATATAAAAATAATGAAGAGGATTATGTAGATTGCTATAAGCATTTAAGAATGTTTAATAGAACAAATTGGAATGTATTATCCGCCGATTTTATATAGATCGCTCTGCTTTAGTGAAAGTTGACAACACTAACTCCAAATGTAAGATTTCAAAGGCATCAAACAAAGCTACGTTCTGTTAACAATCATTTTTGACATCTATAGGGCACAAGTGATGCGACGTGTGTGGCAGCCTGGAATAGTTATAGGAGGAACTGGGGTTTCTAACTTCAGATTTACAGGTGATTTTACCTTAGGTCAGGAAAGTGAGGATGATACACATTATACAATTGCCTAACAATTTTCAAACAAGCTCTGAATACGGTTTAAATTAAAACTACAACAAATAAAAAATGATGATTGGAGACCTAGGAAATTAGGCAGTAAAAAAGATGGTCCAACTTGGAATACCTGTTGACAATACAGATAACTACTGTGAATAAGAGATTCAATGGAGAATTCAGATAGCAAGATTGAAAACTTGCCAGCCGAGCAAAATTTGAAGTGACAGAAATATCATGAAACGCACAATGATCAGAGTTCTTGATAGACTAGTTTCCTCCAATGCTTTTACGCCTTTGTTAAGAGAAAATGTCAATAATACGAAAAATACTATAATTTTTAATTTAATAAAGTAATTCCATTCAAGTTTAACACTGAAAATAAAAGTTAGATCATAATTAGGTATACACGGTGGTTTAAAATTGTCTTCTGATATTTCTGTGGTTGATAGTACATTTAAAGATAAAAGTATTCTTTTATATAAAACTATTTCCAATAATGGATAATATAGTACAGTCACTTGGTGTTAAAAAGTATCCAAACTTCGGACTAATTCTATAGAGGCTTGGAATTTTTTTATTTTTGCGGATTCTTAAACTTAAGGGTATTAACTTCAAATACTAAAGATAGATGTGCTCTTATGCCTAAGAGAGTGAAAACTACTCATAAAGTAAAACGAAATCAATAATTAACGAAGTACTGATAATAAATTAATGAAATTTATATTATTATATTTTTGGGGTCGCTCATCACGAATGTGAAGTCAGAAATTAAAAATGGTTATGTTGCATCCTCAATATGGCCGACATAAAACGGGTAAAATGGTCGAAGTAATTATTTTTTTGTTTATTTTGAGAAATTAATACTTTCTTAGCAGATTCTTACATTTTGAGACATAAAAGTTATACCCCAATAAGAAACCTAATTAAGAGAGTGAAAACCACTCCTAAAGTAAAAACCGCTGCCCAAGGAATCACTACTTCCACATCCAGATTCTCTATCCAAGTCACTCACAACAAAAAAACTTTGTATGTGAAAATAATTGTTTATGGAACTTTAATAATATAATATTTGAAATCCTCTACCCCAAAAACCCATAAAACGATACCCCACATCGGTAGTGGGGTGGGGGTGGTGGTAGGGGGGTGGTAGTGGGGGGTGGATGAAGTAAAAAAATATTTTGAGGTTTCTGGTTCCTATACATATACTAAATCACAATTTTTTTTCATTCCCTTTAATAAGGAGGTGGGGGTGGTAATGGGGGTGGCTAATGCCAAAAACTTTTTTGAGACCTTAGCTTCTCTTGTATATACTAAATACCAATTTCATGAAGTCTTACCTGCTTGATTTACCTATTTACCCCAAATTTACCCCAATTTACCCCCAACCCTTCGACGGAACAAGATGAAAATATAATCTAGTTCTAGATCTCGTTAAAGTACATATGTGTACCAAATTTCAAGTCAATATCTTAAACGGTTCCAGAGTAAACGTGCGCACAAAAAAAAGTTACAGACAGACCGACAGACCGACAGACAGACCGACAGACAGACCGACAGACAGACCGACAGACAGACAGAAAATTTTTTTTCGCTCAAACTTAAAATCTCGACGTTTCATGACATTTTAAGCCTATTTGGACAATAAAAATTTTCAAAATATTTTTTGTCGTTACTATACTTCCACTGGACGTGGAAGTAAAAAATAAGTATAACGGAAGTACTGGAAATGTATTAATGAAACTAATATTATTTATGACTTTGAGGTTGCTGCTTATGAATTTGGATCGGGTTTTTGTGTTAAAGTGTAGCAAATTAATAAAACAATAATTCATATTTTTCAATTTTATTAACTCTATAGAGATTCAACCTAAATTTAATATAATTATTCATTTTCATCAATGTTTGAGTCATTTTCATCTTTATACATATTTACACAAGTACATACATGCATGCGATGTGCAACGACTTAAGAAATGTGAGTGAATATCAAAAAAGTATAAAGGACTGATCATATCCCTTATAGTTGAAAATATTGTGAGATTTTACCGCCAAATGAGCAATATCGCAATTTGCTAATACGAAGCGTGCTCGGTCATATCTCCTTTGCAATTAACGCTAAAAATCATCGAAAAGAAGTATTTTGAAGGCCTCTTAATCCTTTTTAAGGTAAGGTACAGATATTGTCAGTTTTTCTATATTCATCTTAAATGCGTCAATTTTAAAAAAAGTGTTCAAACACTTCTATCTCCTAAACTATTATCTTTAACAAAAAAATAAAAATAGCAGTATTAGTCCTTAGTTTATTGCCACAATTTTTTGTCTCTAGTAATATTCAGTAAAGATGCTTTCCTGTTAAGTTATTTAATCTTAAAGCCAAGAAAATTCATCTTTTCAAAAATTCTCAAAATACGTTAAGTGTAAAATCTTTTAGATAATGCATCAATCACGGTCAAAAAAAATTGAGCGTATATACAATAGTTAGGACTGCATTTTTTTTTCAATTTGAAATTTACTGGAACCAAAGAACGGGCACTTTTTTGTGTAAACAATCAAAATTTTGATTTTAATTTCCTTACATCATTTTTGGTTTTGCAGATATCAAAATTTTCCAAAAGAAAATTTTAAGCTACTCTAATAAGCTTTACTTTGGTTCACGGTACTATGGTGCGCAAAAAAATGTACATCTAACTTTAATTTTTGTGACATTGTCAGTTATTTGTCAAAATTCATTGCAAGTGTGCAAATAGAGACAGATTTACATTAGAAAAAAAATAGTTGTCCTATTTTTTTTTGCTCACGAGAGTACAGTTGATTTAAAAAAAAACTGGTACACTTTCTTTTAGCTATGTAAATCATTCGTTCTTTGATTGATATTAATAATCTTACAAATGTCACTTTGACGTTAATCAGTGGCGACATTATTAAAAATGGTTCGACATCTAACAGATATTCAAAAATTTCGAATTGTTTCTAAAATTGAAGATAGTTGGTTCATAAGAAGACTTGCTGCTGAATACAATGTGAGTAAATCCACGATAATGAGTGTTAAAAAACAATGGGAAACCAACCAAACGGTATCCCGTAAAGTTGGTTCCGGTAGGCCCAGAAAGAGCAATAATCAAGAAGATAAAAATCTTATAAATTGCCTAAAAGAAAACCCTTTTCAGACTGCAGCAAATGTAATTTCAGAGACAAATTTCCCTGCTTCTGTGTCTACTGCTTGCAGAAGAATAAAACTACAAAGCGACTTGAAGAGTTGTTCAGCGGCTAAAAAATACAAACTTTCAGAAGAAAAGAAGCAGGGTAGGATTATTTTTGCACTCAACTATATAATCAATTAATCAATGATGAAAACTTCTGGGGACAAGTTGTCTTTTCTGACGAAAAGGTTTTTAAATCCTGTAACGATGGACATGTTCGCGTATATAGGCCTCCTTCCATCAGATACGACGAAAAATATATTTTCGATCCACAAATATCAGGAAGGTTTTCAGTCAATGTCTGAGCTTGGATGAGCCTAAATGGGTTAGGTGTGTGTTGGAACAGTGGTGGTCATCTCAATTCCATTAAATATATTGAAATATTAGACAATATTATGTTACCGTCAGTAATAGAGGTGTTTCCGGAAAATAATTTTATTTTCCAACAAGATAACTGCTCCATACATACGGCCCATCGTGTCGGGCAATAGTTTCTTAATAAAAACATAGAGTTGTTACCGTGGCCATCTAAAAGTCCGGATTTAAATCCAATTGAAAATGTTTGGGGACTAATGGTGAAACATATAAGAAAATTAAATAACCATCCAAATAATGCCCAAGAATTGGAAGGGATAATTGAAGACATTTGGGAGAACTTGTCGCAAGAAATTGACCTTGCAAGAAATCTGATTTTGTCCATGCCTGCAAGACTTCAGGCAGTTTTAGACGCTAATGGAGCAATGACAAAATATTAGTTAATTCTGTATTACGTAGTTGAAGTTCATTTATTTTATTTTTTTTTATTGTATTTTTATGTTCTGTTTGTATTGTTTACATTTTTTTTTAATCTCAAGTGGTATTTTTGTGTTCTTATTTTAAAAATAGAATTATCATTATTCAGTTAGTATTTTAATTACAACCATTAGTAGAATTATCCGTAACAAATATTATTTTTTTAAACAATAATATGGCAGGCTTGAAAATGTTTTGAAAAAGTTATTTTCTAATTATTTTTTAAAATTCCATTTGAATAAAATAAAAAAGAAAGATTTAATAAGTTTAAAAACACTAAGAAAACCGGTCTCCTCCAAAAAACCCATGTCCGGGGTAAATCACCTCTTCTCCACCCCCCTCTCGACATGCCTGGCCAGCCCTATTTACAGACATATGCACACAACTAAACTATTAAGATTTTCGATTACAAGAGTTGTACCAGTTTTTTTTTAAATCAACTGTACATGTTAAAAGATTTTTTTAAACCAGAGTTATGATTGTTTGAAGAGCGTGATCTTTTCATGGCTACGTTCAAATGCACTTAAAATTAACTGTATCTCGGCAAGGATGAACCTAACCAAATTTTTATTTCATGGATTATTTTTGTTATTTCATAAGCTAACTTTTTTTGTTATGATAAACTTTTTTGAAAATGTGATCCTCCTTGAGTAGTTTGCTTAAACCTTTGAAAAATCGGTGTTTTTTGCTTAAAAATCAACATTTTCAACCCACTGTAATTCGGCAGGTATTAAAGCAAAAATAACGTTATAGGTTTTTTTTTGAGGTAGAATTCGATGATCTACACGTTCCAACAGCTACTTTTTTTTTTCGAAACCCCCGAGTCGGGGTGAAATTCACGAAAAAGCACCCTTATTCCTTTTTAATATTTCATATTTGATCCATTTTGAATCAAACTATCCAAAAATATTTGAGTTTAAAACTGCTATAGAATTAGTCCGAAATGAGATCACCGAGTTACTGCACTAATACGGAAGTTAACCGAGCCGTTCTCATGTAATTTATGTTCACAAATCAACATACATTTTATTAATAAATGCTTTTGTACAAAGAATTCTTTGAAATGTTAGTTTTACATATCTTGCAACTGTCAATTTTATTATAATCAAGACATATTTATAATATTTATGTTAACTTGTTCTATGTTCTCTGAATTAATAGATTTTGGGAGAATGTTTCGGTAATGCTGCTGCATCTGTGAGACGTTATAATAAAAAATTCCTAAATGAAAACATTTTTGATACCAAAACTTTTTAAAGTGCTGTTAGACGACTTAGGGAAATAGGAAGTTTTCAAGTGAAAAACAGAGATGTTGGCCGTCCACGAACCGTAAAAAATGTTGACGTTGAAGAAGAAATATTAGATACTGTAATGGAAGATCCTACGGTAAGTACTATAAGACTAAGCTTAAGAATGAATGTATCTTATAGCATATTTAGCTATTATATAAATAAAATAATTTCGGCTTCAAAATATTTTAATTTTTAGATTTGAAAATATAATTTTTTAATTCAGTTGTTATTATTATATTCATAGTAATATAGTATAATATTTATATGTAAGTGAGTACGCTACATATACTTCCCACTGCAAAAAAGAGAGATCAACTTACCAAAGTATGAATATGGAAGATGAAATTTAAAAAAGAAAAGTCAGATTTGACTGACAGTTGACCAATTATAGGTCTATATATAAAAATGAGGTAATATACCTTCTATATTCCAAGGTAATATTGGCATATATCAAAGAGATTAAAATCATTTTAAGAATGAATGTATCTTATAGCATATTTAGCTATTAAATAAATAAAATAATTTCGGCTTCAAAATATTTTAATTTTTACATTTGAAAATATAATTTTTTAATTCAGTTGTTATTATTATATTCATGGTAATATAGTATATTATTTATATGTAAGTGAGTACGCTACATATACTTCCCACTGCAAAAAAGAGAGATCAACTTACCAAAGTATGAATATGGAAGATGACATTTAAAAAAGGAAAGTCAGATTTGACTGACAGTTCACCAATTATAGGTATTCTATATATAAAAATGAGGTAATATACCTTCTATATTCCAAGGTAATATTTGAATATATCAAAGAGATTAAAATCATTATTATTTTGTTTTTTTATGGTAAATCCAAATAATTAATCCATAACAATAATTCTTTTTATTCAATTATAGATAATAATTAATCCATAATAACAATTCATAATAATAATTATATTTATATAATACTTTAACACAATGGAAATCATCAATTTGATAAATGAATATTTTTCATATAGCGTTTTTCTCTAATCATACATTAATTGTCAAAATAGTAAATAATTGATACATTGATACGTTCATAAGATGATCCAATACCGCAGGGAGTATAATATAAATAGGGCACTCACCCACACATTTATATAATGGGATATGTAATTAAAAGTCTTCTGGAAAGAAATAAACTTGGGATTTTCTTGGAAAATAATTCGGAACTCGTAAGTGACTTCATGCCGTATCAGCTGTCCTTATACCAGTAATCCTTATACCATTAAATACACATCGCAATTGCAACACTATCAGGTTGCATATCTTCAAATTAGTGATCATCAGAAGATCATGTGCAAATACTAAGTCAGCGGACTTCTGTCAAACGCTGTCCAAAAACATCATTTGCAATTTTAAATGTTTAATTTTCACCCAGAATACGCCTTATAGATTTTCTGATCCAATAACATAACATGTGCTTCAATCGCGTTTTTCCTCTCTGAATTTCTGGCTATAAATTTTTCTTTTTCTGCCTGCAACTCTTGTATATCATCAGGTGAGGAATCGGGGTCACCAATATAGCATATTTAGCTATTAAATAAATGAAATAATTTAGGTTTCAAAATATCTTAATTTTTAGATTCGAAAATATAATTTTTTATTTCAGTTGTTATTATTATATCCATAGTAATATAATATAATATTTATATGTAAGTGAGTACGCTACATATCTCACTAAACAACTTTAGGAGTACTACATGAACAAGATATATTTGTAAATTGTTGCTCTTATATACTGTTTACGACCGAAGTTACATTTACTCGAGATGTTATGTTTAATTCTCAGAATATGTATCTTCGGGCTATAGTCGGGGAGCCCTCCCTAGCTGTACGTGCACCCCCCGCCCGATCCTTGGTGACAATGTTTTTCATAAAGATTAAAGCCTAAGGAACAATTTAAGACATGTCCTAAAAAAAAAATTGGCTGTATTTTCAAAATGGCGGCCATATGTTAAAAAAATTGTTGCCAATGTTGTTTTTGTCATTTAACACAAAAACTAAAGAAGATGGACAAAAACTTTTTTCACAAAAAACAACATGCATACAATTTTCTACAATTTTGTACCTATACAATATTTTGATAGGAGTTACCATTTTCCAGATAAATGAGTCCAAAATTAAGAAAACATGGAGATTCATATATCGGTAAATCACTTAGAGGAAATAACTGTGACAATTATTGTAAGGCGTATAATATAACTTTATATTATTAACATAAAAATAAAATAAAATAAACTGAAAAAAATTAATAATACTAATATAATTTGCAGACATTTATCTCGAAAACGGCAACAGTGGTATCTGGAGAACTGTAACTCCTATCCAAATATTGTATAGAAACAAAATTGTAGAACATTTTATGCACTTTGTTTTTTGTGCAGAAAGTTTTTCTCCATCTTTTTTAGTTTTTGTGTTAAATGGCAAAAACAAAATTTGCATTTTTTTTAAACGGACGCCATTTTGAAAGTACAGCAAGTTTTTTTTTTTTTAGGACATGTCTTAAATTGTTCTTTAAGCTTTAATCTTCATGAAAAACATTGTCCCCAAGGATCGGGGGGGTGCACGGACAGTTAGGATGGGCTTCCGTAGTGTTACGTTTTATGTTGAATTTTATATTTTACTCTAAGAAATTAATCATTTATCTGGAAAATGGCAACTCCTATGCAAATATTGTATGGGAACAAAATTATAGAAAATTTTATACACTTTGGCAGAAAGTTTTTCTCCATCTTTTTTAGTTTTTGTGTTAAATGGCAAAAACCATATTTGCACATTTTTTTTAACGGACGCCATTTTGAAAGTGCAGCCAATTTTTTTCTTTTAGGACATGTCTTAAATTGTTCCTTAGGCTTTAATCTGTATGAAAAACATTGTCCTAACGAATCGGTTGGGGGGGGGGGGGGGGGGGTGCACGGACACTTAGGGTGGGCTCCCGTAGTACTAAGGAAAATCCTAATACGACCATACAAACCCACGCAGAGGTGGACTAACCAGGTGCGGGCCCTGGGCTATTAATACTTTGGGGGCCTTCCCATCTCATAAGATAACATTTTTTTGGAATCAGATCATTCAAACGCGCAGTTATCTCCCTTTAGAAGGACGGTCCATACTGGCTCAAAATATGGTTTGAAGTTTACTATGATCTGTAGTGTTACATTCTACAACTTATCCTGATTACTACTGTGTGAAACGGAAACAAAATGCGAGGATAATAATTACCTCCTACCTCAAGCGGGTCACTGCGAGCTCGTTCCAGTTCTTTGCATAATTATTAACATTGCACAAATTCTTCCAATATTTTGAATCAGGCCCTTCATCTGTTGTGATTTCACAGTAGCTGCTCATTGGCTAATGACACTTTTTGGTGGGGATCTTGAGGTAGGTGGCTAGCTTAAGAAGTTTAAGAATCTTAAAAAGCTTATTTGTCTCTGTCCAAGAATGACGATATTTCTTCTTTCTCTGCGCGGCTACTTGCCAACTTAGGATGGCTGACAAGTATTTTTGTATGTTAAACCACTAGGAATGTATGTAAATTGCTAATGGAATATTTTTTATTTTTGTTTTTATTTACCAATGTTTTAGAAGTGAAAATTTAATTTGAATGAAAAGTTAAATTTTAATGTCTTTTTCACTGGTAAAATGTGTAGGTACATTTTAGACCATGTGCCAGACCTCTCAGTCATTATAATTTGGGGGGACTGAATGAAACTTTTACCACGGGTTTTTGGGGTAATATGGAGCAAAAAATTCGGGGGGCGGGTCCATCATGGGGAGGTAGCTTTCAAATATGGCGGCCGTTCAAATGGTGGTCCGATTATGAATTTTTAAATTTAATTGTCTCGAGATCGGATGGAGAAATCTTGAATTTCTTTTTCTAAATGTAGGTAAATGAACGGACTACAGTTTTCTTCCTAATATTTATGGCCGAAAAAACAGTATTTATCGGTCAAAACTCGAAAAAACGAAAAATAAGGTTCTTTGAGTTTTACTGTTTATTGGACTTATGATTGGGTATATTGAGAACATGTTCTGAATAAGTGTTTCAGAGAAACATCTCACCTTTAAAATGCAAAAAAGAAATTGAATATCGGATCAATAGAACCCGACATTTCGAAATTCAAATTGAACGGTGCGGGGTTGAGTATTAATACTGTGTTTTAAAATAATAGGGTTTATCTATCTGTCCGTATAATTTTATTTTTTTTTTGCGTTTTATTTTATATTATTTATTTCATATTTCAGATAATAGTGTGACTCCTCCAAAGAAAACATGGATCCTACTCCAAAAAAGATGAAAATTGACCGTAGCTGCATCATTTGTGAAAATTCTACACCGGTTAATCTACACCACTCCAAAGACTTGGACTCATGGAATGCTTTGTACAATGCCGCGTTACTAAGAAAATTTGAACCAATAATAAAACTTCACGACCAACAAAGACGTAGGAAAGGTCTAACTCATTTATATCTACCCATTCCAAAAACTCAGAGTACAGAACTCTCATGCAGGCTCCATACACGAGCTTGTGTAAGCGAACTGCGCGGTTGTAGTGTTTACCAGAAAGAACTTTATCAATGGAGCAAATAGTATATCTTGAGCTATAGACAATATTGACTTTATTCATACTATTAGTGAGGAGCTTGGTTAAGAAATTAAGAAGTATCTCCGGCCCTCGAAAGTTATCAATGGACAGATTGTTGATATTCGGTGGCCAAATTTGTTCTACCGAGGAAATGGAATTCTTTATTGAACTCTTCAGAATATTAGCTGCTACTTCAATCTGTTCACTGACATTGAGACCACTCTCAAATGCGTCCAACTTATTCTTCGTTTTAATATAGCCACTAGCTAGGCTTCAAAGGTCTAATTGGAAGGAGCTATATAAACCTTGTTACTAACTTGACACATCTTAACAGATCACCGAATTTCTTCTCTTTCTAATTTATCTTCTTTGGAGTACGGATCTGAGGAAGTCTGCTGTACCTTCTGTGGTCGTTTCCTGGTGTATGACTTGTAGCAGGAATGATGATAGTGAGCCTCACCAGCGACAATATCTCGTGAAATAATTGCCATGACTTTACTATCCATTCGCTCGACGGCTACAGCTCGAAGTGTCTTGTCCGCTCTGAGATCAACGAACTTAACACACTTCTCCCTTGTCCTCGAACTTTGGGAGTATTTTCCTGGCTTGTCACAAAAGATGCAGATCTCCGGATAAACACGCCCTGTAGTACTGGCATTTTTCCTATCGGGCAATGATCTTCTCATAGATGACGGAGTTCCGTTGATGTTTCTATTATCTTCATCAGGTGAAGGACCTTTATCTGCGGCGCGGGCGATTCTTTCAAGATTTCTCTTGTGGACGAAAGTTTTGCGACATTCTTTATGGTAGTAAACGTCAGGTATTTGTTGGTCAGATAACCCCTCGTGCAGTTTTATTATTGGTTCAAATTTTCTTAGTATTGCGGCATTGTACAAAGCATTCCATGAGACTAAGTCTTTGGAGTGGTGTAGAATTTTCACAAATGAAGCAGCTACGGTCAATTTTCAAATTTTTTGGAGAAAGATCCCTGTTTTCTTTGGAGGAGTCACACTATTACCTAAAATATGAAATAAATAATATAAAATAAAATGCAAAAAACAATAAAATTATACGGACAGATAGATAAACCCTATTATTTTAAAATACAGTATTAATGCTCAACCCCGCCACGTCTACTTTGATTCTCGAAATGTCGGGTTCAATTAATCCGATCTTCAATTTCTTTTTTGCGTTTTAAAGGTGAGATGTTGCTTTAAAACTCTTATTCAGAACACGTTCTCGATATACCCAACCGTTAGTCCAATAAGCAGCAAAACGTAAATTTCAAAAAATCCAATTTTTCGTTTTTTCAAATTTTGACCGATAAATACTGGTTTTTTTGGCCATAAATATTACAAACAAAAATATATTCAATTCATTAACCCACATTCAGAAAAAAAGAAATTCAAGATTGCTCCACCCGATCTCGAGATAATTGAATTTAAAGATTCGCAGTCGGGCCGCCATTTTGAACGGCCGCCATATTTGAAAGCTACCTCCCTCCGACTTTTCTGCTCCACATTAGCCTAGAAACAGCTGGTAAAAGTTTCAGTCAGTCCCTCCAAATTATAATGACTTTAGGAGGTCTGGCACATGGTCTATTTCTGTGCAATAAAATCCCGTTCACCTATTTTTCGCTATATTAAACCATTCTTTATTTATTTGTCAGTGTCGGTGTCATATTTTCGAAATGCCGAAATGAACTGAACATGAAAAAATTCTAATTCTCTCTAAAATTGAAGAGCAGTTGCTAATCATTATCACTTAAATAAAAGTACCGTTATGAGTCTGAAGAAACGGTGGGAGGAGGAAGGTATCATAAAGAGAAAAGACGGTTCAGGCCGACCGAGAAGTTCAAATCTTGCTCAAGATGAAGCGCTCCTTGGCTATTTGAGGGAAAATCCATTTCAAACAGCAGTAGACGCTGTGTCCATGACAAATTTTCTATCATCGAGGTCAACAGCTAGCTGAAGGATAGGAAAATCGGAATTAAAAAACTGGGTAAGTGTGTTTACCGATGAAAAAGTTGTGTATCTTTTCACCTTTCCCAACATCCCTAGCAAAATATGTTCAATTTTATAAAAAAAAGTTACAGATCGACAAACAGAATTTTTTTTCTCAAACTTAAAATCTCGACGTTTCATGACATTTTAAAGCTATTTGAACAATAAGAATTTTCAATTTTTTTTCATCGTTAATATGTTTCCACTGGATGTGGAAGTAAAATTATTGCAGGCAGACACGTGCAGAACAACCATGCAGAAAACCGCTGTTTAATGTTTTGAGCTTTCAGAATCTGGCATTATCTCGGACACAATTTTTCAACGTCAATTTTTACATTTGTTATAAATCGAAATCATTAAATTATTAACATTTTTCCAAATACCTTACTTATGACATTTCACAATCAATGTCACTTTTTTATAACCTATATGATAACAAAAAATTCCAAAAAGACTGATTCACATCACTTAATATTAGTAAAAACTGGATTACTTGATTTTTCAAGTGTACGGGGTTTTATTACACAGAAGTGTACCTAGTACAGAATCCAATGTTAGTGTATTTTTTTGACTGATTTCTAGTTCTTTATTCCTTATAAGGGTTAATTTGTAGTTCCTGATTTTTTTTAAGGATACAGAATTTGTTTAAAGTTTTTATTTGCCTAATCAACATTTGCAACATATGTTTTGTTTTACCTTTTTTGTTGTAACCAATGTAACCAATTTTAAATAAAATCTCCTAATATGCAGATAGATTATAAGTATCTTTTAACACCTTTGGCGTAGCTAAAATAGCTTTTTCTGTGTGGTAGGACCAGAAAAATTTTCCTAGACGCCTGGACCAAATCGAGCCAGTCCGACTCTGATCAGGTGCATCGTGCAGTGTGCACTATGATTATCAGTAATTATTTTGCTATTAGTTTTGTTATGTAAGAATATTATTATATTTAGTTTAAATTATTCTACTAAATAGATAAAGAAAATATATATAAACACGATTAATTTCATAAAAGGATTCCATTAAGTTGTAGATGCTCGAACTGTTATTTATAAAGTTATTCAAAACATGGCCAAAGTGATATATTTTATTGCGTTTATTTACTTGGTTGGTAGCGACAATCTTGGGGTAAGGAAAATATTTTTATTTCTTTTAATCAACTAAGGGCATCTTTTAGCACTTCTTTGTAGATAGTTGTAGATGCAGATGTAGAGTTTATTCTCCTGATTTTGTAATGGTCATCACGTAGCACATAGTTCCACTGATGTATATGGTATAAATATTTTAATTCTTAAAGATACCATTGATATAGTCATGCACCCACTTACTCTTCTTATTAATGCCTGCATTAGTGAGGGGCACTTCCCTGGCGTATTAAAAGTTTTACCTTTTTTTAACAAAGGAAACATTGATGTTATCGACAACTATCTTCCTATCTCTATCATCCCCATTTTTGGAAAAATCATAGAAATTATTCTCAAAAAAAGACTTGTAAATTACTTAGACAGTAATAAAATTTTAAATTGTCGTCAATTCGGTTTAAAAATAAATGTTTCACCACTATGCCAGTTTTTAAATTAGAGTGCGACATAGTTGAGGGCCTTGAGGAGAGCGAGCATGTAGCTATTAGCTTGTGCAATTTTCCAAGGCCTTCAACTGTGTCTCACATGAAATACTTCTGGAAAAGATGGTTTGTTAAGTTGGAGAAAGAGAAAATAGTTTTGGCCAAGAGGCTACCGGAAAATCGGCAACATCTGGTATGTTTAATTCGAAATGGTGCACTATGCTCTCTTATTTGTGTTGTTGTTTGTAAGCGGAGTATCGCTCAGTTTGGACTGGTAAAACTTCTGGGACGTTACGCTGACGTAGATCACTGTGTAATGCCATGCAGCATACATTTAGTTCTCTTAAGGAGAATTGGAAATAAGGCGGAGAAACCGATTTTTAATAACTGATTCTTTAATGTCGTCGCCAACGCGCTGCATCACAGCGGCCCGGCCTATGTTAGGTCCTGCCTCATCACAGTAGTATAAATCAATTTTACCCCCATATCGAGAGTAGTAATGTAAAAAAAATTGAAAATTTTATTGTTTCAATATGCTTAGAATGTCGTGAAACTTCGAGATTTTAAATACAGAGCAAAAAAAATTCTGTCGGTCTGTCTGTAACTTTTTTTGTGCGCACGATTACTCTGGAACCGTTTAAGATACCCACGCAACACAAGGCTGTCCGAGGGACGTACTATGGCAAATCCCATTTAGCATTTGGGCTTGCCTATGGACATCCTAATATCCCAGAATGTATACTTTTCGGCACTCTTTTGGTCATCCCAATGTCACAACTCCGTATCAGATAAAAGTAGTACGAGGGTCGTCCTGAAGGATATATCGGCGCTTGTACTAAGGGCATACCAGGATATCCCGGGATATTTTGGAAGTTCTATGTATTACGAATAGGTTGTACAAACTACATACTTAAATGTTCCAGGACCACAGATGCCACGGGAATCTAAATTTTGGTACTAGACCATTTTAAATTCGGGTTCAACAATTTTATACTTAATTTTTCTGTTTCTTGGTGGAATCCTCTGCCACATATGTTTTCTTCTAGAACAATGTCCATAAAATAAACAAAATTATAAAATTATCCAGTATTTTACTGGAAAATTACCTCTACGCCTGTAACTTTTACGTCAAAGGAGTGTAGAGGTTATTTTGTAGTAAAGTACAGGATAATTATATTATTTTGTAGATTTTACGGATATTGTCTTAGAAGAAAACATGTGGCAAAGGATCCCACCAAGAAACACATAAGAATTAAGAAAATGCCACAACCAACATTTAGACAATAATGTTATACTTAAGTTTAAAAAAAATTGAATTTTAAAAATTTTAAAATTTTTTTTTTTTAAATGAGCTGTCTTGAGGACGTCCTAAAATAGTATATCCTAAAAGGTACATCCGTGTTTCTATTTATTTTACGTACCGGGATATCCAGGTACGTCAATTTGCCATTCCATATCCCGATTGTGCTGTGTGTATTGACTTGAAATTTGTTACACGTGCGTATTTTATCGGGATCTGGAACTAGATTATATTTTGATCTTATTCCGTTGAATTTTATTCCGAGCCATGAGCGGCTATAGACTCCTGGGTAGTAGTACAGTTTCGTTCATATATGTGTAACCGTGTCTTTTGTCAAGGTGTACTCCTAAATACTTGACACAGTCTCGCGTTGGAATTTGGTTCCCCGATCAAAATTGGCGTTATTATTTTATTAGTAAAGTGTGAAAACTTTTGAGTTCGATTAATCATAGGCTGTGTGCGCCTTCAGCAGCATGTTTGTCGTCTGGGCATTATGGCAGTGAGTGCACATTAGGGTGGGTTGAAAATCCCCCAAAAAAATTTTTTTTTGAAATGCGAAACGCTCCACCTCTAATAAGTTTACGGTGATAGAAACTTACATTCCCAATTGTTTTCATATTTTTCTGATCACATTTTCTGCCTCCAACCAGCCCTCCTTTATAACACCACAACAAGGTAACTATATTAAGTAAGGTTCAATTGTGCAGCTCTTCGCATGGTTTTGGTCCAACCATCCCAGAACTCACCACGTGGAGGTAGCTGCACATAGAGTTCCACCCCCACCCCTCCGCTCAATAAGTTATTTAAACATGGAAATCTTGTTTAGATTCAAAATTCGGCATTTCTTGTCTTCCCTGAATTCTTGCATGAATGAAGCCATCTCTTGCAACTGACCCTATAACAGACTTTGCTGCTTCTGTCACCAGTTTGACACATCTTTCCACTGCCTGTGTATGACAGGGAAATTTTGGAAAATCCACCTCGGGTGTAGCAGGACTATTAATAAATTTTTTCAAGTCGTCAGTAGATATATTTGATGTAATTGGAGGTTCTGTGACTTTAATATTTGGCCAGTCAATTAAAGTTATATAATTGTCAGCATCAAAATTAAGTGATGGAACTTTAAACTGTCGAATTCTTTTAGTTTTAGCTTCTCTAGCTTTCAAAATATGACGCAAGCTCAGTTCTCTCACGTGTTGGCTGTCATCTGTCAACATTGCCAGTAATAGATTCTCAGGATGAGCAAAGTAAGCGTTCCTAGCAATGACAGGATCAATTATCGCTCTTAAGTCATCATCGAGATAGCGGGACAATTTAATAGTCAGCCACAAATGACGAGCTCCATCTTTACAGGAAGGTTGAGACTTTATCTTAAACCAGATTGGTGCATAAACCTTCATCACGAATTCTACCAAATCTCTAAGGGTCGAGGATGGTTTTTCTGTAGATACATGTGACCTCAGTAAGCGATTGGCTGTAGTTAACCATCTAGCGTGAGAAAGTTTTCCTGGCTGACGATGAGCGAGGCTTAAGGAACCGCTGGAAATTGCTTGACACATATTTAGAAGATATTTCTGATCTGTGCTCAAATCTGTGCTCTTGGCAGTAGTCATCTCAAAATCTACTTTAATGGGGAGATATTCAACTATGGGCAATTTCTCGCAAGTCTCCAAGAGCTTACCATGGGTCCAGAAAATTTGGAGGGTCCTGTTGTCTTTCCATCAAAGTAGTGAAATAGATGGCGTAAAGGCAGCTCGTTTCCATGCAGCTGACAGACTAACCACTGTATGGGACGTTTAACTTCCAGCTCAATCAATCTTAGCACACCTCCTTTTATTCCAGTATTGACGTTGGTACCGTCGCAGCCGAAAGCCAGTAGGGAATTTAGACTGATGTTTCTTGTATTGAAAAATTCAAAAATTGAATTTTTTATATTTTCTGCCGAGCCTGAAGAAGGTGTGGTGTGTCCTAAATATTTAGACTCTGGTTCTTCGATCAATGCCAGATGTTCTTCGGTAATTTCACGACGGTGAAATTTTCCTCCCACGTTGTCTTGAATTTCCTCCCATCGAAATATAAATCACGAATTTCCGTTAAGTCTAACTGCGTAGATGTGGCCAGCGTTCGTGATTTCTGTCTTTCTTTCTGTACTTTGCATTTGTCGATTACTTTAGATGAATTATCTTGAGTAATCAAACCGATATCTTTCAAAACAGCCGATGATATAGCTGCAGCTGCCCTACTTGATACTTCATATCTGTCGCATATCCTGGCTACAGTTGTCAATTTCACGCGCATTTGCTTACAAGACTCTTCCTTTGCAGAAGTATTCCTACTTGACGCTGATGGCTCGGGAACAAAGCAGCCTGGTGTAAGAGGTTCACTAATTTCCGTATCGCTTTAGTGAGTAATAGAATCATCAGTGTCTTTGCAAGGCAAACCAGTATACTGCATTGCACTTACCACTGTAGACTTCTTGACTTCTACCTGCAATTTTCTCTTTTCTGCCCTTCGCATTTTTTGGGTAGCAGCAATATCTATGTTGCGTATAAACATTTTCCTGGAATAAGAGTCATAATACGAGCATTAGACAGCACTGGAATCGAAGCTTTTTCCCACATCACTAGTAGCTTATCATAAAGCACGGTGGATATTTGAAATATTGTTGGTTCTTTATTAGAGCCTTGTTTCAATTCATGGCGCAACCACAAGTAACATTTCATAAGATCTTCGTGAGTTGGATGCACATTACCATTAAAATCTCGGGGGGCACCAAACACGGGGTCTATTACTGTATTAATAACATTAGCAGCCATTGTTATTTTCAAACACCGTTTCTAGTAACAAAAACACACAGGAATAACACAAATTAGTTTTACAACATTAATAATACTCCAAGGGAATACACTGCAATAAAATCTGTAGACAACTGAGGTTATGTGTTTCGATGGAACATTTATATTAACAAAATCATGACATTGTGGTGCCATCTACGGTAGAGTAGCGCAAGTTTGGCTTTATATGTGATCATAACTAACTGTATTAAGTATCTATATTATAAGAGAGAATAAATAAACAATTCAAATTAATTTCATATTTATCAAAATAAATTGAAATTTTGGGGGTGAGTTGGAGGCAGAAGGGGTCGAATAAAAAAGTTTAAAAAAAAACTGGTTAATAAGCTAGCCTACAGGCACGTTTTGACAGGTAGAGCATTCGAATATATGGACTTTGATTTTTTCGACCCACCCTAGTGCACATGGCCGTATTGTGAACGGATTTGGCAAGTCTCATATTCGGGGATCAAGACACGACCCCAGCAGGACGCACGCACAAATGTTAGTACAGAAGCCACAGACACTCTTTTTTGAAAAACTTTCCTAAAATAATTTCTTATTTTTTGTGTTTTCACAAAATCGACTTCTGCAGGCCCACCAGCTGCTCAACGCTTTACAGTACTTTTTTGATTCTGCCATGTTTCGTCGAATGGCCGGCAGTATTAGTTTTTGACAATTTCAAGTACTGTCAAAATAAATTTCAGCTTTAAACATTTCTCAGAATTGACTTTATTTTAATTACATATTTGTGTTGATGACAGAAGCACGCTGCGCAGCTCTACAATGAAGGTACCAAAATCTTTAAACATGTGCAGCATTGATACTTTGTTTAACATAATTATAATGCTGCTACCAAACGTTGGTCGGCAGTTGTCCCTTTCATTATGACTTGTGTCAATGCAGCTTGGTACGAAGTAAATGTTTAATAAATATTCTCAATACTAATCTTTTCTAGGGGATCCTAAATGTCGCGAATGCACAAGAGAGGCCTGAGTACTGCGGATTTTCTGATCTGCTCGCGTTTTCTGATATAATACTAATCTATCTTATACCATGGATCACGGAAGGACTCTGGGATTAAAAAAACAAGGACACTCTTTTTGTCTATCAGAGCATTATGTGGAAACAAGTGCAAAGAGTATGACCACAGAAAGAAAGGAACATGCTACAATAGGATAAACCAAAAGGGCAGCTATCTAACTTCTGCTAAATATCGAGTTTGATGTTTTTAAGAAATTCTAAAATTACATCACAGACATTTTTTTATTTATTTTTTTCATTTAGCACTAATAGAAAGCAGGTATTAGGATGGTAAACTTTTTGATCACTTAATTTTTAAACGCTCAAAAAATGTATGGTCTAAATCTGCAATGATATTAGATAAGTCTGGCTATAAGTGGCCAAATTTTAGTCTGCTTAATGTTGTTATATTCTTTCTAGAGTATCTCACATCTTTGTGTCAGTAACAGGTATTTTTGTGCAAAATGCAAAATACAGATAAGCTCCTTTTAATGAAGAAATATGTTATATCACCGGTCACACGAGTCTTATTTCTATCAATCAAATATAGATACGAGATTTTATTACAAGTTATGCCCTCCCATAATATCACTGAGTCACCAATAATTCTGTTGAATTGGACAATAGTTTTTCGGTACCTGTGATTAGTACAAATCCTAGTCCTACAATCCCTGAAAATCTGTTAAGTCGAATTTCGTCTGAATAAAGCCACCATTTTTCTCTGACTCTTTTTAGTCTTTTTGTTTTTATACCTTAACGTCGGAGAGAACTATTCTTAGAAGTCTTTCAGAAATAACACCTATATGGTTTTCAAATTTTACTAAATGATTTCAGTTGGTTTTTTGAGACCATACATTTCTAGATACTCCAGATTACTGATTCATTGGTTTAATTAACGATAACACGTTGACTGATAAGGAAGACTTTGTGCTTTCAATTTTAGCCTGCACATGCCTCGGGGATACATGATTGTTACCATTCATATGCTTGTGTGCGACAGCATAGAATAAATAGGAAAACATTATTGAGGTAGTAATCTATCTTCAATGTCAACAGCACTGTTTCCGACAGCTAATGCACCAACAGGAATAATAACCAGTTGTCTCTCGACTCTTCAATTCTCTTATGAGACCAACTTTTTATTACTAGAGACGTTAATATTTTATATAAGGTATTATTATAGTTAATATGGGTATTATAATTGTTCAGTTATGATATGTATTATGCAATTATTCTCAAACATGCTTTATGGCCTTATACTGTAATGCAGAGTATAAGAGTTTGAGAATTTGTTTGAAAATGTTTCGTATTAGAAATGGAAATGGAGTAGAAATGGAATTTTATAATTAAAAAAATATTGTTGGTAATACTACCATCTATATTCAGAAGAATCAGAACAGAGTGATGAGTTGAAGAGAAAAATGAATTTATAAGCACTGAAGGACAAATATGCGAAATTGTTGTAAGAAATTGGTTTAATTAAAAGTATATTCTTAGTCAAAATTACTTACTGTCAATAAGGTCTCTTCATTGCATTGAGAGTTTTGTGCACATCTTTGAATGAAGGAATGTTATGTTGTTTATTATATGCTCATCCTTCAAAGTAGTCTACTTCTATCAGTGAGATATAAATACGAGCTTTTATTGAAAATTATACCCTCGTATAACATGACTGAATTATTAGCAATAATTTTGTTGAATTCTGAGGAACCCTTCTCAAAAGTCTTTCAGAAATAATACATAATTTTCAAGTATTGTTGAATGGTTCCAATTGGTTTTTCGAAATTATTCACTTCTAGCTAATTCAGACTGTACTGATCCTGTGGTTTAATTGAAATTAACACATTGACTGCTATAGGAGATTTTGGGATCTCAATTTCTAAATTAAACACGCCTTCGTCCATAAAATATTTAGTAGAAAAATATGTAGGAGAACATTATTGATAATCTAACTTTAATGTCGATAACACATGCTTTCGGCAGGTAACGAAGCACGGGGATGATATCCAGTTATCAGGCCCGTGGAAAGCAAGTACGGGCCCAGGGTTATAATCAAATTGGTGGGCTCCCCTCACCGGGGACAAATTAATAGTATTAATTTTCAATACACACATTTAATTTGAAATATTATATCATTTATTTATAATGTTATTAGTATAAAATACTCCAGTCGGTGAAGTAAAAAATACACCAGGAGCTCGCAAAAAATGTTATCTGAAATTTTCCTTCAGTAACTGTTAGTGGAGGGGGTATACATCATTAAACCACAAAAATCCGTTCTGTGGGAACGCCCCAAAAAACCACCCCTTCGGTGAAAGAAGCCTTATTTTTCTGATAACTTGTTAACCGTTGAAGATATAAAAAAATGCTCATCATAAAAAAGAAAGCTTGACTAATATCCTAAAAAAAAGTCATATTGTAATTTTGTTGTATATGCCATAGTTTTAGAGAAAATCGATATTGAAAAAAATTCCAAAATTTGTATTTTTAATGCGCGCGAGTTTTCATTTATTTGAAATTTATTGTGCGCGGTCTATAGAAAAAATTGAATTGCTCGAAAACCATACAAGCTAGGAAGAAAAATCAAAATGGGTTTTAAAGGGGATATAAAATACTCTCTTGTGTTGTCATTTTTGATGGCTATTGATATTTATTAGTATATAAAAATAACAATATAATATAGTTATCTCTTAATTTTTTGCGTCTCTAACTATTCACAGGCCCATAAAAAATAACTGACTTTAATATAAGTTATAAATGCATTATTTTTTAGTTCAAGGTAGTACTTCAATGCAGAAAAAGTTAGGAATAAAAATATTCACATTTACAAATTTACCAGCATGTTGAAGTTAGCCAAATTTTTGCCAATTTTTTATTTTGATTTTGCCAATATAACCATTTTCATATAGGTAATCCAAAGTGTGGCCGTTTTTCCTCTCTTTTCAATTTCCTCCATTTTATTGAATAATTTTTTGAGCTAAATTTTCAAGATGTTTGGGTCTTTTTTTTATTTTTAGGAAGCAATAAAAAATTGGCCAAAATTTGGCTAAAAAAGTCAGTTATTTTTTATGGACCTGTGAATAGTTAGAGGCGGAAAAAATAGATAACTATATCATATTTTGATTTTTATATACTAATAAATATCAATAGCCATCAAAAATAGCAACACAAGAGAGCGTTTTATATCCTCTTTAAAACCCATTTTGATTTTTATTCCTAGCTTGTATGGTTTTCGAGCAATTCAATTTTTTCTATAGGCCGCGCGCAAAAATTTCAAATAAACGAACATTCGCACGCATTAAAAATACAAATTTTGGATTTTTTTTTCAATACCGATTTTCTCGAAAACCATGGCATATACAACAAAATTACAATAGGACTTTTTTTTTAGGAAATTAATCAAGCTTTCTTTTTTATGATGAGCAATTTTTTATATCTTCAACGGTTAACGAGTTATCAGTAAAATAAGGCTTATGTCACCGAAGATATGGTTTTTTGGGGGAGGTTGCAGCACCCCAGATATGATTATTGTGGTTTTGTGATGTATAACCTCTCCACTAACAGTTACTGAAGGAAAATCTCAGATAACATTTTTGTGATGGAAATTTTTATAATTATTGGACTAAAATGTAAAAAAATATATTTTTATCTATAATTGATAAATTTATCAATACAAAAATATAATTAACGGTAATGGTACCGGGCCCGAAGCTGCCTCGTCAGCCCTGGTTGGTCCGCTAACGAAGGGGCAGGAGTTTGCTTTGTGTATAAGTTAAACTAATATGATCCAAAAGAAGATAAATCAAGTTTAAACAAATATAGCAACTTAAAGGGCCGCCGGCTCCCATACTATCTCCCGCTGTATTGTTGAAGGCTTATTATTCCCTTGTACTTGTAGCGATTTGCCAGTCAGATATGAGTGAATTAGTTTAGTGATATGAATTGGAAAATTATAAATATGTAGTTGTCTCTATAAAGAAACCCCGGGATCCAGACAATAACGAAGACTCTCAATATCTAGGATCACTATGGTAGTGCTCTTTCCGAGGTTATAGTGATAAACCAATAAACTTGGAATCAATTTGCAGATGGTTTGGCAAGTTGCTTAGTCACATCATGTTTTCAATCAAATCACCATATTCATTATACGGAGCTCACCGATTGCTCTTGTAATTCAATATGTGTAAAGGGCATGTAATTCGGTGGATAGTTGTTTGTAGAACAGTTTAGTTTGTCTCACACGTACCCTAGCTATTTCCATAGAGGCATTTCTGTTTTACGAAATATTTCAGGCAGTAAGATTATTTGAAAGTAACGAGATCAATGCCACATTAAGTCACAGTTGTTTACTAATACGTAGCAGGTGTGTTGTTGATAAAAACAAACAGTTCAGTTCAGTTTATCCATGGCTCGTGTATTCGGAGAAAATTTAATTGGTTCTTGTTTACTGCCTCCAAAGACGAACTTTAATTAATGTTAGACAAATGCTAATTATATGAAATCTTATTTGTTTCAAGTAATAAAGACACAGAAAAATAGAACGCTTTATTTTTTTACTGAAGAGATTTTAGTTATAACTTTGATTGATATCCTGTAGTTTAAGACAATATGTCACTTGACCATGATTTCTATACGAAAGTTAGAAGTTAAACAGAGTCCAGTGCAATTAGTCATTATAAATGAAAAATGACGGAACCCAGCTATAATGAATGGATTTGAATGATTTTTTTTTTTGATTTCTAATGCCATAAACTAAAAAGTTTTCCCATTGAAAATTACCGAAAGAGTATGAGCGAGTAGCAATGTAAAAAGTGCAACCGCATCTACCGAACTAAAATGGCTTCTATAAGATGTCTCGTATGCTGACTGTCTTGTGTACAAAGTTTTAAGCTCGTGGACTCTGCATGGGGTGGGAAAAAAAATATTTTACCCCTAAATGTTTTATTTTTTTTCTCACCTCCTATTTGACGGATCGCTTTGTAATTTGGCACAAATAATATTAGTGTTAGGATAGTTTATTTTAAAAAATATTACTCTTCTACGATGATGTTATGCATTAAAAAGAAATTAATATATTTTTTCAATGGCCGGAAGGGTGACCACCCTGTTTGACACTATTACCATATTTTGATATAATATGTATTTAAACTATAACTATAACCTATAACAGTTACAGTTTTATTAATGCGGTGGAACAGGACAAAAATAAATAAAAATTATCTGAACTTGCAATATTACGAGTATATTATTTAATATTTAGATAGGTAATCATATAATTCATTCACGTTTAGTTATTTCACTTCAGATAAGACATCGCAAAGAAAACGAAGAACAAGAAACGCGACGTCAAGAAGAAAAAGAAGAGCAAAAAAGAAGACGTCAAGAGGAAGAAAGGCGGCGTCAAGAAGAAAGACACGAATTGAAGGAAATAATGGAAGACCTGAAAATAAGGCGCCAAGAAGAGAAAGAAGAACAAGAAAGACAACGCCAAGAAGAAAGAGAGGAACAAGAAAGACGCCAGGAAGAACTGAGGAAAATCCTGAGCGATCAAATGAAAATCCAACAAGGCGCTATGAATTCAATCACTAACGAAATCAAAGAAGAGATAAACAAGGTCGAAGATAGTAGGTGGGGTCAAGACTGAAGTCAGTCAAGTCAAAGGGGAAGTAAGCGACAACAAAGAAAAGATGAGTGATGTCGAAGGAGAAGTGGAGCGCTTTAAACGACAATTGAGAGAGAATGGAAGCCAGCTAGTAGCATCATCAGGTCCTCGTTTAAAACCTCCCTCATTTGACGGCCAAAGCTCATGGACAACGTACAAGAGGCAATTTGAGGCGGCTGCAAGTGCGAATAACTGGGATAACGAGGAAAAGGCTATGGCATTAGTTCTGGCGCTAAGGGGCCAAACCTCAGAGTTACTTCAGACCATCCCGGTGGAGAAACAAAGGGACTTCAAAGTCTTGGAAGCTGCATTAGACTTGAGATATGGCGACCAACACCTTGCACAAGTATACCAGGCTCAGCTTAAATCAAGGACGCAAAAGGTTGGGGAAAGCTTACAAGAATTCGAAGCTGCGATAGAGAGACTGGCACACCTGGAATATCCGAGTGCACCAAGAGAATTTCAGAATCAACTAGCGGTGGGAGCCTTTTTAGATGGCATCAGGGCCGAAGAGGTCAGGCGAATTCTTAGAACATCGCGGCATCAAAGTATTAGCGAGGTTTTGGTGCGTGCCCTCGAAGTAGAAGCTGCCTTTAAAGACACCTGTTGGTCAGAAGTGCGTGCTGTGATAGTTGAAGAGGCACTATAAATACAAAATAAATCATTTTTCAATCGGCTGGCTACTTACGCCCCCGCTATGCCGCAGCCGCATCTGTCTTACAAATCTCTGTAGCTCCATCTCATACTGTTACGTTCTCATATATAGTATCTTATCTCCGGAATTTTAAGTGTGTGTATCGTAGGTACTCGTGATTTTCTTATGTTATTATACTCTTCGTAAAAACGAAGAGTATATTGTATTTGATCGGCACATTTCTAAAATCGTAAATATCGCTCGTAGAGAAAAATTCTTCATATCATTGTGTTAGTGAACGAATTCTGAACGACTTTCAAAATGTCCGTCTGCCCGTCCGTCCGTCTGTCCGTCCGTCACGTTTCTTATAAGCAGGATAACTCAAGAAAGAAAAATCCGACTGAAATTTGGGCAGTAAGTTAGTGTTGGCTAGAGGAAGAACCCTATTATTTTTGAACAAAATCGATCAGTAAATAAAAATGTTATTAATAATTTAAATTTGAAAAAAAATTTTTTTTGTTTTTTATGTTTTTGTAAGAAATCTGGTGAAATGATATTTCATTTTAATATATAATATTTTTATATTTTACAAATATACATTTTATAATGTAATATACAACCGTGGAAATATATTTGTAGCTTTTATAATGTAAAAATTTACGTTTTTTTACGTATTAAGTGGTGGAGTAGTTCTTACGCTTTTGACTCGGAATCCAAGGGTCCCGGGTTCGAAACCCAAGTTTTTTTATTTTTACTTTATTTCACACTGAGTCTTTTACCAACTAAATTCGTACTATAAAATTTTACAATGTCTAAAACTAACATTATTTACAAACAACTGCGAAGAGTATCCTATAGAATGTGTAACAATGATATAAAAAGTTCAGTGAACAGGCGAAGAGTACGTTTTTAGCTTGTTTGTATTGTATCTAATACTTAATTTTTCCATTTTTAAAAAACTTAGATAGTAGTTAGTGTTATGCGCGAAATGGAAAGTTCTAAAACTGATAGCAATAGTTCTGAGAGCAAAATCAGCTCACTTTTTTTAAAATGCAAAAACAGTAACAATGTATAATATGTAAAAAAATTGGAGGTACTATAATCGAATCAACCAATAAAATTTTCTTTACTGCCACAGTTAGATGAGGAAAGTGACTTGGATAAATAATTTTGTTTTTTATGTGTTATCATGTTCCTAATGGTTAATAAAATAGGTCTTATAGATGTTCGTATGTAATAATAATAATAACATCCCGTCTAATGCTTTAAGTGAATTCCATTGTGACCACAAAGCCTTCAATCCTACTCCTTTGTTGAGACATCCTTCCATTCTTGGATTCCTTTTTCCTTTGCTCACAATATGGGTCCAATTTTTGCATCACTCAGTTACTCTTGTCTGAATGAATTATATAATTATCTATCAAAATATTAAATAATATACTCGTAATATTGCAAGTTCAGATAATTTTGATTTATTTTTATCCTGTTCCACCGCATTAATAAAACTATAACTGTTATATGTTATAGTTATAGTTTAAATACATATTATATCAAAATATGGTAATAGTGTCAAACAGGGTAGTCACCCTTCCGGCCATTGAAAAAATATATTAATTTTTTCTTAATGCATAAAATCATCGTAGAAGAGTAATATTTTTTAAAATAAACTATCCTAACGCTAATATTATTTGTGCCAAATTACAAAGCGATCCGTCAAATAGGAGGTGAGAAAAAAAATAAAACATTTGGGGGTAAATTATTTTTTTTTCCACCCCATGCAAAGTCCACGAGCTTAAAACTTTTTACACAAGACAGTCAGTATACGAGACATCTTATGGATGCCATTTTAGTTCGGTAGATGCGGGGGCACTTTTTACATTGCTACCCGCTCATACTCTTTAGAAAATCCGTAAATTAAAAAAAAAAAACAATTAAAATTTTTAGGTATCTCAACGAAAAATACAATTATCGGAATTTTTAAATATTCCCTTTAAGAAAATAATGATTGTTATAGCTTTCAAGGTTTTTTATAAAGGAATTCTAAAAAATTAAACTTTTTAAAATTAATTTGAAGATGGTACAATCTCCAAAAAGCGAAATAAATGAAAGAAACGTTAAATAATTCAAATACGTCAATTTTTTATAGAAAATAATTTATTAACAACTTAAATAATAATTATTATAAATTTTAATGACTAAATAATTATACATTTTTCTTACAAGGATAATCATGTAAACTAATTGTCTCCGACGTTTCGTTTTTGATATCATTCATTAATATCATTGGTGGAGCATTTGAGCACCTTTACATAGTAAACATGCTACAGAACAATTTAAGCCACTTTTTCTACATCCAAACCCAGTTTTACATGAACAAAAGTCATTTTCAATAAATTTTCAGAAGCTGGTGGTTGGTTTACTCTAACTGGTACTAGTGAATTATCTTTTTTTTTTCATCCCCATTCTTTCGGCAACTTATCATGTCCTACCCACAACTGTACTTGTAAATACACTCTTTTTATATGTTCTGAACTAGCATAATTTTGCCGAATCTCTTCTCTTGAGAAGAGCAGGGATATTTTACTTGCCTAACATTTAATAGACACGGGATCGCCTGCTTTACGTCCCCTCCGAATGATGGTATATCCACTACGTAATCCTCGTCTTGAAATTACATAGCTTCCACGTACACGCTGATATATAAGCTGGTAAAAGTTGGGACGAGATCGCAGCGTTTACCAAGATGGATTTCGCCCATCCAAGTACTAACTGCACTGAACGTTGTATAAAATTATTTATATTGTCTTGATTTTTAGGAGCACTATATAATGTTAAAATGCATAAAATGCCCGATTACAAAATATTAGTGACGTTAGCATTTTCATCAGTAAAGATAATAGCAGCATCTTGTAAATCTGTACGATTTCCGAATAATTTAGCGAATTTATTTTTACCCTTTTTATAAAATACTGGAGTTGAATCACATCCAGTTAATGAATATAAAAACCAAATATACTTCTTGCTGTTAACAACAAAATCAAAGTTTATGATGGAGTCATTCCAATAGATGAATTGTTGCTCTTTCAAGGTATCTGTGTTTTAAAAAATCAGAAGAACTTCAAACATACATGAATTTTAAGTTAGCTTCATATCCTGTAACTCTGTTCTATCAAGTTTTAATGCGAAAGACAACTACATCAAATTTGTATGATTTATTTACACGGCTCGATATTAGTGTAAAAGATAACAATACATTTTCATATGTTATTGACGGCGGAATGTTATTACATCATTGCAAATGGCAATTAGATGAAAAGTTTCAGACGATATCGCAGAAAACTGCAATGAGTAAAAAATGCATTTTACAGGAAAACAAAAATTACACTTTAAAATTCTTAAAGGTTAATAGCACACATTCTATTGTATCTAAATTATTATAACTTATACTGATCTGAAGACAATTATACTACAATAAACTTACTTATATATTACGAAGTGATACAAGTCTTGATATCAACATATCTTTTTCAAACTCGGAATTTACAACTGTATCTCGGAATTCACAATTGTTAAGTCAGAATTGACAGACCATGAAGTAGTACATGTAAATTAGATTAAAACAGCAGTGAATAAAAGAAATAATTTATAAAGTAATAATATTTGAGATGCGTACTCTAGATAGATTAGAAATAGAAAAGTTCCCCCCCTCCCTTTTTCTGCAAAAAAAACACCCCTAACGGGGATTTAAAGCTGATTTTTCATTTTTATCTTGAAGACCGTTCGTCAGAAGAGAAAAAAGTAAAATGTCCTATTAACCTTGTAGCTTATCCTCACATATTTCGCGCTAACAGCCTCCGAACGAGGGGTAGTTTGGAGCGCACAGGTAAAAATCGATCTTATTCGAAGTTTCACAGCGAATATCTTAAGACCGGTTACTTTAATGAGAAAAATGCTCAGGAATGAATTTATAGAGCGGAATTCACTCTATCAGATGCATGTATAGCGGGTATTGACGCAAGTGATTTTTATTTATTATCCCTTTTTTTCCACAAAGCTGCATTTTGAGCTCGTTTTCACACCACCCTCGAAGTAGAGCTCTCGGTGCGTTTATTACAACATTTCATTACACCATTTCATTTTTTTTCAAGTTTTTTACGTCTCAAAATCAATATAATAAACATAATAAAAAGTGAGAAGGCATTGAACTTGGTTTTAGATTGTCCGACAATACTGACTAACAAATTTATAGTTACTACGTGGCCCAAAAATACTGTATTTTTAGAAAATAATTAATTGAATCAAAACCGTTGGAGTAAAGTAAAAATTTTATAATACTTCTTTGATTCTTTTGAACCAATATGTTATAATGCAGAATACTTTTCATTATTATTATTATTATTAATTTATTATTTACCAAAAAATATATAATATACACCAGAAATATAAAAGTTACTTATGTAAAAGAAATGAAAAAAAAAAAAAATTATAACACCATAAGTCAGAAAAATTAAATATCCTAATGTGGTATATAAATGGTGAGTTGCAAAGATGGTACAACACAAAAGAAATCTTTTCTGTGTTTTCTTCTACCATCTCTTGTACGTACACACCAGACATCCTGTATTTGCATGGAAATATATTAGACGAAGTTGTGTGTTTCGCTGATACTTAAAATGCTACAAAACAACTCATTCCACCTACAGAGACATCATAACTGTTGAGAACGTTACTTTATCAGACGGGCTTCTTCACCCGAACAACTAGATTATGAAATTCGTTAGTCAATATGTTTTTTTCCGAAATCGATCGGCAATGTCTACATTTTCGGCGCGATTTCAGATCGAAAAATGCACAATTCCAGTATTTTAGTCTGTTGCTAAGAAACTATCAGAAAACAGACCGGAAAAAATCCATTGCCGAGCAACGATCAACAAAACCGTACGGGAATGTTACTTTCCCAGCCTAGGCCGAGAAACTAACTGTCCCGTACGGTTTTTATGTATATTTTAGACAGTAAATAAATGCACGCAGACAAACCAACTCACATTGAAATTGCATTTATTAGTAAGCAGTTAGATTGTAATGAAGAAATGTTATGCATTAATACAAATTCCTTAATTTATAATAATATTGATTGTGATTTCAGAAAAAATAGTGTGAAAGCACATTCCCGGACTTTGATGCTTGTTGACCTCGGCCAACAATTTGCATCGTCGTCCGGGAATGTGTTGCTTTCACACCTAAATACACAATACACTACTCCCGAGTCTTATTCTCCTGTGATGTAATGTAATAGGCCCCTACCCTTTATGAAATTCCTTTATCAACTGGATATAATCAGGGCTGGCTCCAGGTATTTTGACGCCCCGGGCACAGTTTCATTTTGCCGCCCCTCCCTTATAATATAAATAACATTAAGGTCAGGTGGGGCAAAAATGAGACAAAATGACATCTTTCAATTTTTAGGTTGCTTAGAATCGAGTCATATTTAATGAAAGATTGGTATCATATGTAAAAATGGTAGAAAAAACTATATTTCTATGTATTTTTTTACTAAAAAGTACCGTTAGTTGATAAACAAAAATAAATAGTGTGTCATTTTTACCCTCCAAGTGGGGTAAAAAAAAGACAGTGGAAGGCAAATGAAAGACACGTGATTTGTTCCCATTCTTATTGACGTCGTACAAATGGAAGTGCAAAAATAAGACAGAGGAGGGTTTTTTCTATATATGTAATTTATTCAGATTTTTTACTAAACAAGAAGGGGATTGCAGAAGGGCTAGCTTCTCCTAAATTAGGAAGCTGAAATGTGCCTGCTTCAGTCTGCCCATTTGGTCTCTTTAATCTCTTTTTTACCCCCGCTTTTCATTTTTTCGTTAAAATCAAATTTTTGACGATTTAAAACTAGCAGATTAATAAACTTGATCACAAAATGTGAAGTAAGACACTTTTAGTTGACGTCTGCCAAATACGGACAATGCAAATGGAGAAACTATAAAATCCCCAAAAAAGTACTAAGCTGAGTTCAAAAATTTTTAAAAGTGAATTAAAGAGTTTACTGAATAATATTTTTTCCCGCATTAACAGTAGACATAGGACCTGATTGGATAACATAAAAAAGTTCTGAATGTACAAAACAAACCTGAATAAAAAATTAAGTTTAATTTATTTCAATCTGGGTTGGATATCGCCTTGTCTTTATTTACTGTCTGCCTCATTTTTACTCCGCCTGACCCTATCTTTTCAGTCCGTTATTTTTTATAACATTTTAAGACTCACCTACTGAATATTCTTGATGGTTTGTTTTTTTAGTTATAAGGTTTACAGCAATTTTTGGATTTTCAGCAATATGATTACTGTATTTAAAAGGGTAAAATAAAACAAGCTAAAAACGTACTCTTCGCCTGTTCACTGAACTTTTTATATAACTGTTACACATTCTATAGGATACTCTTCGCAGTTTTTTGTAAATAATGTTAGTTTTAGACATTTATAATTTTATAGCACGAACTTAGTTGGTAAAATACTCAGTGCAAAATAAATTAAAAATAAAAAAAAAACTATGCCATACCTCATTTGAGTTTCGAACCCGGCACCCCTGGATTCCGAGTCAAAAGCGTAAGAAATACACCACCACCTTACACGTAAAAAAATGTAAATTTTTAAATTATAAGACACGAGCTAAAATCATATTTTCACGGTTGCATATTACATTATGAAATGTATATTTGTAAAATATATAAATATCTAGGTATTAAAATGAAATATCATTTCACCAGATTTCTATTTAATTACAAAAACAAAAATTTTTTTTTTTCAAATTTAAATCATTAATAACATTTTTATTTACCGATCGATTTTGTTCTTCCTCTAGCTAACACTAAATTACTGTCCAAATTTCAGTACAATCGGATTTTTCTTTCTTGAGTTATCGTGCTTACAAGAAACGTGACGGACGGACGGACGGACAGACGGACAGACGGACATTTTGAAAGTTGTTCAGAATTCGTTCACTAACACAGTGATATGAAAATTTTTTCTCTACGAGCGATATTTACGATTTTAGAAATGTGCCGATCAAATACAATATACTCTTCGTTTTTGCGAAGAGTATAATAATTGAAAAAATAAACCGCATTGAAACTTAAAAAAATACCACACCACAGATATTAGACAAGAAAGTAACCTACTTTATATACAAAAAAACTAACAATAACAAATTATGGTAACTCTGGATTTGAAAATTTGCCGCCCCGGGCAGCCGCCCGCTTCGCCCCCCCTAGAGCCAGCCCTGGATATAATAAACTTGTCGTTTGCCGTTAAATTTTCTCAATATTGCGACTTCAAAGGCAATAATTGAAAAACAAACTAAGCTAATAATTTTTCAATCTATTCAAGATACCTTCAAATCAAATTACTACAACATTTTTACTAATCAATGTTACAAACAAATTTTTGATTAGTTCATGTACGGCTTCGGCAATTGTGGTTTTACTTCCACATCCAGTGGAAGTATAGTACCGACAAAAAAAATTTAAAAAATTTTTATTGTTCAAATAGGCTTAAAATGTCATGAAACGTCGAGATTTTAAGTTTGAGCGAAAAAAATTTTCTGTCTGTCGGTTTGTCTGTAACTTTTTTTGTGCGCACGTTTACTCTGGAACTGTTTAAAATATTGACTTGAAATTTGGTACACGTATGTACTTAAACGAGATCTGGAACTAGATTATATTTTCATGTTGTTCCGACGAAAGGTTGGGGGGCAAATTGGGGTAAATGCGTAAATCAAGCAGTTAAGTGTCCATAAAATTGGTATTTAGTATATACAAGAGAAGCTAAGGTCTACCAAAAAAATTTTTGGCATTAGCCACCCCTATTACCACCCCCACCCTCTTATTTAAGGGGATGAAAAAAAAATATTGTGATTTGGTGTATGTACAAGAACCAGAAACCTCAAAATATTTTTTTACTTCATCCACCCCCACTACCACCCCCTATCACCACCCCCACCCCACTACCGATGTGGGGTATCGTTTTATGGGTTTTTAGGGTAGAGGATTTCAAATATTATATTATTAAAGTTCCATAAACAATTATTTCCACGTATAAAGTTTTTTCGTTGTGAGTAACTTGGATAGAGAATCTGGATGTTGAAGTAGTGATTCCTTGGGCAGAGGTTTTTAATATTTAAAGTGATTCACAATGTTAGACATGAGGTTATATATTGTATACTTAGATTGAATTAGACTATATTTATTTGATTACATTTTGGGTAAATAGTGATTCTGCAATAACAGACAAAATATACAAATTTCTTGTTAAAGCTATAATTTATATTGCTGCAAAGATATGTTTTTTATATTCTTTTTCTTTTTTAAAATTACGTAAAGGTACATCAAAGATATTCCAAAAGCTTTTTTTTGGCTTCACTGCTAATCCTGTAATGTCTTTTTGAGCGTCGCCTAATGCCTCCTGAACAGTTTTTTCTGTGTCGATAAAATGGATTCCTTTGCCTACAAAATAAATAATTTAGTGAGAAATATATAGACACCATCTTTTTTCAATTAAGTTAAATTATTTTATTATTTTTTATTAGTAGTTTTCGAGGTAGTTTTGAATGTCAAATAATAAAGTACTTTTCTCCTAATTCTTATATTTTACGTCCTCGTCAAAATTTTTATTAAAAATTAAAAAAAAAAGTGTCCATATAATATTCAATATAATCTACATCTACTTACATTTTAATTTTATTTAACAACTTCTCAATTGTAAACAAAGTTTTTCACAATCCACACTCTATCACTATCAGACTGTATCCCGACCAATACACCTGTTGTTTGCTGGGAAACTGATTCACGCGCATGCACCGTTCTCCTAAATCGTAATAAAATGCAGCACAATTACCCCACAATACACAAAAATGCACGTAAATGCATCAAAATGCACTGCTAAGCATTGCAATGCACTAACAATGCATTTAAATTCACCGTCGGTATTTAAATGCCCCAACTATGCACTGCAATTCATTGCAATGTTGAGGTCTTGTACACAGAAAATAATGTCACAAATGAATCATCAAAATAAACAGCAATGTCGTTCACGAAAATTATAAAGAGCAATGGTCCAAACATACTCCCTTGGGGGACGCCCATGGTGACTATGGTAGTGTCAGATTTATAAAAAACACCGCTGTTCCTTATAACAACTTCCTGTGTAATATCCGCCAAATATGACTTCAGTCAGTTTAAAGCGGTATTTTTGTTTCATATTTATCTAGTTTCATTAATAGTAAATTCAGATTTAAAGCACGCTTTAAATTAAAAAAAATATGCATGAAGTATTATTTTTAAGTCGAGATTATTTGAAATAAAATTGTATAATGACAGAACAAGTATGCACTCAAATTTACCCCCGGTAGTACGTTTTCATCTTCTAAATCAATTATAAGTCTACCACAAAAAGATTTTTCATAGATTTTTAAAAAGGCAGATAAAAACTATACCTCTATAATTTGATATTAAATTTGTGTCATCTTTTTTGTGAATCGGTAAAATCAGACATTTCTTAAATATCGTTGGAGATTTATTTTCTTGAAATAAGAGACTTATTAATGAAATAAGAGGATGAGTTCTATAATCAACAACTTTAGCTAACAATGAGCTACGAATGCCAAGACTTCCTCTTAGGTTATAGGTGATAAATTAAAGGTTGAATCTTTTGCAATAATATTATTTAAAGAATTATTATTAATCGACATACAGTATCGGAAAGTGTTGGTTTTGGGATGGCAATAAGAGCAAGCGAGAGCGAAGCATGAAATCGTGTACATGCTTCTCTTGATGGGCGTATCACTGTTTACCTCTGCCAAAGTACTGATAGACGTCTTTATTGTGGGCTGTCGGGTAAATCGTTGAAACTGGTGCAATACCAAACCCAACGCTTTCCGATTCTGTATGTTTAGTTAACGTTCGAATAGAATTAGTAAAATAATCATTAAAAGCGTCAAGCGCCTGAAAATCAGAAATTTCGCTACCATCAGCTTCAAAAAGCGATGGCGGAAGTGATTATTTATTTTTGAGATTACTTTCGTTGTTGATTATCTACCGAGCTGTTTAAGATAATTGATATATACCCCAATAAGAAACAAAAGCCAAACGTATGTTTAAAAGTTATTGCTCCTCATCAGTATAGTGTAGCTTAGAAAATATTGTTAAGAGCAAAATTAACAAGGCTGAAAAGTATAATATCTACATAATACTCTATTTTGCACTTTAGTACCTCTTGTGCCACATACAGGTCCTCAAATGAGAGCAGTCAGTATACAAACGCCTATATTCCATTACTTTTATTCATATTTTACCAGGTGAAAATAGAGTACACACTGGGATCCTATGTACTAACTGTTCTCATTTGAGGATCTGTGTGTAAAATTATTACGTATTGCTTTAAATATAAGAAGTTGTGTTTGAAAAAATAACATTAAAAAAAGCAGTAAGAATTTTTCTATTTTTCTAAAAACATAATCCGTAAATGAAATGTAAAAAAAATTTAAAACAGTAAATTTTAGATTTTTCACGAATTCAAAATTACAGGGTGTTATTAAAAAGTATGTAAATCACTTAACCACAGATTCAGCACCTTAAAAAGAGTTGATTTAACCTAATTTATCTCTATCCAAAATCACACCCCCATAATGATACAGCCCTCTAAAGTTGGAAATAAAAAAACATATTCTTTAAATATTGTACTAATGGCTACAGATAGTTTTTCAATACTGGTACGCTGTAACATATGTCAGAGGGTAACAACAGTTTAAAGTAAAAATATTTTAAAATAAAGTTTTGGAAATGGCTGATTTAGGGTTAAACAACCCTTCCCCCTACCCTCTTTTTAAGTGGTAAGCCTACACCTTTTTTGGAATATTGTATTTATAGAAAATTTAATTCTACAACTTTTTTTCCATCTTGTGTTTTTTTCGTTTAAGTGATCATTTTTAAATGAAACTTAGAATACTAAAAACATTGTCATGTGTCTGAAAGGGTAAAATGCTGAAAACTGGAAAAAAAATAATGAATTTTTTTTATTTTATTTTTTTTTTGTTTTGTTTTTAATTTTATTTTGGTTTTCTACTTATACCAGATATATGTAGAATTCAAATTATGAAGTGACTGATAAAATAAATGATTTTTCTAGAGTTTTTAACGTTTCATCCTTTAAAACACATGACAATGTTTTTAGTATTTTAAGTTTCATTTAAAAATGCTCACTTGAACGAAAAAACCACAAGATGGAAAAAAGTAGTAGAACTAAATTTTCTATAAAATACAAAATACCAAAAAAAGTCATAGACCTACCACTTAAAAAGGAGGTAGGGTTGTTTAACACTAAATCAGCCATTTCTATTTCTATTTTCTATTTTAAAATATTTTTACTTTGAACTGTTACCCTCTGACATATATTACAGCGTACCAGTATTGAAAAAAATATTTGTAGTGATTTGCACAATATTTAAAGAATATGTTTTTTTATTTCCAACATGGAGGTGCGATTTTGGATAAAGTAAATTAGGTTCGGTCAACTTTTTTAAGGTGCTGAATCTGTGGTTAAGTGATTGACACACTTTTTAATAACAATTTTTGATGCGAGTATGCGTAAACTTAAATTTTGAAGGCGTTTTACTCGTATTTAACCATTATTTCACTACGGCCCTGTCCATTGTTTTTCTAATAGTCTAATTAAATGATATAATTTTTTCTTCGAACAAATTCAATCAATTCACTGAATATTCTATTGTACTTGTTATGTAATAATTGTTGTCATATTTTATCGTGAACAAAAACAGTGCGTTGAGTCATTTGGCTACTGGGAAAGATGATGTTTAGATAAATAGGTAAGTGTCATGGAAATGATTACATTTGCACGCAAATACAGTTCAAGCAACTGCGACTGTAATGGTATAATAATACATTTTTTTATACTAACATTTATTTTAATTCAAATGATTTAATGAAAAATTAAAAAATAACCTCATCTCATCTAAAAATAAAAGTTAATTGTTCTCAAAAGAAAACTGAAATCTTGTTCACCATAAATAAACTTAAATGATAATTAAAAATAAAAGCCTTTACTTATAAAAACAATGTATCGAAAATTCTGAAATTTCGTAGATTAGCCGCAAATAGACTCAGTTCTGCTAATAGTGAAATTAAAAAAAAATAACTTATAAGTGTTATAAAGTTTTATAAGGGTAGAAAAGATATTCGAAAAATTCTAAAAAGTTTGATACTGTTTTTTTTTTAGGATAAATCGTTAAAATAATCTACGTTGATAAAATACATATATAATAGTTGAAAAAATTGTAAACAACTTTTTCTTTAATTTTCTTTTTTGCATTACGAATTGTGTCGATGCAGCCAGGTAAAGTAAAATAAATGTTATATTCTTATAGTTAATAGTCCAATCAACGAATAAAAAATAGGGGAATTAATTCGTGTAGTGGCTAATTACTTCCACATCCAGTGGAAGTATAGTAACGGTAAAAAAATTTTTAAAAAATTTTATTGTTCAAATAGGCTTAGAATGTCATGAAACGTCGAGATTTTAAGTTTGAGCAAAAAAAAACCGCTGCCCAAGGAATCACTACTTCCACATCCAGATTTTCTGTCCCACTCACAACGACCGACAGACCGACAGACAGACAGAAATTTTTTTTTGCTCAAACTTAAAATCTCGACGTTTCATGACATTCTAAGCCTATTTGAACAATAAAATTTTTTAAAAATTTTTTTGTCGTTACTATACTTCCACTGGATGTGGAAGTAAAATTTTTGTCTGTCTGTCGGTCTGTCTGTAACTTTCTTTGTGCGCACGTTTACTCTGAAACCGTTTGAGATATTGACTTGAAATTTGGTACACATATGTACTTTAACGCGATCTAGAACTAGATTATATTTTTATCTTGTTCCGTCGAAGGGTTGGGGGTAAATTGGGGTAAATTGGGGTAAATTTGGGGTAAATAGGTAAATCAAGCAGGTAAGAGTCCATAACATTGGTATTTAGTATATACAAGAGAAGCTAAGGTCTCAAAAAAAATGTTGGCATTAGCCACCTCTATTACCACCCCCACCCCATTATTAAAGGGGATGAAAAAAAAAATGTGATTTAGTGTGTGTACAAGAACCAGAAACCTCAAAATATTTTCATTCTTCATCCACCCCCACTACCACCCCCTATCACCACCCCCACCCCACTACCGATGTGGGGTATCGTTTTGTCGGTTTTTGGGGTAGAGGACAACAAATATTATATTATTAAAGTTCTATAAACAATTATTTCCACATACAAAATTTTTTCGTTGTGAGTGACTTGGACAGAAAATCTGGATGTGGAAGTAGTGATTCCTTGGGCAGCGGTTTTATATATCCTGTGATAAACGAGAGCAAGAAAGAAAATAGAGAAATTAGGAGAAGAAATATGGATGTACTGCTTCCAACACGTTACACACTTTTTTTTTTTTTTTTTAATGCCTTTATTTATATTAACGTCCTGGCGAAGTTTAGCTAATGCTACTCTACCACTTAACCAGGACGGCGAGATGAGATACGGTCACCAGTCCAAGTGATCGACTCGGCCCGGCGTGCTTAACTTCGCTGATCGAGGTCCACTCACTGAAACTGGTACAGTACCTCACTTCACTTCGTGAAATCTTATTTTTATCACCTTATCGTGTTTCAACGTAGGGCATCGGTACCGTCGCTTCTAACCACCTATGCATTGTAGTGGGAATATATACGTCTTCCTTTTACTAATTTGCCTGTTTCTTTCTTGCGCTTTTTTATCTCAGGACCCATAAAATACATTTGCCGAATCTGTATAACATAGTAATAATTCACAACACGCTGAACTTAAATATCCATGAACTTAAATATCCAATAAAAAGAATGTCTGTATGTATGTATGGAGGTAGAAGCGCCTCTATGTATTGTAAACACAACTTGTGTTAGACTTAAAATCTTTATTTCAAATCTGGTAAATAAATATTTAAAATAGCATAACAGAATATTTATTATAGACAGTTTTTGATTAAGTACATAAGAACAACATAGAAGTTGCAGTCGGGTATGGCCCACTATAAAAAATAAAAAGTTATAAACGGTTTTGTATTTAATCTCAGTGGCAATATGTAAAATTGAATTTAGCCGTATTCCATCAAATGTTAATCAAATAGGTAATCGCAACTCCTACTCGCTATTTTCTGTAAATCTACAGTAAAATATTAAGCAAATATGGTAATGTAGAGATCATTAATGCTGGACATAATTAATTATACTGAGGTAATTGAAAACAAATATATAATGCATTGTTCATTATAATGAATGCAAATTGCATTGTATTAGGTAATATTTCTTACGCAATCATTTAATGACTAACTTAATTTGCTGACAAAAGAACTGACTAAAGAACTGATTATTACTTATAATAAACCAACGTTATTTTTAAATTAATAAATCAATGAATAAATAAATCTGTTAAGGTTGATATTTTCAGAAATTTTGTCTATCTGAATGTTTGTTTCAACATATTTGATAAAATTTTGCACAGAGAATAGGCCACTTTATAACAGCAAAGTGCTGGAAGGTAGTGAGAAAGTGAGGGAAGGTAATGGATAGATAGAAGAAGATAGTGAGAATCAGTGGTGCAGCCAGAAGATTCATCTAGGGGGGGGGGGGGGGGGGGGGGGGGCAATAGAACCGGCCTCCCCAGCGGATGAGGAAAATTTTTCAGGAAATGGTTGAAAACGGATGTGTATGTAGATTCCTCTGTTAGACAATATTGGCATTAATTACAAAGTGTTTATTTCAAGGGATAATTTAGATACTGCTTTGTACTGTTTCTTTATTTTTTGGCTCATGGAAGACGGTTTGGGGGGCCCGGGCCTCATGGCTCCCCCCCTGGCTGCGCCCATTGTGAGAATGTGGGAATGAGGTGGAAAATTGAAAAGAAAGGTGGGGAAAAGTTAGGGAAGATAGTGAGGAAGTGCGAAAAATAGTTGGGAATGTAAGAGAAGGTGATGGAAATGTGGTGGCAAAGTGATGAAAAAGTGATGGACAGGTGACAAGCAAGGATCGGAATTTTTTCAGCGCTAACAGAGTCGGACTTGACTTGATATTTAATTACTTCCACATCAAGTGATAATAACGCAGAAAAATTTTGGAAAATTCGTATTGCTCAAATAGGCTTAAAATGTCGAGATTTTAAGTTTAAGCAAAAAAAATGTCTGTGTGTCAGTCTGTGTAACTTTTTTTTAAGCGCATGATTACTCTGAATTCGTTTAAGATATTGACTTGAAATTTGGTACACATGTATTTTAACGAGATCTGGAAATAAATTATATTTTGATCTTATCAGTCTGTCTAACAAAAAGATGCCGGAACAGTGGGTACACATCTAGTGGAAAAAAAAAATTTTTATCTAATAATTCATTTTGTAAGTCTCGTTCATAGTCGGTCTACATAAAATGAACCCAACAAATCTTACTTGTATCTGGGTTAAATTTATCCTACTTTTACACTTCTTTATACATTCACCTCTTATGGTTTTGGACACCAGATCTTTGGGTTTTGGAAAAACGTGGAAAACAATATTTTTGCCACTAGATTTCTTTGGACAAAACGTGTTATTATAGCCATACCCTGCACACCTTGTTCCCGGCATTTTTCTCCACTTCTATCTGAATAATAACAATATGTAAATCTAATACATTAATTATTAAGCTTCTTTAACCTTCTGTAATGTATAAAAAATCACCATAGAATACTAATAATAATAATAATAACAATAATTGTCTTTTAAATCCTACAAAGTTCCAAAATAGTGCAAGCAATAGTATGTCCCTGTTTCTGCACACAATTTCACTAATCAAGAATATTTTTATAACTTATAGAAACTTATAGACACACACGAAGATGTGCATATGAGATTTGCAAAGAAAGACCAGTAAATAAGTAGACAAAACTTTTACCAAACTCAGAAAAGCAATGCCGTCAGAAACGTAAACAGATTTAGGTCTCGCCGTGACGTGACAGCTTTGTCGGCAAGTGGCAAACGTTGCAGCATAGGGAACTAGCTATCCTCCCTCTGTTTACGGTTCTTGGAATAAAACAGCTTGTATGCACTTTTGGTTTACCAGTGATTTTTAATTTATTTATTTTTAATTTATTTTGTTACAGGAGACTGAGATGTACTCGAAGGATAAGAACCTGGTGTCGAAACATCTAAAAGAATGCGCCACAGAAAACGGAGTAAGCGAAGGTGTTGCAGCAGGTAGTTTACTAGGGAAATTTGAAGAAAATGATAATTACAAGAAATTTCTACTGTGCATGAACAAGAAGTTTGGTTTACAAAATGCAGCAGGAGCCGTGCAGAAAGATGTGCTGAGAAAAAAAGTTAATATTGTCGTAACAAATCTTGAATGGCTTGATCAAATAACTGAGCGTTGTGCCGTTAATAAAAGTAATCCCGCTGAAACAGCTTGGGAGCTGACTCTCTGTTATTATTATGCGACTCATCCTATAGCAAAATAATGCCACACAAATGGAGGGAAAATAATCACAGACGTGGAGTATCTACTACATTTAATATGAATTTATTAGTGCAATTGCTGTAATTGATATCAACAAATTAAGTAGAAGCGTGTAGAAGTTAGTTGGTGCACTAATTTAAACAAAAACAGGCTGCGTTACTATTATTACTTCCTAACAGGAAAAACTAAAAGTCACTTTCATAATAATTGACGTTTAAATCATTTCAAAATTGACATTTCTAAAATATGACAAACAAAGATTACTCGCTGTAACATTTTTCGTATATCCGCTTGGATTTTTCTGGTATTAAATCGGCAAGCGCCGAATATAATACTTTTTAACTCTGGAGGGGTACAAGAAATTGAAATCTCATTATCGCACAAAATAGTGTTTATACCATGACCGCGAAACTTTTTAGCACCCTCGAGATTATCTTGCCTCAGCCGCAAGCGGCCTCGGCGATAATTTTTCTCTCGGTACGTAAAAAGAAATTTAGCGGCCTTTGTAAAAAAAATAACTATTATGAACGCAACGATTGTACAATAGATAATTGTGCATCAATAGTACACGCAAATTAGATTAAAAAGTTAATAGAAGAAATAATTTATAAAGTAATAGTATTTGAGATGCATACTCTAGATAGGGTTAGATATAGATACCGAAATGTTCCCCCCTCCCCATTTTTGCAAAAAACCACCCCTAACGGGGACTTGAAGCTTGTTTTTCATTTTATCTTGTAAACTGTTCGTCGGAAGAGAAAAAAGCATGGGAAATAAAAAGATTGTCAATAAATTCTGCATAAAAATGTTCTATTAACCTTGTAGCTTATCCTCACCTATTTCGTGCTAACAGCGTCCGAACAGAGCGCACAGGTAAAAATCAATCCTATTCGAAGTTTCACAGCGAATATCTTAAAACCGGTTACTTTAACGAGAAAAACGCTCAGGAATGAATTTATATTTTCCCCTTTTTTCACACAGATGCGTTTATAATTATACGTAAAATATGTATAGTACCGACGTAGATATCAGGATGGCCTCAGGCTATACCCGGAAGGATTACGACAATAAATACTTCAGACATGAATAATTACCTTAAACGTATATATAGTATACTTAATATTATATTGCGTTTTCTTTACTTCTCTCTCAGATCCTGATACTATGAAGATTAAATAAAGAGGTATTTTAGTACAGTCAAAATTGCAGCCAAAAGTGCCTACCGAAACAACATAAAAATTAGTCCGCTCTTGAAATTTTGGTTGATAGTGCTACTCGACATGTAGTTTAAGAATCCAAAGAGCCCCCAAAAATTGGAGGGTTGAAAATGAGGTTTTTGGGGGGAGGGAGGAGGAGAAATTTTTGAAAATGTACTTTTTTGAAAGTAAAGTCGTTTTCTATGTCATTTTTCATGCTGAATCAAGTCGATAAGACCAACCCTTAATGAACAAAAAATTATTCTAATAATAAAAATACGATAAAACGCAAGAGAAGGTCTCATATAACTTCAAAAATTTAATACAATATGAAACTTCATTAATTTGAAAAGAAAATTTATTAAGCATACGCATGGTAATAATAATAATAATAATATATGAATATATGATCAGTATTCAGGATCAGTTCATCATGACTAGAGTCCGACAATTTACAGATGCGGCTATTCTCCTTATGACGGTAGAGTAGCAGTAGTATGTTAATTTTAGCTACATTGAAATATAATATTACAAAGTAATTTCGAACAATCATGTTATGTAATAACTTTCAAAAATATTAATGACATACAAGTCCTTATTAGATCTAGGCTGATAATATTAAATCTATCAAATAACTAGCTATAATTTATTCCTTCTTTAAGTAACTACCAGGTAATACAACGTCATTAATTTCTATTAAGATTGACCTTTCTAACTCAACCAAAGCATTATACAAATATATAGTCCGCTTTCCTAAAATTATACGTTCTCTGTTTCAAGTTAGTTAAAAAAATTGTTCAATTTGCATCAATATTATGAAGTCGTATATGATAATGATGGATCATACTTTATTCTTTAACTAAAGGTGAATGGATTTGCATTATTTTTCAGTTAATATTATTAACGTCAGATTGTTTTTTTTTGCACAAATAATACAAATACTTTGGTAATCAAAAGACGGTTTCGACCGCAACGTAAGATATGAACCGGGATTAGTAATATCATCCATCAGTATGTCTACGTTTGTAATAACTTTTGCAGCAGTTACTGTGTAAAACTGTTGAATCTATAGCATGCAACTTATTATGAAGGTGATCTTGATTTCTTTTTTATCAATTTCACGGAGTGATGCTAAGCCTGTGGTGCCCCACCTGATAGGTACAGCTATTTGTATTAGAGTATTGTGTGTTGTATAAATTTTGGGGCAGTCATGCGAATTTAAGGTCTTGAGTACAGAGCCTAAATCAAGTAGGTGAAGACGAGAACTGTCAGAAAAGGGACGCGGAGTTTGAAAGGTTTTGGCGGATAGAAGAGTGATGGCAGAGGCGTCTGGCATTGAGAGAGTAAATGTAGCAGAAATGAAATAAATAATAGTTGGAGAGATAATTTGGAATAATAATTGAATCCAGTGGCGGTTTACGAACAGTCTGCATCAAATCAGAGGTAAACAAAAACTGTTGTTGTGTTAAATGCGAAGAAGTTAATATAAATTTGTTAAATACTGATCTTTTCTTTGTTTCCTTTGACGCAAGCGCGTAACCACTTTTAAATTTCCCTGAGATACTAATTAAGAGCATCTCAATTGGCGCCCGACGCGTGGCTTTGCGGTGGACAAAGAAACAAAGTAAGACAGGTAGATTGAAAGCGTTGAGTTGATAGCATATTTAACAAGAGAAACGGACACAGAATTTTGTTCGGTACGAGCATGAACTTTATGTGCTTCTTGGAGAGAGGAACTTATTAATAATTGTGTCAATTTTAGAACAATACAAGTACTAGATTGTGAATATTAGAGGGACTGTGTTAAATCTAGTACATATATCGAATTCTTAGTCACTAAATAATTAGATAATTTAAATTATGTCAAAGAAATCCGGGCGAAAATCAAAACAAAAAGATCGGGAATCAGGGGAGGAAGTAGGAAGTAAATTAGAGGATATCATTAGCAAATTAGCAGATGGTATGGCCGAGATGCAATGGTCCATAAGTAAACTTGCGGAAACTGTTCAAAATAATGTGAAAGATAAAAAAGAGTTCAAGAACGAGGCTGCTGGTACAAAGTTAGAAATGGTATGTTCACGTGATAGACATTATATATCACTATGGCGAGATTTGGGGGGTTCTAACTTAAGCTTTGCTCCCACCTCTGGTTTACATCCTATGGTATATTTAAAAAAATTAGTTAGATTGTTTGATGAAGCGGGGGTACCCGAGGAGAGGAGATTAAGTTTGGCTATTAATTCGCTACGTGGGTCGGCGGCGGATTGGGTAGCAACGCGAGAGAGTGTTTTGATAGACTTTAAGCAATTTAAAGAGGCTTTTAAAAAACGTTATTGGGGTACGGAAGAGGAACGCAATCTATTTTATGAGATCAAATATGGGCAGTATAGATCAGGGAATCGTGCGGACTATTTGTTAAAATTGGCAGCTCAAGCAGCTTTTTTGTCAGATGTAATACCGGAGGAAAAACTTGTGAAATGGTTAAGTAAACATTTTACCGCGGATATTCGGAGGGGTATTTGTTTGGCAGGATTAACGCAGATAGAGCAAGTTGAAAAGTATTTAAGAAAGTTGGAGACAACGGAGGGAGATTCTAATAGAAATCGAGAGATGACGCGTAGTTACGAGGGAGGTAATGAGAATAGGCGCGGACCGACAAATACCAGAGATAATATTGCATATCCCAGGGAAAATTGTTATCTAGATAACTCATCTAGAGAAAATGCTGCAGCAACCAATGTAAATGTAAATTCTAATAGAACGATACGATGTTTAGATGTACGGGATGAGCTTTTAAGTGATAACGATAATGTCGAAATGTCGGAAGAAGAAATATTATTATCACCTATTATCATGACACAGGTTGAAGATAAAAAAATAAATATTTTAATTGACTCCGGGAGCCAGTGTTCAGCAGTGTCGGAGAATTTTTTCAGAAAATTACAGGTTGATTCAAAAAAATTACCTGTGATGCCGGTAACCAATTTAACTATATCAGGAGCGATTGGTGCTAAGAAACGAAAAATACTAGAACAAGTATTATTGCCTGTTTGGATTGGTAAAGTAAAATTTGATATATTGTGCATTATAGTACCGAACTTGAATAAAGAAGTTATTTTAGGTTGCGACTGGATGACGGCAGAAAAGGTGAAACTAGATTTTGAAAAAATGAGTTTAAGAATTCCAGGTAGGGGTTTGAATGTAAAAATGCAAGTTAAAAAAGAGCAAGAAAGTCAGTTGTCGGTGAATATAGTAGTAGGAGAAAGTAGGGCAAGTAATAAGCAATGTTATACCGATTTTAATTTTAGACAGATTGCTGACAAAGCCGAAACTATTAATGATGATCAACGCAAAATCTTGTTTAGGTTATTACAAAAATATCGGGGGGTATTTTTAGAAACTTCGGGTAAAACAGATATCTACGAACATGAGATTCAGATGAGGGAAGAAACGCCGCTTTTTAAATTGGTTCATCCAACCGCTGTGGCGCGTCGTGACGTAGTCAGGGCGCAAATAAAAGAAATGTTAAACTCGGGTATTATTTCTGTCTCAAACCGAATATGTGTCACCATTGACGACAGTGACAAATTTCCCTGTTCCGAGTAATATACAGAAGCTGAGTGTTTTTTTTGGGAATGATTCATTACGACCGTCGTTTTGTGCATAAATATTCCGACCTAACTGTGCCACTACTTCGCTTACTAAAAAAAAATGTTAAATATACTTGGGGGGTGAAAGAAAAGATGAGTACGAGATATGTTCCACCATTTTTATTCTATGGGACGAACAATTCAAATAATGTTCATAAAATTATTCAGTTTCCGATTGATGACGAGTATGATCAGCAACCGTTAACCGAATGTTGGGAGATTGCATGTAATACAATGTTGACTAAGTCCGAGAGAAAAAAAAAACAAAAATATGAATCTCGGAACAAAGCCATTACTTTTGAACCAGGGGAGCAAGTGCTGGTGGAAACACACCCCTTATCCTCTGCCGCTAATTCGGAAATAAAAAAGTTTTTTTTACTGTACGAGGGTCCGTACACGGTGACTAAAATGATAGGTTAAAATTCTTATCTTCTAGTTACTGCCAGTGGTATTGTTCTTGGACCTCATAATATTGTGAATTTAAAAAAATATAAAACCATACCAGATGTTTTGCACTAGTGGTATTCCTAAAAATGTATTCAGAAGTTGTAGTTAGTTTAATTAGTATTTAAGCACCTTATTGTTTTGTATTAAATCGAGGGACTTTTGATTGATTTTCGTGCCGCGATTGAATAGGGGGGTGATGTGGTGCCCCACCTGATAGGTACAGCTATTTGTATTAGAGTATTGTGTGTTGTATAAATTTTGGGGCAGTCATGCGAATTTAAGGTCTTGAGTACAGAGCCTAAATCAAGTAGGTGAAGACGAGAACTGTCAGAAAAGGGACGCGGAGTTTGAAGGAGGTTTTGGCGGATAGAAGAGTGATGGCAGAGGCGTCTGGCATTGAGAGAGTAAATGTAGCAGAAATGAAATAAATAATAGTTGGAGAGATAATTTGGAATAATAATTGAATCCAGTGGCGGTTTACGAACAGTCTGCATCAAATCAGAGGTAAACAAAAACTGTTGTTGTGTTAAATGTGAAGAAGTTAATATAAATTTGTTAAATACTGATCTTTTCTTTGTTTCTTTTGACGCAAGCGCGTAACCACTTTTAAATTTCCCTGAGATACTAATTAAGAGCATCTCAAGCCTATTTTTTTTAAGAATACGTAATACAAAAATAATTTTTGTTCGACCCCTAATTGTAAATAATGCACTTTTTTTGAAAATAAAAAAAATGAACTTTATCCCCTTAATGTACCTATCTAAAAGAACTTACAATAAAAAAAGGTACACACAATGCATCCTTGATACTTGACGAAGAATAAAAAAAATTGAATTCGTCCGCATTCCTTGATCGTTCTGTTTGACTTACAGCATCCGTGTTTGGTGCATTATATTCGACCATAGATGAACTTTATTCTTGCCAACTTTGGTGGAATCATTCCTTCTTATCGAAAAGATATTCATTTTGATTTTCTCGGCAATTTTTGGTTTTTATTTTTTTCCAAGCTAGCGGAATGACCTTACATAACGGACAGGTGCATATTTTTTAAGAACTAATTTCAAATAAGCTAGCATTTTTAAAATTCCCATTCGATTATCAGTACAAGATATATTTAGCACATAAGTAGGAAATCCATGAAAGCGTGTCAAAAAGTGCATTTAACTTTTAACGCACCAGGAATCTTTGGGTGCAAATGTTTTTTCGTAACGAGGATATCATAATACATAAGAATCAACAGCAAAATTTACAGTGAAATGTTGTTGCCGAAAATAATCAATTGTGCTATGTGTAATGTGCTTAAATGGAACATGATTATGAGATGTAGTAGTCCATGCCAAAGTTGCAAAAACCCCAAAAGTGCAAGGGTAGCGACCAAACATGGCTACCCCCGTCTTCGAGGGCGGCCAACATCATGGTGACAGGCGCGCGGTCCCTACCTCGCTCGAACTACCACCCTTAAGCGCAAAAAACCATTCCTTTTTTCCCATTTTTCGTTGTCAGGCATGCGAGGACTTGTTGGAAACCACCCCTTCCTCAATAGCGAAACATGCAAAAAGAAAAACATGAGAAGTGTCACTGAAAGAAAAGGTTTTAAAAAGCTATCCCACCCTTTGGTAGGGTAGAGAACACGATCATAGCATCACTTTCTCTCTTAGTCCTCAAAAACTACTAACTAATTTCAAACCTCTAACTTCATGTGTAAGGGAAAAAATAGAACTAATAAATACCTAAAGTTTTGGTTAGGTTTCATTCAGATATCATTTATAGTTCCAGATAAAAACGGTGTTGACGTCAGGGGTAATTCAGATATCTCTTGTAGTTCCAGATAAAAACGATGTTAACGTCAACATCGTTTTTATCTGCAACTATAAATAATATCTGAATGAAACCTAACCAAAACTTTAGATATTTATTAGTTCTATTTTTTTTTCATAATTTTTCCTAAATTTTTTGTGGTAAAAAGTAAGCAATATTTTTTTTTGGGGGGGGGTTATAGCAAATAGATACGCCAAAAAAAAAGTCATGTGTAATCATATATTAATTTGCTATTATACATTAAAATTACAGAAGTTTGAACTAGGTGGAACATAGTTAAAAAATAAATAAATAAATAAAAAGATGTAACCCACAGACAATGTGTATTTTGGTCAACCAAGTAAAGTATAGAAAATCTATGATTTATCTAAATAAAATTATACAAAATCATTTATTTATATGAGTATAATTTTGTTTAAATAAATCATAGATTTTTTATTCTTTACTTGGTTGACCAAAATACACATTTTCTATTAATACAGTAGGTACCCAGAGGTAAAAAATATGTAAAATTTAAGAATAATCTCATATGTAATGATCCTTTATGGGTTGTTATTGTAGTAAAATGTATCATCGTTAGTTTCCATATGGTCCGGGCACTTGCTCTTACTCTCATGGGAGAAAACCCTAAATTTATATATTTAATATTTCAAAAAGTACTACTGATCTATTATTGAAACGTAGGAATTTTTTCTAAAGCAAATGTACTAAATAAAGGACAAAAAAAATGATGAGTATCTAGATCTTCCAAACTATTCATTCTATAGAAATTAGAAATAACCGAAATTCATCCTCAATTTAGTAACTTTCTTATTTGTCTCTAGCATATTTTCGCTCAATGTAACACTTTTTGAGTTATTTGAAGAAAATCGTTTTGAAATACTTCTTTTTTTAAGCTATAATCATCATTTTCAAGTCGTTATAACTTAAAGATTATCAATTTAAATGAAAAGTTGAATTGAGCCATCTCTTCTCAAAATTTGATTCTCTCTTAGTTCCACGGTTTTTGTTTTTTTTAGGTGCCAGCTCTCATCCACCCCCCCAACTCCCCCCCCCCCAAAAATTAGCATTATATAACAAACAAACACACCACAGCTAGTAGACAGCAGAAAATTTTCTTTGACGCAAGTTATCAAAAATCAACGAAATCCAATTCATATGATATTACGAATATTACTATACTGTATGGGTTACATCAGTTTTTATTTTTTTTAACTATGTTCCACAAAGCTCAAACTCCCGTAATTTTTATGTATAATAGCTAATTAATAGTTGATTATACACGATTTTTTTGGTCGATATATTTCCAGGGGTTGTTATAAAAAACCACCCTAAAAAAATTATTGCTTATTTTGCACCCCTAAAAATTGAGCAAAAATTACGAAAAAAAAATATATAAAATAGAACTAATATACGTCTAACGTTTCGTCTTTGTTTCATTCAAATATTCATAGTTCCAGAGAAAAACGATTTTGACAGTATTTCCCATACACAGGAAGTTAGACGTTTGAAAATAGTTGTAGGAGTACTTCAGGCAAGCAGTACTATAAAAAAAGCTGAAGTATGTAAATAGGCTTCAGTGCATTTTTCATCTGCTAAACCGGCTACTCAAAACTCGACTATGAAAGCTTCATATGATTTTTTTAAAGATGTCCCGACGATAGCTATTATCACTTCTAATAAAAACATTCCTCAACTATTTAACGATATCTAAAAGAACACGAGAATTATTTACGTTTTCACCTAAATGAATCGAGACTCTATAGACGCCCTGTATAATGCATATTATTATGTCATAATAATATAAGCAATGTCGAAACCTACCCATAAAGTTCTATTAGATAACGATTTAATTTGAGTATCAATTGTTTTCGAAAATTGCTTTGATAAAATGTTAATTTAGTGGGCTGGAAGAAATCAAACTCTTATAACTTAAATACACTATATTATTCATTTAAAACTAATTAATGTAAAAATAAATTAATTAAAAACGAGCGAATATATTAAAATGAGAAGGCGTATTCTCATAATAACAGGTAAATGCCCCGTATGATGTGTCTTGGGGTGTTCCTTTATTAATGGCACATTTTTCAACAAGTTTTTCGGACAATTGGGGGTCATTGAGCAGTTTGCTGAATTTTTTAGATAACACTCTTGTCTGAATTTCTCCTGATTCATTCTGTATTCCAAGTTTCTTGAAAAAGCAAAATAAGTGATTCTTGAATTTTTCATCCTCCATAAATATGCCTTTTTTCGCTTGCTCGAGCATCTCTGAGCTAATTCCAGATTCAGTCGTACATGCATTATTGTATGCGATCAATTTCTGTTTTTTTTCCTCAATACAAGCAGCCGCCTAGAAACAAACGTATAAAACTAACTTTTAAATTTTACATACTAGCGTTAAGAAAGGTGTTATAAACTGTTTATATGGAACAGCCCACATAATTTCTTCAAACGATGAAATTTTAACTAACGATTTATAGAATTTATGAAAATTGTTTTACCAAATAATCAATATCCCGAGTGTTTTGTGTCAAATGTCTTGGTGTTTGTGGAAACTCCTTCAGCGTCTGTGTCACATCAAAAGTTTTAATTTCATCTTCAGGACGAAAATATCATAGTCGAAAAAAGTCTCTACTTTGTTTTTTAGATATAAGAATGTAAAAAACAAATGTAGACTATTTCGCATGATTATTGTATTTCCCAGGTACCTACTACTTCAAATCCATAAATATCTTAATATTTTCGTGTGTGTCTGTTTGTCGGTCTGTTCGTCTGTCACGTTTATTTTAAGCTTGAAAACATAACAAGAGAAAGTCCGATCGTACAGTAAGTTAGTTTTATTTTGCTCCACTCTATTTCAGTGAGCGAAAGTACCACTGATATATGACTTCAACGCCAAAGTCAGTTCCACACTGGAAGAGCTATTATTGGCAAATTTGTCATCGGAAAACGAAACGAAAAGAGGGGACGAGGTTAATTTAGTTCTACCTAAATAATACATATACGGTAGTTAACACTGCGTTAATATCTGACTGCGGATTTCGAAGACAGATTGAATATATTGACTTGGTGCTGACTGTGGTTGAGACCACCAGTTGCTCATGTGCAAATACAAAAACGTTCAACTTATCAATTTAAATTGAGAAGTCTACAACCCATTATATGATGAAGATCCAAATGTCCTACCTGATTCTGCAAAAGAGATTATCACACGAGTAGTAACGGAAACACAAAGTGAGATAAACAGAAATGTGAAACAAACTTGGATAGCTGTCGAAACTCTAATTGACATATAAGCCGGCAAAATCTGAAGGCTCAAGGTACTAACACTACCTTGGAACCGGAAGAGTTATAACAGACCGATGCATGATGTGGAGAATTCCTATCTACAACGTGCATAAAGAACTGGAATTACTTGCCGACCACAATAATAACAAAGATTTTCCCAAATAGTAAAAATGATAAAATAGAAACTCCACCGGTACTCTAAAAGCTGACAGTAATCAGATTCTTGAGGTTTGGCACCAATATTCTGAAAAGCAAAAAGTGACTATCCTAAAGTAGAAGATGACTGGGAGCGGGACTACGAACATGAACCTTCAATACTGATATTAAGACAGCAACATAATAACTAAACATTGGCAAAGTAGCAGAGGTCGGCAATATCACGGTTGAGGCGCTGAAGACTATTTGTGAATCCTTCACAAAGTGTACTAGAAAATAGGGAAGACGAGAATCTGACTGGATGATTGGAGAGCCTCTTCTTACTTGTACATAAGAAGGGAGCGATAAATGTCTGTGGCCGGATTAAAAATTGGTGCGCTACTAGGCTATTGACATATTTGGGTTCTCTTATTTACAGGCAAGGTTAAGGGGGTGAAAAATGCGCCGCAGGCGAAAATTTAGAATTTTTCAAGGTCAAACATCCTTAAGTAAAAAGTAAGAAATTTAATTTGAAATTATATAGTCTTGAACGCATATAAATATAAAATACCAATAAAAAACATTTTTTATAAAAAAATTGCAATATATTTTCCAGTTGACTAAACATAATCATCAATATAATAGTAGATTGAAAAACAAATTGTATCCTCTTTCGTGACTTCTTGCTTACGAACTCTGCTATAATACCTATAAATAATTCTGTAAAACGTACAAATGTACAGTACACAGGCCCTGCCGACCCTTGGCAGCGCCTGTGTGCGATATCTATGAAAACCCTCTTTATGAAAATTGATGAGCGGGGGGAGCAAGGTAAGAAAAAAATGTAAACGTCGCTCTTCGGCCGTCGGGAGATAATATTACTTAGTCTCGAACGGCTGAAGCGCCCTTTCACGCATTGGCGTCCCTAGGCTATAGCCTAGTCAGCCCGTTAGATAATCCAGCCCTAACTGCATATTGCTGGCTTTAATAAGTTACTCCAGTAAGAATGCTTATATTATTTAATTCAGACTCAGCATTATCTATTAGAATATCACGTTCCTACTTAAGTATATATTTTTCGTAGAATACCGTAAGACTTTTGCTAATATAGAAGGAGAAAAACTGTGGGCTGTACTGTTGAAGATGGGGACGCCCCAGCATAAAGAAGACTCTGGTTTCGTGAAAGTAGGCAATACTAACTTCGACAATATAAAGTTAGTAAAGACGTCAGGCAGGACTATGTTCTGCCACCAATCCTCTTTAACTCCAAAGAACACTTGATGCGACGTGTGCTGGAGGATTGAACGGGTGGAGTAGCTATAAGAGGAACCAAGATTTCCAACTTGAGATTTGCAGATGATACCACCTTATTTGCAGCAAGCGAAGATGTGCTTATACATCTTCTGAACAGGCTTCAGGCAATAAGATCTGATTATGGTATAAGCATAAGAAACAAAACCAAAATTATTATGGCCGAAATGGTAACGGACCCTTAATTAGTATACAAGATGGTATGACTTTTAGCCCTTATGGACAATACTGGTAACTCCGAAAATGAAATTCGGCGAAGAATACAGATGGCAAGACCAGCAACTTGCCAGTTGAGCAAAATTTGGTGGCAAAAAAAAAATCACGAGATGCACAAAGGTCACACAAGCCTGACTGATGTAAATATAGTTAAGAGATCTTTAATTGGCGTATTTACTTATCATAAAGACAAAATTTGTTCAAACAAAATTTATAATTCATGTATTTTTAAATACATACCTTCAGAATATTTATATGATTTGGAGTATTTTCATAATAACATATGACAGCGCTGTAAGCGGTGTTCTGTGGCGAATCCTTCTTTACCACACATTTTTCAAAAAGTTTCTGTGAGTCAACTGGATCACTGATAACATAGTTGAGTTTTTGCTTCAATACATCTTCTTGAACATCTCCATTTTCATTTTGGAATCCAACTTTTTTGCTCAGACAGAACAAGTATTCTTTAAGCTTGGGATCCTCAGAGAAATTTCCATTACGAGCTGCATCAACCAAGGATTGGTCTACTGCAGTTTCAGCCATGCATTCTCTGTGGAAGACCGATTTGCGTGTGTGGGACTCTACGGGCAAGGCATATTCCTACAAAAAATAGTCTTCTAATGTGTGATGGTAATTAGACATTATAGAACAAAATTAACAATGTTCTGAAATTTTCAGAGTGTAGGTAAACATTGAAAACTAAAAGGTTCTTAAAGGGTTAATTTCATCCCCTACCCAATCAAGAAAGGTGCGTTTTCGGGTTCTTCAATTTTTTTAGCAAAATGGTGTCCTATATGAATACAGGTAAAGAGAGAGGAGACATTGCTCACAAAATTCTAGATAAAAATGGTCTCTATTATGTTCTTGATATATCTAATTTCAGAATTGTGGGCTGCTACAGTAGGGGGATACATCAGCTCACAACTGAAATTTATAATTCGCGCTAGAATTTCTCGAAAACGGTCTTTTCTGCGATTACAACGCATAGAACTATATTTATGGAGGGAATTTTAATTCGATTTCTATTTTTACTTAGCAGCCGGAGAAAATGGAAATAGTACTAAGTGCCTCAACTGCTCTAGAGGCGCGGGTTTAAAAATTGCTTTTAGGGGCTATTATTAAGGAAACTGCAGTCGGTTCAGCTTTTTAGTAGCAGAAATGATTTGCAAGAAATTGTCAATGTCTTTAACAATTCAGACTCGATATGCGATGATGTGGAAAAAGCAGGTGTACAGTTTATTCTGCATTTATTTTATAGAAGGCTCGACCAAATCAAACAAATCTTAACCAGCTGAGATTTACTTAACTCAATATATTAGTTGGCACATCTAATGTCGTACTGATATCAAAACTACCACCAACTTTAGAGGTAGCACCACTAAATTCCCTGCGCAAGTTATTGAAGGTTCATATGACGAGGAAAAATTGTCCAGGCAGATCATTGGGGTCGGATGGAAACCAGATATTTATTATCGCTTATTTAAAATTAATAACTTGCTCCTGCAAAAAAAACTGGTAGAAGATGTTGAAGTGTTAAAGCTGGTCTGTTATGTTTCACCATACTCAAACATTGCCTCAGGCACAGTCAGGCCCGGACTGGACACCATTCTACTACCGGTCAACTTATTTGACCGACTCCAGCCCCAGCCCCGGCCCATTTTTCACACCAACACGATGCTAAAGACTTTTACTTTATATCAACGTAACGGGTTCTCGGCGGCCCCATAAACCACCTACCCACCGGGCATTTGCAATCGCCTATCCTGTTCGTGCCTGGACATAATTACAACAACACTGAAGTCGTATACTTAGGCCCGCATTAGACTATAAAAGTTCTTCGACAAAGATCTTTTATAAATGATATTTTTTATGAGAAATGTGTAAGATTTTATAAAATATGGCCGATATTTTATAATATTTGGTGCATTACACTTCACATTTCTGATAAAAGATCTTTGTCAAAGATCTTTTACAGTATAATGCGGTCCTTAAATGAGGGTTAGTTGTATTTTAATATAAAATACATAGAATTTATGTGGAATAAGTCTACTGGGGAGAATGGTGGTGTGGCTATGAGCATATACTGAGACAGAATCTACCTTTCGAAAACATGATAAAACTAATTTTGTATAGGACATCTTTTAAGTAATATTTTTCTGTCAAAAATATTTTTGCAAAGGATAGAAGAAGTATTGAACACTGCTTCATTTTCACAAAATTTGAAAAGTAGCAAAAATCCCCCTTTTGTATAAAGGTAGTCGTAAAGCTCGCCCTTAGGTGTGGGAATCTTTTAATTTTTAAATTTCAATTATGTATTTGTAAATATATCATTAAATGTTAATATGGTTAATTTTCTAAAATTGAAATTATAGATTAAAAAAAAAGAACTCGCAACGTATTCACAAATAACGGATCGATTATTTAAAAAAAGAGAAGGATACAACCATTTTATAACTATTATAAAATTTAATTACGATCTGATAATATAGCCTGTAGAGCAAGAAAACGGGGGGGTACCCGAGAATAATTCCTACAAGGATTTTTTTTATAATGTACGGGAGAGTTGCCCCAACCATTAACTCAAGTTTTCTACACAAATATCTTGCCCGCTACGACCTCCATATTGGAAAAATAACTGACAAAATTGGTTTTCTCCGAATATTTCATTTCCTGTTAGTTTTAGCCTAAAATTAGTTATTGCCAATATTGTGGAAAATGAAAAAAGCTACTTTTACTTAAACTATTCTTCTCCATTGTTAATATTTTATATAATTTACAGCAGTCAGAACGGCGAAAATTTGTGCTTCACTACACATTTTTGCAATTAACTCTGTCTTCGTTGCTATTATGTAGCAATTAGTTATCAATATTGTAGATTATAAAATTTTCCAAAACTTTTGTTCAAACAGTTTTCTTAAACGGTGACCTGTTTTAAAATTACAGCAGGTCGGAATTTAAAAAATTGTGAAACTTTCGAGTTGCTATAACTTTACAAACTGATAGTGCAAGAAAATTGTGAAGAAAATTTTGGGAAATTTTATATTTCACAATATTGATAATAGCTAATTACTACGTAATATCAATGGGAACAGAGATAATTGCAATAATCCACAGTATACATTTTCAAATTGTTGGGTGAGTGTAAATCGTGAAGTATTAACAATAAGAAAAATTTTTACGTTGACAGTGAAAACTCGAAAAATTCTAATAAAACTCATTCCTTTAATGAAATGACACTATTTTAAGTCAATTTTATTGATTAAAGAAAACTAATAATAAGCATTAATAACATCGAAATAACAGCAGACATTTTTCCGAAATTCAAGAATTTTTTTCAAACTTCAAGCTGCTGTAATTTTTAAACAATTAATCGTGGAAGAAAATTGTTTAAACAAAAGATTTTAGAAATTTTATGATCTACAATATTGATGATAACTAATTACTATATAGGAATAACGGGCGTAAAGATAATTGCAAAAATCTGCGGCGAAGCCCACATTTTCACCATTCTGACAGCTGTAAATCGTAAAATATTAACAATGGAATAAAATAGTTGGAATAAAAGATTTTTTAATTTTCTGTAATATTAGTAATACCTAATTAAGATAGAACTGAGGAGATAATTGACTGCCATTTTTTCAACATGGCGGTCGTAGCGGATGTGATATTTTTGTGGAAAACTTTGGTTATTGATTGCGGCAATCACCCCTACGTTATAGAAACAAAAATTTCCTTGTAGGAATTATTTGTAGGTCAAATAAGAGATTGACTCTACTATGACTCATCCCTCTACTACAGCAGCTCGTAACGCGAAATATATTGGCTCTGTCGAAAATATGATAAGAACTATTTTTATAGAATATATATGTGCAACATTTTCTTTTTCCACACTTTTATTCGTATAAGTCACCATTTTGTTAAAAAAATCGAAAAACCGTAAAAGTGCAACCTTTTCGAGGGGGTAGGGGGTGAAGTTCGCTCTATAGGCGTGAGAACTTTTTAGCTTTCAATTTTTACCTAATTTCTGAACAAGCCTCCAAAGTTCCAAAAAATATTTTTTTTCTCTGTCCCCTATTTTTCAGCCTAATTGCAAAACACTGGTATTGGTGTATTCCTTTTTGATATTTTTATGGATACAGCTTTTTTTATATTAGATATACATGGTGTCCCAGATTTAAACGGGCATAGTCTAGTGGAAGGTAGAGTACACTTAGCTGAGTTCAAAATACCTCCAACCTCTCTAATGATAACCGTTTTCGAGGTGAGGGGTGTTTTGTGATTTTTGATCGATACTTTAATTCGTCATATTTCTGGAACGGCCGTACATATTTGGATCAAATTTATGAGAACATAATACTGTATTAGTCCCATCAGAAGCATACATTACTTAAAGAAATTTCTAATACCAAACTCCATTTTTTTAATGGTGCTCTCAGAACCTGTTAACATCACCCTATACATCATTTTTTGGGAAATGTGAACAAGCATTTGGAAGTCAATAGACTAGTGTGTAAAATAATGCCATAATATTTGCGGGCACGTTTACGGTTATTTTCTTATAAATTTTCGAAAATATCGATTGATCAAATTTTAAATTCTATAAATAATGAAGTCAACTCGCTAACGTCACTATTTTATTAATTTCACTTAAATACGCTACAGAAGAACTTGTTATCCACTTCTAAGCTTTTTTGAGTTTAAATTTGTATTCAAAACAACGCATTCCATTATGGTATGTTAATAATAAGACTTGTATTAACAAGCACAATTAAAATCAGTTCCTAAAGTAAAAACTTTTGGAAAATAATATTAAAATGTTAGGAAAAGAAGATCGGCAATTTTATTTTAACAAAATAAAATCCACAAATAATTTATTAAGTAATAAAACTCACCACACGTAAAAAACAAAATTATTAACAGAATGAAACAATTAAAATTACAACATATTTTCAAAATGAACAGCATTAATACATTTTAAGGACGTTTTAATAAGTTTTTTACTGACCTACTAATAATTTCCGGATTATTTCTAATACTATGATGTGATAGTATTTAAAAATAATTCTAGTAACTGTACCCCAGTACCCCAGTGTGAAGTTCTTCATTGTTTACCTCCGACTTGAGGTCGACCCATAAAAATAGTCCAGAGGTATAAGATCAGGAAACCTCGATGGCCACTTAACCGGACCTTCTAGACCAATTTATAGGGTGTCACCGTGGTTTGAATCCACGATGGCCCTGGACCATTTTTCTTTACCGGTTAGAGATCTTACACCAGGTGTACAATGAAGAATTCCATACTCGAGAACAGTTATCATAATTTCTCTTTAACCTATATTATTTTATTAGAAATGATTAGTATGTAAATAAAATACTTATTAAAACGTTCTCAGAAATGCATTAATGCTGAGAGTGTTCTGCTAACTATTTTGTTTCTTTTATTTAAGTGTTGTGAGTTCATTATTTGTAGAATTTAAAATTTGATCATTTAATATTTTCGAAAATTTATAAAAAAAAATAACCGTAAACGTACCAGCAAATATTATGGCATTATTTTGCACACTAGTCTATTAACTTCCAAACGCTTACTAATATTTCCCAAAAATTGATATACAAGGTGATGTTAATGGGTACTAAGGGCAACCTTAAAAAAATTGAGTCCGGTTCTGGAAATTTTTCCAAGTAATTTGTCCTTCTGATAGGTCTAATAGAGTATTATATGCTCGCCAAATTTTATCCAAATATGTATGACCGTTCCAAAATATGAAAATATGGCGGATTAAACTATTGTTCAAAAATGGCAAAACACTCCGTATCTCGAAAACGGTTACCATTGGAGGGTAAGTTTGGGGGTGTCTTGAACTTAGCTCAGTGTGGTCTACCTTCCCCTAGACCATGTCCGTTCAAATCTGGGACACCCTGTATATTACTTACATATAATATATTAAGATGAGATCTCTCACAGAAACATTTAATCATACTCAGAGCAGTATTTTCGGGTGTATCCTTTTCAACAACACAGGCTTCAAACAGTTTTTCAGCTCTGGCACTACTTTTGATAGCACTGGTAAGGTTTTCTTTGATTATGTCTGCTTGAATTTTACCATCCTCAGTTTGGAAACCAATTTTCTTTGACAGACAAAATATGTACTGTTTGAAAACAGGATCATCAGAAAATTCTCCCTTATTACGTGCATTGTCGACCAATTTTATGTCTACGTTGGTTTCTTCGAGGCACTGAGCACGAAGCTTTTTGAGTTTTTGTGCTTTTTCTTCTGAAATTGTGATTATCTACAAGATATTTTAATTTAGTATTATCTTAATATTCTTTGAAATTATATATTTTGTATTAATTCATTTTTGTACAAAATACTTGTGTGCTACTGAATTTCTAAAATAAAATTAATTCTCATTTGCCTCTGAAGTAGTTTCCACAAAAATCAAAACACTTGAATATTATTACTCGACACGAGTTTCGACAACCATATTGGCATCATCCGGAAACGATTAAAACAGTTTTATTCTTCTCCAGATTATGCCAATAAGTATTTTGGTGCAAACTACTTTAGAGCAAGCTTAACACCGAAGTTTCCAGCTTCCTCCACGAATTCACATATTAGTACAGTAAGTGAAGCTTTTAAATCCTAGCCCCAAAACGATCTAATGAATTTTCAAATTTTTTTCTTCAACATGCTTCATAAAATATGTACTTAAGAATCTATATTGTCATTTCTCCTGCTTTTTGGTTAGGGGTTGTCGCAAAAAAAAAACAAAAAATACACATAACCTGATAGAAAATTGAATTATAATAAAAAAAAGGTCACCTTTTTGCTAAAATTCCTATTTTTCGAGGTATTGCGAACTAAAAATTGCAGTTTTTATCTTTAAAATCAGTATCTCCAGACTTTTTTTTTAATTACTCGAAAAATGTGGACTTAAATAAAAAATGCAAGGGTACAAAATTAAAGCTTTTACGAAAGCAAATCGAACAGTTTTTTTTTCTCCGATGTTTCATTTTGGAAATATGGCATTTTCAAAATGGCGCCGAAACGGTCAGAAAAAATATACGACGTTAACATCTAAAATTACTCAAAATCTACAACCAGGAGAAAGATTTTTATTCTTGTAAAAATTAAAAGTGTTCAAATTTTCTTACGATTGAGATGTATTACGACCTTGTATAATGAAAACTAAAAAAGTTAGAATCAAAAAAGTTGCGCATTTAAAAATTTAGGCCCCATTTTTTTTTAGTCTTATTGCTCTAAGTTCTTATTAATTCAAAATTTTTAAAAATCCTTCTAGATATTGTTAATGCATATTATTACTAACATGCTCAAATTTTTTGGAAATTGCCCAGAAAATATTTTTTTATAAAAAATTGTAAGAGTACAAAAATGAAGCTTATAAAAAAACTAGTTTGGTGCTATTTTTATTTTCCTACGAAAAACTGTTCCAGAGATATAAAGGTTTAAAGAAGGCGCTTGAGCGCATACGCAAGAAAATTATGTATTTAAAATTCAAATATCTCAAAAACTATAAGAAGAATGATAAGCACATAATATAAGAATGAAATGAAGCTTATCAAAAAACGAAGAGTTTGGGTTTTTATTTTTTTTTCCAGAGATATGACAGTTGAAATAATGTTGAAACTTTTCAGTTTGTACGCGCAATTTAGATGTCTATAGTAGGTACAGAAACGAGCAATAGCCGTCTATTTTTCGAAGAATAGCCAGAAAAAGCAGGTTGCATTGCACTTTAGCATGTTTAGAGTGCAGATTAAAAATATTATTTAATTAGTTTATTTTTAATAATATTAGACATATTGCTATAGTCTTTTGTGGCCATTTTTAATCGACCATTTTTTTTTATATAAATTTAGACCTCACAATCATATTCAGCGACCTAAAAAACATAAGTATATGGATTTCCGTGAATTTATTTGTAACATTAGAAGAATTATTAGTTTTTCAATATTTAAGGGTGGTTTCGACCCTTAATATTTTCATCTTTTTTCGTCTTTCCTATGTTTTGACCTCATATAATCATATTCAGTGACTTCAAAAACATAAATATATCGATGTTCGTGTTTTATTCGTAAAATTAGAAGACATTAATTGTTCAATATTAGCCTTTAACTTAACTTGACTTAACCCTTAATATTTTCGTTTCATAAGTTTTGACCTCACAGTCATATTCAGCGACCTCAAAAACATAAGCATATGAATTTTCGTTAATTCATAAAATTAGAAGAGTTATTCATTTTTCAGTTATTAGGGGTGATTTCCACCCTTAAAAATAAAAAGCAGGTAATGCGACAATATAGATTTTGATGTACGTATTTTACAACGCATATTGCCAAAAAATTAAGGAAATTCCTTTCATCGTTTTCGGGCCGGGAATTTTACCATTTTTACTGCTTCGCTTACTGTACTATATATCCTTTAAAAAAATTGACAGAAATTTTAATGACAGTACAGTATAACCAAGTCATGAACATTTTCTTTCCGTTAATGAATATTATTGCACGAAATTGTGAGAATAAGAAAATGCGGTTTAAATATAACCGTTACAAGATATTCTCCCACAATCATAAATAAATCATCGCTATCTACCCTATCCATAGGAAACACAAATCTGGAATTTTTTTTTTCCAAAATCTTACCTCATTTTAACAAACAATATCTGGGCTTTTCCTGCTGGATAAAGACAGGACACAATCTATATATACAAAAGAATACCCTGACTGACTCACTGATCTATCAACGCACAGCTAAAACCGTTGGGTCTAGAAACTTCAAATTTTGCATAGAGGTTCCTTGAATGGCATAGGCAACCACTAAGAAGGGATTTTTCGAAATTCGACCTCCAAGAGGGTAAAAAAGGGGGTTGAAATTTCAGGCGAATGAAGTCGCGGGCATCAGCTAGTAATGATATAAATAAAGAAAACATGTTACTTTAGTTAGTATATAGCATTGTAACTAGGATATATCTAGAAGATGGCGTTGGTAAATCTAAAACTATATTAGAAAAAACAGTAATCTCAACAATGGAATGAATATTGTTACACTTATCCAAGAAAAAATCCCAAATGAGCATTGGTATTACAGAGTTAATTATTCAAGAAGGAGCGTAACACATATAAGCAGACTTTAATTTGGCTATGGCTGTTATCCTTATCACTTACATAAAATAGGCATGTTGCCATCAAATATTTGTGAGCAGTATAATGAAATATAGTCCAGGAGATAGCTACTTATATGGGGCCTGGGATATAAACTGTAGGCATTGCTGTTATCTTTTAGCAAATATTATTATGAGTATTTTATCTTATGTGAGTCAGACCTCCTCCCTGACTGTTTTGGCGTTAACCGCCTCAGAAAATATTCAATTGTGGAACAGAGAAATTGAGAAAAAAATGTTGGCACTCACAGGGACTATTCTTTGGTACAAAAACTACAAGAAGAAAAAGTGTTGGCATATATTGAATGTTGATCGTCAAGATACCCTCTTCAACTAACACCGAACCCCAAAGTGTTATACTCCGTTCGATAATTGAATATTTTCGGGGGCGGCTAACGGTCATTGGGAAGGTCTGACTTACGTAAGATAAAATATTTGCTAAAACGTAACAGCAATGCCAACAGGTTATATCCCAGGCCCCATATATGTAGCAATCTCCTAGACTAATAGGAGATCTAGATCATATCTGGCACTAAATAAAAAATGATAATTTTATTCACAAATACAACAAATGTAAATATCTAGAGTAGGTGTATCTTTGTCACCTTATGTCTGTCCTATTGTTTTAGTGACCGTAAATACCCGTGGTTTATTATATGTATGTGTAACAAAAAAAATGGCCTGATCGACCTCTGGGCTAGAAGCGAGCGCCCCTGTCTATATATTGTTTTCTGTTACGAAATAGCTCGTCGAATAGTTAGAATTAGGTATATTAACTTAGTTAACAGTTTAGTGTCTGACTGTGGGTCAATCGCCCTAATGCCATTATTAAAAAAAAACTGGGATATGCTGTAATTTGTCAAAAAATTATTAACCAAGTTATAAAACAAATAAGGTGCAATTAATAGATTTAGTATTGGGTGCGGAAAAACTTGCTCCGTCATTGAACAGGAAATCACAATTCATTGTTAAAATTAATTTATATCTACATCTGTAATATAAAATCTCATACATAATTTTTGCAATAGACAGTTTTATTAAAAAAAAACATAAAATACTTACATAAAACATACCCAGATGACTTGAGGATTCGCGGTAACATTTAAACGAATTATATGCCGATTCCACTGGAGAATCTTTTTGAATCGCACATTTTTCAATGAGTTTCTCGATCTCGGCCGTGTCTTGGATGTGCTTGCTGAGTTTATTTCTGATAGCTTCCTTTTGGAACTCCCCTGCTTCGTTTTGAAGGCCAAGCTTTTTGAATACACAAAAAGTGTATTCCTTAAATGACGGTTCCTCGGAGTATTGTCCTAGCTCATAATCGTCTATAAGCTTTTCGTCAACACCTGTTATTTCCACGCATTCTTTATGATATTTGAATAGCTTTTCTTTATCCTCACGGGAAATGGGATGACTCTGAATTATAAAACGATGTATTGTTTAATTTAAATTATTTATGCATACCAAGCTAATAATGCATATAACATTACAATTCCATAAAAAATAAAAAAGTATAAAAGGTATCTGCTAAATACCAAAAATAATATTTGTCTATAACTCTGAAAGTAGAAATAAAAGATATTCTTAAATGCTAGATGGAGCGATGGAGCTATTAGTACAGTTAATCTGTAATTTGTCCCACGAATAATTCCTACAAGAGATTGTCTTTTTTCATACTGTAGAATGGCTTGCCTAAATCATTAATTGATGTTTTCCAAAAATATCGTGTCCCCTACAACCTCCATATTGAAAAAATGACAGTCAAAATAGGTTTTTATCAATTATCTCATTTTCTGTGAGTTCTACACCAAAATTAGTTATTTCCAGTTTTGTATAAAATGAAAACTACGACTTTTATTTAAATTATTTTTCTCTATTATTAATATTTTACTATTTACAGCCTTCAGAACAGTGTAAATTTGTGCCCCATTACACATTTTTGCAATTATCTCTTTCGTCGTTGCTCCTTTGTAGTAATTCAGTATTGTGGATTATAAAATTTTCCAAATCTTTTATTTAAACAATTTTCTTTCACGGTAAATTTTTAAAAAACTACAGCAGCTCGAAGTTTGAAAAAGCTTCTTGAATTTCGGAAAAATGTCTACTCCGTTATTTCGATGTTATTATGTTAGATCTTATTGTTAATTTTCTGTAATCAATAAAACTGATTTCGATGGTATTATTTCTTTAAAAGAATCGATTTTATTAGATTTTTTTTGAGTTTTCATTAATCTGCTAGTGAAACAGTTTTATTTATTGCTAATACTTTTCGACTTACACCTGCCCAAAAATGTTAAAATCTATGCTTGACTATAGATTATTGCAATTATCTCTGTCCCAATTTAGTCCAGTCGAATTAGACATCATAAAGAATTTTGCGTACTGCGGACTTTTTTTTGTGGAAGTTGTTAAAGAAGGCATAATAAGCAAGTACAGAAAACTACACCTTGCTACGCTATGTGCGTCCCCTATTTTTAGGGGTTGAAACTTTGAAATTTTACTTATGTGTCCATATCTGTTTCCCTATTTGCCCGTAGGGCTCTTTACTTAGTGCGTTTTACTCGAAAACGGTACGTCCTATCGCATTTTAACAAGAGATCCATTTTAACACCCTAATATGTGCCCTGTTCAGGTATACATTGCTTTCTGCCCTACCATGAACCATAAGGCCTCAAAAAAAAATGTGAAAAAGGAGACTGGAGAACACAAGACATAAACCGTTATTACACAATAAGTGTTGATCCTATTTAAATACAAAAACACATTTTCTATGCGCAATGAATTGGACTTTTAGGATAAACAAAAACACTTACCAGAATTATACTGGTTTTGGTTTTTTTAATGCAACAATACCAAAATAGCCATTTTTGGCATATTTTGCTGTTTAGCTCCTAAACCAACGAATGTATTAAAATGAAACCAACGTAAATTTTCTTATATTGGGGTCGTACATACATGAAAAAAAAAAGAGCGAAAAAAAGTAGGTTCACTTTTTTTTTAAAAAGGTGGTTTTCAAAATTTCAACATCCCGTATCATTAAAACCGTGCGGTATTCGATGAAAGTTTTTTCACAAATCATCATCCCTCCTTAAGGGCATTAGTATGTGTAGTATTGTAGATTGAAAATAATAGCCGTTTGTCCTGTGCAGATGGCCCCCAAATTCGGACAGCGCGACCTTTCCGGCCTCGTACAGCCAAAACCGTTTGTCCTACGGCAAATGTGTAATATATATATATATATATTATGTAGAGGAGGGACGAATCTTCAAAAACTGTAACTTGGTAAAGAGCCCTACGGGCAATAGGGAAACAAATATGGACACATAAGTAAAATTTCAAAGTTTCAACCCCTAAAAATAGGGGACGCATATGGGGTGTAGTTTTCTGTGCTTACTTATTATGCCCTCTTAAACAACTTCCACAAAAAAAAGTCCGCAGTACGTAAATTTTTTTATGATGTCTAATTCGACTGGAGTAATTGCTCCTACGTAGTAATTAATTATCAATATTGTAGATTGTAAAATTTCCCAAAGTTTTTGTTTAGAAAATTTTATTGCACTATTAGTCGGGGGGCATACTTAATGAAAAAAACACTTCGTGAGAAATTTCATGATGAAATTGTGGGAGTAAATTTAATGCATTCCTTATGCCCTCCACAATCATACCAACCCAGGTGCTTTGCTTGAATTTGTGGCAGACGGCCTATATGGCGTCATATATTCAAGATGGCGGCCATCATCGGAAGTTCTCGATTATAAATATTGATAGGCCCACCCTAGCAATATTTTGTACTGAATCTTTTTTGTTCTAAATAAAAATTTTAAACAAAAAGAGTTATAACAGTTTTTGTGGTATAAACTACCGGTTATCAGTTATAGCCAGTTAAGGCTTAGTTAAGAAATTAATATTTATTTCAATATTTTTATTGAATTAATTGTAAGGTTGTACTGCATGTAAAATGTTTTCAGCTTAATACTCTTCATCTGAAAGGTCACCGATATCAAAATGTTGGATATGATTCTCGCATGTCTTCATCGCCTCCACACGTATAGTATAAAACTCAGTGCATAAAATGTTTTGGGATTTACATTTACAGGATACATCACATTTCCCTTTTACATATGAATACCGAATTAATTTTAAAATGGTTTCAGGTGCACAAGGAAGTGTTAGTAGATTAGGGAGCTGCTGGTCAGCAAGATGCCTTTCCATAACCTGATAATGTGCTATACGAATAAAAGGAGACGTTTTTGTAGGAGGCAGATGTTCAGTTTGCTTCTTGTGCTTGGAGAACATCAACCAACGAAACTCCCCAATGTCTGAAATCTTCGTCCCTGGTGTATATATCTTACGAATTAATTTTTCAATGACAGTTTCAGGTTTCAGCTTCATCCCCGAATTCTTCAATGGATCCAAGTTTTCCAAACATGTCATTATCTGCGGTTTTATAAACCTTCCAAAACGATGATTTTCCCTTCTTCCCTTTCCCAATGTCAATCATTCTTCGATTATTTCCTATACCAGTGACAAACATGCTTAGACATGTAAAAGATTTTAACCACCACAATACTAGTAGAAATACGTCTGTATCAGGCGAATATACAGGGTGTCCCGTAAATAATGGATAATCCTGAAAATGGTAATAGGCCAGGCCATAACCTATTAGAATATCACAACTTGACCTTATTGAAAACCCTACGGTTTTCGAGATATGGGCATTTTTCTGAAATTTTGAAAATTTCTACTCTAGGATCTCGCATGCCACTACCACAAGGTAAGGATTTTTTCATTCTGTTTTTTGGTGAGTATTCTAGAACAGTTGTGCTATCAAACGTGTATAGCAGTTTTTAGATAACGACGACGGTATTCTCAAAAAAAAAAAAAGTATTTCTTAAATTTCGATTCCACCAAGATTCCGTCTGCTGATTTGACCTTTGTTGATGTAAAGAAAAGTGCCAAGCGAAATTTGCCAATTATCTTAAAAACTTTCCTCGTTATTATTATATTCTAAAATGTTTAAAAATTCTGGTACTTCCTGTTAGAAAAAAAGATATAGCTGTTTGAATGGTGGAGGAGCTACATTTATCAATTTTAAACAAGTAAGCCTTGTTTTTATTTGCATGTGACGCATGCCATTTTGTACGTCTGGTGTTACCGATTCAGACTTTATTTGTTTATCGATAATAACGAATTAGCGTTTCTCCGGACTTATTGGAACTTGTTGAGAACAACAATGCCTCGTATACAGTATACACAACCTGAGTATGCTAATATGCATACTATTTACGGCGAATGTTGAGGCAACGCCAGTGCATTCGCTGTGCGTTATCGGGAATATATTCTAAAATGTTTAAAAATTCCGAGGTAAGAGAACGAAGAAAGATCGAAATAAAATTAAAAGTAATTTCACCTCCATTTATTAAACATTATTAAAAAGAAATAGTCAAACAACTTATAATAAGTGTTTGAATTGCTCTCCTCTAGCCCCAATGCAGGCTCTGCATCTTTTAATAAAGGAACGTTTTAAATGGCGTGAATATCCGGATAGGCTGATTTCTTCAGTGGCTACTCCGATACGCTCATGCAATTCATTTGAGGATTGAACAGGTCGGAATTACACCTTTTCCTTTCCCAGTAAAAAAAATCTAAAGGATTTAGGTCTGGTGACCTGGGTGGCTATTTCAAATTTTGCTATGCTCTCACCTTTCTCCCATAATGTGCAGGGCATCCGTCGTTCTGTAACCACATTGTCAGCCTCGGGGATAAAGGAAAGTCTTCTAGTAAGACCGGTAGGTCGTTTTGAAGGAATTCCAAATAATTGTTTGACGTAAATGTTGGTGCCAGTTCGAATGGGCCTACCACTTGACCATTTAGGATGCCTGTCCACAAATTTATTTTAAACTGTTATTGGACCGATCTTCTCTCATCAAGTGGGGATTTTCAAACTGCCAACTATGCAGATTATGTAAATTTACAAAGCCATCTTTTCTGTACGATGATTAGTCAGTTCACAAAATTTTATTAAAAAATTCTGGATCCTCTCGTATCATCCGCAGCATTCCCCGGCAAAATACCACTCTCAAGGGATAATCTCTGGGTAGTAGAGTTTGCACACGTTGTACATGGAAAGGATGGAGTTGGTTCCTTCACTGGCACCACCAATACTACAAAGACTAGAAATCCTCCCCTCACAGTACTCATTATGCACTCTAATAAATACGCGATAATCAGGATAGCGTGCGTTCGGGTATCTTTCTCGATAACGCACAGCGGGTGCAGTGGCGTTGCCTCGACATTCGCCGTAAATAGTATGCATATTAGCATACTCACGTTGTGTATACTGTATAGGAGGCATTGTTGTTCTCAACAATTTTCAATAAATTCAAAGAAACGCTAATTCGTTATTATCGACAAAGAAACAAAGTCTGAATCGGTAACACCAGACGTACAAAATGACATGCGTCACATGCAATTAAAAATAAGGCTTACTTGTTAAAAATTTTAAATTGATAAGTTTAGCTCCTCCACTATTCAAACATCTATATCTTTTTTTATAACAGGAAGAATAAGAATTTTTAAATATTTTAGAATAGAATAATAAGTAGGCAAGTTTTTAAGATAAGTGGCAAGTTTCGCTTCGCATTTTTCTTTACACCATCACAGGTCAAAGTCAGCAGACGGAATCTTGGTGGAACCGAAATTTAAGAAATAATTTTTTTTTTGAGAATACCGTCGTCGTTATCTAAAAACTCCTATACACGTTTGATAGCACAACTCTTCTAGAATACTCACCAGAAAACAAAATGAAAAAATCCTTACCTTGTGGCAGTGGCATGCAAAACACTATCCCAGAGTGGAAATTTTCAAAATTTCAGAAAAGTGCCCATATCTCGAAAACCGTAGGGTTTTCAATAAGGTCAATTTGTGATATTCTGATAGGTTATGCCCTGACCTATTACCATTTTCAGGATTATCCATTATTTACGGGACACCCTGTATATGAATCGCAGTAGCTCCTTTTCGGGAGGCAAAATGGCAGTGCAGTATTATTTTAACATCAGCTTCTTCATGACTACTTTGAAATTCACTTACGTCACTTCCGAAAGATGATTTAGCTTCAGTCCTCCAGCTTACGATTAGGCTTCTCTCAATATTGCGTGCGTACAACAAAGCTTTTTCTGCAAGATACGCTTTAGATATCCTTTGTTTTTATATGAGAAAGGAGGGATTTCATCTCTAGATTTGCGGTTATTTTGTACTCAGTGGGTGTAATGCAGATGTCTTATTATGTCACATCAGAAACTTAAGAGAATTTTCAATATATATGTCAAACACCAAGTGAATTTCATCATATTTTAAGAGTTCCCTTGATATGCTTGTTAAATTCCAAAGCTAGATCATTGCATGTTTTAACCTGCACTGATTTTTTCAACGACTGCAGCTTTGCCATTCCATCAAGAACAGCGACACAATGGGATTTTGCATTCAGATGCTCTGTTATATTTGAATCCACCAAAGGTATAGACAAAGAAGTTTTTACAGTATTATCAATTTTTGCAGGGTGTTGCTCTTCTAAGATCTTCATTAGTTTAGATTTATTTATTTGTAGACAACTTCATTGATCCCTCCAGATTAAACGTGGAGAACGGAACTGACGAGAATTGATAATTACTTAATGATGTTTTTAGTACAATACCAGTATGGTTTCTCGATATAACTAGCAAGCGTGTGAATAATGATTGGTTGAATTGTACTACAGCAACAGCTAACTTGCTGTCTTACGTCTAGCTTTACATAAATTAAATTTTCCTTTCTTCATTGGGTCCCACAGATTCGTACTGTAAGTTTCAATTCGGTTCTTTTTAAAGCGGTGTACATTTCACAACCCTTTTCTAAAATGCTTAATGTATCCGTTTGTATGGTTTCATGAAATACACACTTTGTTATTGTGTTGATCAATTCACTGCCTTCATATGTTATGGGGTTAGTTGATGTTCTGATAGTGTTATAGATACATCTTCATATTCTTCATGTTGTCGTTTTCCTCTAGATCGTGCCAAATGGTGGTGTTTTGTTTTTACTTCTTCTGCTGTTCCAATCATTGCTTTGGTTTATGTAGGAAGTCTTGCCAGCTCAAGAGAGGTCAAAAAGAATCGTGTTAAAGTATTTTTCTTTTGTGTTATGTTGATTTGAAATGATACGAGTGATAATAAAATTAAAAATATTTTTATACAAAACATCTAAATGATAAAAGATATCAATACATTCCTAAGGACCTTCTTTATAGAGAATATCCTTGTAAATGAAAAAGGTTCAGTACGAAATATTGATAGGATGGCTCTATCAAAAGTTTTAATCGAGAACTTTCGATTGAGGTGGACGCCATCTTGGATATATATAACGTCATGCTGTCTGTAACAAAATCAAGCAAAGCACCTGGTAAGGCATGATTGTGGAGGGCATATGGAAGGTATTAAAATTGGTCCCACAATTTCATCATCAAATTTCCCACGGGATGTGTTACGCCCCCCGACTATATCAGTTGTTTACAAGTTACAGCAACAAGTTTTATAATTTTTTAAATTTCGAGTTGCTGTAATTTTAAAACAGTTCACCGTGGAAGAAAATTCTATAAATAAAAGTTTTGGCAAATTTGATGATCTATAATATTGATAATAACCAATTACTACAAAGAAGCAACGAGGAAAGTGATAACTGCAATATTGTGCAGCGAAGCACAAATTTTCTCCATTCTGATGGCTGTAAATCGTAAAATATTAATAATAGATAAAAATAGTTTAAACAGAAGTTGTGGTTTTTTATTTTCTACAATACTGGTAATGCCTAATTTTAGTGTAGAACTAACAGGAATCGAGATAATTGAGAAAAACCTATTCGCACTGTTATATCTTCAACATGGCGGCCATAACGGACACGATATTTTTGTGGAAAACATCAATTCATGATTGGGGCAAGCCACTTTATAGTATGAAAAAAAACCTCTTGTAGAAATTATTCGTGGATACCTCCCCGTTTTTTTTGCTCCAGAGACATGCTCAATTATTTGTTACTACAGAAAAAATTATACTACTTAAGACAATGTAATTTTATCACAAAAACCATTTAGGGATTTAGATTTATTTCAATGAACAGTCTCTTCAGCATACTATTTTAAAGATTATTTAAAAAAAACAACTTATATTCTACAACAAAATTATTTCATGAGCATATTATATAAACTTTAAATATTATATCACTATATAATATATACAGTGTGTTCCACTTTTCATGGAGCCATCCTCCTCATATCTCGCTCATCTGATATCCGAATGTTTTGATATCTTGGTGGTGGGTCTTTAGACATAACCACATTTGATTTTAGTCACAGGTGCCCGATTCTAGGATAGAAAAAGATGGCCGATTTAAGAAAAAAGTATTAGCGATTTTCTTTGAAAAAAATTTTTTTTTCAACTAAAAATAACACAGGACCACAAAATATTTTTGCGAGTTGCCTAGTACCAGACCCAGTATACCATATGTTTTTGTAGCATATGTTTTTGCCTTGTCACGTCAGAATTTTTTTTTAAATTAAGAATTTTTTTTTAATTTCATGTTATATTCGAAGATATGGCGGAGTCGACGGTGATATCAATTAATTCACAAACATGGTAATATTTTTATAGTAACATTCACATGGTGTCCAACATAAAAAGAATTTCACAATAGTTTTCTTCACTGTGGTTACTAAAAGGGTTTAAAAAAAATTCTTTTTTTAAATCGAACGCCTTCAATAAATCTTCAAAAAATATCTCTAAAAAGTAAGACATAAAATTTAATTCAGTTTTCAAATATCTGTCTACCAATTAGTGAAAAGTGGCAAGGAACTATGCCTTATTACCTAATATCAATTTGAAATCGGTACAAAAATATCTAATTTCAAAACTTGTTGTTTATAGTTCATAGGTACCCAAAAAATCTTATCTTAATTAGAAATTTCAGTTACGAAATTGACATTATACCGGAGCATGAAAGATGAAAGACCTATTTTTTGGGTACCTACGAACAAGTTTTCAAATTAGATATTTTTGCACCGATTTCAAATTGATATAATCTAGTCAATGAAGTACAAAAAAAGCCGATTAGGGGAAATAATTCGTGTAGTGGCCAATGGTGGGAGGTGAGCGGGGAGGGGGGGTGGTTTAAAGGTCCCCTTTTTACGTTTTTCTTGAATAACTCGAAAACTACGACTTCTAGCAAAAAAAATTTTTATACAAAATTAAACTATAAATAAGTTCCTATTCATTTTTTATGTTGGATCAATATTTTACGAGATATAGAGGTAGTCCAGTCAACGGCGCGCTAAAATGATCAAAATCTCTAATTTGAGTGCTAATGAATGGATTTTGAAGAAACCTTGTGCAATGTGTTTGTAATGACGTTAATAAAAAAGTTGAAAAAAAAACAGAGTAGGAAATGATCGGAAGGGGTAGAAAACACCCCTTTTATCACGGGTTCCGTAACTTGTAGAATTAGGTCAAAAATGAAAAAAACTTTTATGGTCAAACAATGTATCTTTTTTGGTCAATATACCTTTTTTGGTCTACAATAAGATATTTTTATTGTTGTGAATTTTTTCGAAAAATGCATATTTTTCGAGATATGGCCACTCGAAAATTCCTAAAAGTGGCCGAGGGTAAATGTAAAAGTTGAAAAAAAAAATCTGAAAAAATTCAGGTGAATGTATCATCGAAATACAAGACTTTTTTTATTTGCAACTTTTGTGTAAAGTGCGTTTTCACCGAGTTTTTCCGAAAAAAACATGAAAGACTACTTAATTTTTTTTTAATTTGCGATTTTTTCACCATCTGTGTCTCGTAAAGTATTGATCCTACATAAAAAATGAATAGGAACTTATTTGTAGAAAATTTCGTCTAGTTTAATTTTGTGTAAAGACCTCGGTAAAGACAATTTTTCGCTAGAGGTCGTAGTTTTCGAGTTATTTAAGAAAAACGTGAAAAGGGGACCTTTAAACTAGCCCCCCCCTCCCCGCTTACTCCCCACCGGTCAGGACTTCTGGTATGTTGTTCAGGGCACTCCTCCTGACAAATGTTCAAAAATTTGCAACTACACGAATTAATTCCTCTATTTTTACTTCGTTGATTGGACTTATTAGATAATGAGGTATAGTTCCTTGCCACTTTTTACTAATAGATAGACACTAATAGACAGATATTTGTAAAACTGAGTAAAATTTTATTTCTTACTTTTTAGAGATACTTTTTTGAAGATTTATTAAAGGCGATTCGATTTGAAAAAAGAATTTTTTTTTTTCAATCTTTTTAGTAGCTTCTTTTATTTATTTAACTTCTACATAGTAAAGGAAACTATTTTGAAATTCTCTTTGTTGGGCACGATGTGAATGTTACTATAAAAATAATACCATGTCTGTGAATTAATTGATATTACCGGCGACTTCGCAAATCTTTGTAATATGAAGTAAAAAAAATTGTTCTTAATTTAAAAAAAAATCATGACGTGACAAAGCAAAATAAGTTTCAGATTCGGTTTCAGCGGCTCCAAAAACATATGTTACACTTGGTCTGGTCCCAGGCAACTCGCAAAAATATTTTGTGGTCCTGTGTAATTTTCATCTGTAAAGCGGATTCTCAAATGAAGAAATGTGTTCTTCATTTTTTGTTCAGAATAATGTATTGTACTAGTTTGAATTTATTTTACATCAAAATAATTATTTATTTAATAAGGCAAAAATTCTAATTCGTACATACCTACCATTTTTCTAACAAATAATTTTTGGCATTAGTCACCCCCATCCCATTATTAAAGGGGGGTGAAGAAAATCAAATTGTGATTTAGTGTGTGCACGAGAACCAAAGGCTAATTTTTTTTCTGCTTCATCCACCACCACTACCACTAACAATTTTCCGTTAAACCAAATTGCTCATTATTTTATTCTCTTTGAAAATTGTTTTTAGATTTCTCAGGTTATCCCCCACAGTTAAAAACTTTGAAAACTGTTTGTTACACTTGAAAATCATTGGGAAAATCTTTTTCCAATCGCTCGCGATTTGTTTGAAATTCGATATTTCTTTCAGAAACTTAATTTGCATAAAAAACTGCTATAAAAAATACTACTATTGAAAATACTATGAAAAAAAATTTGAAAAAAATGTACAGCTAACCATTACATCTATGATTACGCCTGACACGAGAATCTACAACATTGTTTTCGTAAAAAAAAGTTATAATTGTGTTATTTTTATAAGGGCGTATATGATTTTAAGAGAAAGTTCTTTAGCTTTCTGACGGAGTAATTTTCAATTACTTATTTTTAAAATTTCCAAATATGTTTTTTCCGTTTGAAGTTGCGCTTTTCAGTCGTGTTAACTTTTAAAAGTTGACATTTTGACGCTTCGATAATGACGTTAAAAGTACATAAAAAATAACGTGAAACACATGGTTTTATAGGAAATTTCATAAGCTTCAATTTACGCCATACGAAATTTTGCCATGCGATGCACTGCTTTCAAGTAAATTTGATAAAATAAACAAGTTTTTTTTTAAGTAATTTTTTCGAATAGGGACAAATTGTTTTGTTATAATTGCAATAAAAAATTTAAATAATTTGAGCATAAAGGTACTATGGTATAATTTAGAAAAATGATAGTGATTAAGAAAATGCACCTTGCGTGCGCCACGCCTTCCCTCCACCCAACCCCATACCCATCCATTTTCTGCCCCAATAAATTCAATCTGTAAACTGCGTTCTCGTAAAAAATGACCTCTTCGAAACAACGAAAATACACGAACAAAATAAAATATATTCTTATTCAGCAACAGTCATGCTAAAATGTTTCAATGACCTGCAAAAAGTCAACGCGTCTTTGAGTAGTCGCATTCGCTTTACTAAACTGAACATCCCCCTCCACTAAAAACCTCACCTATAAACACATTCTCTAACAATTTTCAAGGTGTATTTTTTGAAAGGAAATATGACTATCGTAGAGTACCTTACATTTTTTAAGTATAAAAATAATTTATCAGGTTTGTTATAATATAAAAAAAATCAGTTATTTTCGTTCAAAAATATATTAGGCCGAAAACCGGCCTTATGGACTCCTACCCTACTTTGAAAAAAAAAACCGCTGCCTAAGGAATCACTACTTTTACATCCCGACTTCCTATCCAAGTGTCTTACAACGAAAATACTATATTTGCACTGCACTGAATGTGAAAGTGACACGCAGAAAATGGCATGACATATAAAAAATCATTGTGTGCCGTGGACTACACGATTGAAATAAAACTTCTACTTCAAGCATTTTCCGAAGAAACCTACTACGCATACATCTTACTCGAGGTAACTTACTGTGCATCCAATTTACTCTAGGAAAGCCTCTGCGCATCCATAATTCTCGAGGAAACCTACTGCGCATTCATACTACTTGAAATAACCCACTGCGCATCCATACCACTTGAAGTAACGTACTGCGCATCTATAGTACTCGAGAAACGCCACTGCACATCCAAAATATTCGAGGAAACCTACTGCGCATCCATAATACTATGGGGAAACCTACTGCGCATCCATTCTATCCGAGGTAATCCACTTATTATAGAATCAAGAAAATAATATAGACCTATAAACACCATACAGGTCTAATTTGGAATCGTAGAAGCCACACCCACACGCGACGACGCGTCTCTGATGCTATCTCCTCATCTATTCTTGAAACATTGGTGTCAATTTAGCAACCTGCTAAAATAACGTTGAAAGGCAGACACGTTGTTCGTTTGTTCATAGGACTCGAATTACCATGCAAACTGTAGGGCGTTTATAAACCTTAAAATTCTACAGATTTTCTATCCAAGTCTCTCACAACGAAAAAAATGCTGATACATATTTGCACTTCACTATATTATTGTTTATGGAACTTTAGTAACATAATATTTGAAATCTCTACCCCAAAAACCTATAAAACGATATGCCACGCCGGTAGAAAGGTGGTAGTGGGGGTGGATGAAGTGAAAAAAAATTTTGAGGCCTTAGGTTCTTGTATACACACTAAATTACAATTTTATTTTTTTTCACCCCCTTTAATAATGAGGTGTGGGTAGTAATGGGGGTGGTTAATTCCAAAAACTTATTGAAACATTAGCATCTCTTGTATATACTAAATACCTATTTTATGGACTCGTATCTGCTTGATTTACCTATTTACCCCCTAACCCTTCACCGGAATAAGAGGAAAATATAACCTAGTTCCAGATCTCGTTAAAATACATACGTGTACCAAATTTCAAGTCAATATCTCAAACGGTTCCAGAGTAATCGTGCGCACAAAATAAGTTACAGACAGCCCGACAGACAGAAATTATTTTTTTTGCTTAAACTAAAACCTCGACGTTTCATCACATCCTAAGCCTATTTGAACAATAAAAGTTTTTTAAAAATTTTTTGTCGTTGCTATACTTCCGCTGGATGTGGAAGTAGGTAATACACATTTTTTTTTTCAAAAAGTCCATTTTTCAAATGCAATTGTTTCTTGTTATAATCGCATTAGAAAAATTTAAATAATTTCAGCATGAAAGTACTTTGGTATGATTAAAAAAAATTGCTGTGATTAAAAAATATATATAAATAATTTACAACTCAAAAATTAGCAATATTTTTATTTTTGACACTATTTTCATAAAAATCCTTCATTATTTACAAGGCTATAAAAAATAATCTATTAAAGATAAATATAAATACGTTTTTTTTGTATCTATTATAGTTTCCGACTTATATAATTCTTAATTTATAAATTTTTTCATTGTTTATTTAAGCAGTTAAAAGATTAACATATTTAGTTTTCTTATTTTAGCAGAAACAAAGACGACTCAAAGGTTTCATTCAAATCCATTAACTATAATTGGATTCCTACTTAAAAACCGTTTACATACCGGACTATTGACTAATGGACCAGACGATTAAGGATTTGGTTGAGTTCACAATTTAATAGTAAAACGATAATTAATTTTGCAATATTTTCTTCCATAATAACTCAAAGCACAATATTATAGAATAATTCAAAGAACACTACTTACATGAGTGCCAGAAATAGCTGCAGCAGCAACCAACAATACAAAAACTATCATACTTCTAACTCATGTAACTTCTTCAACTACGATCTTCCCACTATTCCCATCCTCAAAAATTACCATGTTTATATACCCTGTTCCTGTCAAAATCAACAAATCAATCTCTAGTGTATCTTTCATGCATGAACGAGAAAGTTACTGGTCGTCTGCGAGATTTTTTTGTTAATTCAATTGAACGAGATCCTAACGGTGCTGTCGTGAATAAATAATAAAATCTGATATTAATACAACGTAATAGGTGTATGAACTTGAACGTGAACTTAGTTGAACTGTAGCAACACTTAGCATCGTGTTCTTAAATCAACAACTAGCGAAGCACTGAAGATATTATTGGCGAATTTCATTACAGTGTAGTAAAGGAACTCTGGGGTAATGCTTCTCTATATTTGCTGTTTTCAATATTTTCAGATTTTTAATCTAGAGTATACAGAGTGTTCTAATTAAACCAGTTCCCCATAAATAAATCTGTAGGTATTGGGTCCCTTTAGTAAATAAAAGTGGTCTAGGCAACTCACATACAGAAAATGAAGTCGTATTCTTGTGTAAAATAACCTGAAAAATTCAATTATGGAGGTCATAATTCGATTGGAGCCTATGAAATGGAGTAAACAGCATTTTTCCACTTTTTTTTTATAAAATTTCTCAAAAATATAGTACTTTACATTTCTCATCACATAACTTTATTTCTAACAATTGACTCAATTTTAAAATTGTAAAATATATTCTGATACGGGGCGAGCGTAGAGGCGACTTCAATGTGAATGTCAGTCGATATTCCGTTGAAGCAACGTTGAGCGCGCTTAGTACTTGGATGGGTGACCCATCTTGGGAAATACAGCTTTCTCGTCCCACCTTCTAGCGGCTTGTATATCAGTGTATACGCGGAAGCTACGTAATTTCAGTCGAGAATTACATAGTGGATATACCATCCTTCGGAGGGGATGTAAAACAGGCGGTCCCTTGTCTATTAAATGTTAGGCAAATAAAAGATCCCTACTCTTCTTAAGGGAAGAGGTTCGGCAACATTTCCAGGTTGGGGGTAGCTCGTCTCCTGGCGTCGGTGATAGGCCCTGGTAGCGGAAATAGGCCGACGTTAAATAAATAGATTAAAAAAAAAATCTGATACATGGCCAAGGATTGCCATACATAAAACTATACTAAAGATAAAATGTCTGGTGCAAAGAAAAAATTTCTCTCGAGATCATATGTATTTTTCAGCAGTGGCATTGAAAAAGTCTGTATAATATGATGAGACTTTTTATTATTATTGAAGACAGAGAACTAGTATGTGAAATGTAGCTTAAGGTCTGAATTAATTTCTGAAAAACAAAAAGTCTGTTTAAGATGAGGAGACTTTTTATTATTTATTATTGAAGACAGAGAACCAGTATGTGAAATGTTGGTTAAGATCTGAATTAATTTCTGAAAAACAAAAAATTGTTGTTCATAACAGATTGGCGGTTTTGGAAAATAAAAAAAATCAAAAACACGTTTTTCCGTGGGGCAAACCGCGAAGGAAATCTGGTGTACACTCAGATGGAAGTCCGAGGAAACCTTAGGCAACCCGAGGAAATCCCAGGAAATCTTAGTCAATTCCAGGAAATCCGAGGAAATCTTAAGGAAATCCAAGGAAATCTTAGGCAATCCCAGGAAATCTTTTACTTTTCGGATTTCTCCCCCCGCTCTTCAAAAATTTTTTTGAAAAAAATTCGAAAAAATTTTAAGGAAATCCCAGGAAATCCTAGGAAATATTAGGAAATCCGAGGAAATCTTAGGAAACCTGGTATACAAAATTTTGGACGCGGTTGACCCCTCGCGATTTTCTAAGTAGCCCACTAAAAAGTTAAAAATAATTGATAATTAAACTTAAAAGTGTGGGGCGCACTGATATAGCGATCTAGGCATAGTGAACAAAATGTAATATAGTTACCTACCTACCTCCATAAGCACGCTCCACGCTTTTAAATTTAATTACCTAATGATTATTTTTAACTTTTTATTGCGCTACTCATCAGAACTTGTTATTAGTTTTTTTAACTATAAGTTACTTTCTCTCTGTCGCGGAAAATTCGAGTTTGTGGCGGAGTCGCCGGTGACACGCAAATGAGAAGTCCCTGTCACTACCTCCCTCTCTGTCATCACACAAGGTCAATGGTACCACACTATTGTATTGTCACCAGAATTAAATAAGTTTGCAAAGTTTCAAATCGATACAATTAGAAGTGGGTGAAAAGTGAGTTATAAGATTTGCTTACAATGTTACAGGTCAAGTTAATAGAAGTGTGTTAACTAATAATAAGTACTAGCGTTGCACGCACTGCATTAAGTTATGGGTTACCGATGTAGCATAGGAGATCGCGTGGAGGCGTGAAATGGCATGGTGTGGCGTTCGATTCGAGATGTATTTATAAAGTACATAATATTAATAATATTATACTAAGTGATAAGATTCTACACTAGCATGCCATAAATATATTGTTATTATTCGCTGTATGTACACTTGACTTTACTTTGACCGCTTATGGAATTTGATACATTTGCTTTTGCACAAAAACATGTGCTACAAACGAAGTATAAGGATAATACAGTACGTGTGACTCGTGTACATAATTCAAAACTTTACAAATTTAGAAATATGAAGTTAAATATACAAACTATCAGTATAAAATAAGCTTAGTCGGAGAGCAGCCAATCTGTAGGAAGCATTTTAAAAGTAGTCTATACAACTCGCGAACACCCACCTAAAAAACAGATGATATTATGTAAAAGGACCGTCTGGATTTGATTTTTGAGTTCGCCCGTTAATCTGAGATTGCCAAATCGGTCAATTCGCAAATTTTTTGAAAAATTTTAAAATTATGTGTTAATTTTTGTTTTGCACATAACACATCATATCTTTTTTATTTTAATTCCGATTTAGACCAATATTTTACACATTATTCCTCCAATATTCTTGGACAGGCTGACGGCAAAGAATATAGTGTAACTAATAATATAGTGCCTAAAAAATATATAGTTACCCTCTATTGTCGCGGTTTTTTTAAATTTGCATTGAAAAATACCCGATCGAGGTAACTTTTTTATTTTTAAAGAGAGAGTTATAGTATAAACGAGAAAGATGTTCCATATACTTTAAACAAACTTTTCTTGTAAAGAGATTTTTTTGAAATTCGGCTCATGTAACGAGATGACGCTGTTGAATGCGGCCGCGCAACTCGTCCGCATTAATTTAAAGCATAACTTCTGTTAACGTCGCCCATCTGTGGTGTCGTTTAAGCGATCAAGTGAGTCTACGGATTATTTAGTTTCTATTTGCAATTAAATGTTATAAAATTATGTAGATAATCTCGAAATATACACATTAAAAAATATATTTTCATTAATTATAACAGCATGTGGGTACTAAAGATTACATTTTCCTTCGCATAAACAACTTATGTTACATTGCACGTTTGCTTTGCTACACTTGCAGCTTGTAGTACAGTTATATAATTTACATTTACAAAATGGAGTTAACTCAATAAAATTGGGTTTTGGGCTTTTTGAAATCATCTTTGAAAATACGATTTCCTCCTTTAGGTACCATCCAAAATCTAAAACATTTGGAATTCTGGGCTTAATTTGGTAGGCTGTCTTGTAAATAGCACATTGCAGAAATGCCCTTTTTACTTGTATTTTTTGTACTAGGATTTACAATTTCTGATTTTCTTTTATAAGCTGTTCGGGTATACGATCTTCTACATTGTGCATGGTAAACTGGATTTAGTGATAAAAATAAATTTTTCTGTTCTAAATATTGTTTTAGAGCCACAGCAATGTCATCGGATTTTGCATTTGATCGGTACATTTCTAAAACCGTAAATATCGCTCACAGACAAAAAATTTTCATACCATTGTGTTACTGAACGAATTCTGAATAACTTTCAAATTGTCTGTCTGTCCGTCCGTCACGTTTCTTGTAAGCACGATAACTGAAGAAAGAAAATTCCGATTGTACTGAAATTTTGACAGTAAATTAGTGTTAGTGAGAGAAAGAACCCTATTTGAACAAAATCGATCGATAAATAAAAATGTTATTACTAAATGATTTAAATTTGAAAAAAAAAATTTTTAATTTTTGTTTTTGTAATTGAATAGAAATCTGGTGAAATATTTCATTTTAATATCTAAATATTTATATATTTTACAAATATACATTTCATAATGTAATATACAACCGTGAAAATATGATTTTAGCTCGTGTCTTATAATGTAAAAATTTACATTCTTTTACGTGTAAGGTGGTGGTGTAGTTCTTTTGACTCGGAATCGAAACCCAAATGGGGTTTGGTATAGTTTTTTTACCAAGTCTTTTACCAACTAAGATCGTACTATAAAATTAAAAAGGTCTAAAGTAACATTATTTACAAAAAACTGCGAAACGTATCCTATTGAATGTATAACAATTATATAAAAATCCAGTGAACAGGCGAAGAGTACGTTTTTAGCTTGTTTCCTTTGATTTCCTATCCGAGTAATTATAATTTATTATGCCAAACTATGTGTTTATAACGCACTAAATATAAGGACTGAGACAAAAAGCACTTTCAACTTAATATAAATGGACACTGGAAAATAATAATCACCCGGCACGTGCCTGCGTTTGCTCTAGGTGCGATTGCGGCTGATTCATAGTAGCGCGCATTCGTTCGGACGCTGAAACAATCAATGAATATTTCGGGGAGCAACATTTCAAAAAAAACTTCTTATAAAAGATTTTATTTAATTCATTCGGAACATTTTCTTCGGTTATAGTAGGCACCTAACTTTAAAAATAAAAAAGATACCTCGATCGGACAGTTTCCTCTGTAAATTTTAAAGATTTTGCGTCAAAGAAAAGTTGTTATTTTTTTTGCCAACTAATTATTTTTTAGGTAAAGTTTTTTACTTTCAACATATCAAAGAATAGTTAGAGAATATTATGTAAAAAAATTTAAAAATTCTGAAGTAAAATAAAAAATATATGACGTGTTATATGAAAAACAAAAAATAACACATAATTTTTATTTTTTTAAGAAAATTGCCAATTTGGTCATTTTGGCAATCTTAAATCAATGGGCGGATTCAAAAATCAAGTTTAGCAGGTTATTTTACATCAGATTACCTATTTTTAGGTGGGTGTTCGCGAGTTGTATAGAGGGTGTCGAATTCAGAGGGTCTGGTCTTCAACTAGCTATTGTTGCCAAATTCTTCAGTTTAAAAGGAACTGGTCTTGAATAAGTACAAAAATATTGGGGAGAGCGTCCCTCATTTACCTGCTGCCACTTAATCATCATTATCATTTAAAACTTTTCAGTGGTAACTGTGGTATGAATTAGAGTAACGAAAGAGTAACTAATCTATGGGAAATTCTAAGGAGAACGTATCTTTTCGTTTTGCGTTGAAAATATTTAAACAATGCCAATATATAACATTACAGTAACTATAGGTTATAACTTCAGAATAATGTCATGTGAAACGGATTTCGTTCATTTTTGACAACTTAATAGTAAATGCACCAAGGAAAAGTTTCTATATTATGCGGCAGCTTGCTAATTTTTTATAAAACCAAAAGTTGGAGCTGAAAGAAAATTAATTTTTGAGAAGAAAAGGTTCTGTGCAACTTTTCATATAAATTGATAGTCTTTAAGTTATAACGACTAGAACATTGAAGTTTTAGCTAGAAAAAGAGGTATTTCAAATAGGTTTTCGTCAAATGACTCGAAAGGTATTAATATTGGGCGAAAACATGCTAGAGACAAATAAGAAAGGTACTAAATTGAGGACGAATTTCATTGTCTTCTATTTTCGGAGATCTGGAAGTATAAAGGTTGCATCCGAACATTTATAAAACGAAGTATTAGGTTTAAATGTGAAATATCTCGGAAACTTTGGCACTTACGTCAAATACGGAAGACTTATTAATTAGGCTTTCAAATGATTTTTTGTCTATTTTTATATCATAAAAAACAAAGAAGTGATGACAGAAACAATGTACTTTTTTACATTTTCCTAATAAAAACGTCGCCATTTTGTTAATGTAAGTAGTTAATAATTAAAAAAATATATTCCCATATACTGTTATTCTTTAATATATAGTATGATCTATACACTTAAATTGTTTTGTCCGCTTAGAGCGCTTGCTTTATAAAAAACCGCTGACCAAGGAATCACTACTTCCACATCCAGCTTCTCTATCCAAGTTACTCACAACGAAAAAACTTTGTATGTGGAAATAATTGTTTATAGAACTTTAATACTATAATATTTGAAATCCTCTACCCCAAAAATCCATAAAACGATACCCCACATCGGTAGTGGGGTGGTGGTGGTGATAGGGGGTGGTAGTGGAGGTGGATGAAGTAAAAAAGTATTTCGAGGTTTCTGGTTCTTGTACATACACTAAATCATAATTTTTTTTCATCCTCTTTAATAAGGCGGTGGGGATGGTAATGGGGGTTGCTAATGCCACTATACTTCCACTGGATGTGGAAGTAAAAAATTGCAAATTAAACTATAAAGGGATTTTCGAAAAAATGTACAATTTTTGTTTCTCTGCAAATATTTCCATAAATATTAGTTTTAGAGAAAATATGGTGGATATCAAAAATGAAGGTTATAAACTCAGCATGAATTTATTTTTTTAAATATTTGTGTAGAGTTGATAGTTTCGGAGATTTAGTTTTATAGATGGCATCCGACTGATTTTAGGATGAACTATTTAGTTTATAATGTTGAATATCTTAGAAACTGTGACACTTCCGTCAACAATTCTAAAACACGAAATTAAAGAGTCAGTCTTGAAAATGATTTTTTGTTTGTTTCTACATCACAAAAATAAAGTAGTTGTGGTTCTGGCCGATAAAATGTGCGTTTTCACATTTGTCGCCGTTTTGTTATTGTAATTGCTCAGTAATTCATTTTTTTTTTTCAAGAATGCTGTTTTTTGTTAATATACAATAGATGCTCATTTTTTTTGTCCGTTTAAAACACTTGTTCTAGAAAAATTCAATTCTCCGTATTAGAGCCGCCATTGTGAATTCTTTAATTTTGACTTCAGATTCGAATTCAGTGATCCCAAAAACATAACTATCCCACGTTTCAGAAATAAATTAGTAACACTTTTTCAAATATTGAATATTTAATTTGTGGTGGTTTTCACCCCTTGGGGTAAGAGCAAGTATCCCGATCATTTAGAAACTGAATATGGTATCTTTTACTACAATAATAACCCATCAAGAAAAACCGCTGCCCAAGGAATCACTACTTCCACATCCAGATTCTCTATCCAAGTCACTTACAACGAAAAAACTTTGTATGTGAAAATAATTGTTTATGGAACTTTAATAATATATTATTTGAAATCCTCTACCCCAAAAACCCATAAAACGATACCCCACATCGGTAGTGGGGTGGGGGTGGTGATAGGAGGGTGATAGTGGGGGTGGATGAGGTAAAAAAATATTTTGAGGTATCTGGTTCCTGTACATACACTAAATCACAATTTTTTTTCATCCCCTTTACTAAAGGGGTGGGGGTGGTAATGGGGGTGGCTAATGCCAAAAATTTTTTTGAGACCTTAGCTTCTCTTGTATATACTAAATACCAATTTTATGGACTCTTACCTGCTTGATTGACCTATTTACCCCAAATTTACCCCAATTTACCCCCCAACCCTTTGACGGAACAAGATGAAAATATAATCTAGTTCTAGATCTCGTTAAAGTACATATGTGTACCAAATTTCAAGTCAATATCTTCAACGGTTGCGCACAAAAAAAAGTTACAGACAGACCGACAGACAGAAAAATTTTTTCTCGCTCAAACTTAAAATCTCGACGTTTCATGACATTTTAAGCCTATTTGGACAATAAAAATTTTTAAAAAATTTTTTGTCGTTACTATACTTCCACTGGACGTGGAAGTAATTATCATTACATATGGAATTATTCCGATATTTTACATATTTCTTTACTCTAGGTACTATTATAAATATTTAAAAAATAAAACAATTGTTATGACTGATTTTAATAATAATTGCAACAAAATAATGATTGAGTAAAGAACATAAACCCCGCTGCAATATGTGTAATGGAAAACCATCCCTAACGAGGGGGTTGAAAATCAATAATTACGAAAAGCAGTGGAAAAATAAGCACTTGGACTTTACCTATATTATAATATGCTTATTTCTCGATCATAGAAACAAATAGGTAGTTGATTCTTATTTAATTCACCTTACAAAGCATATTTTTGAGGTCATGATTAGATTTGGAATTATGAAACTAGAAATAATTACACATTTTATTTTTTTACGAAGAATATTATTTTCAAATTTTATTCACTCTCATGGAAAACTAAGATCAATGTTTTTTTATTTTTTCACTGCTCACAAACTTAATAGGAGGGTAACTTCAAGACAAATAAAAATTGACCCACCACTTTTGTATTTTTTAGCTTCACAAGTAAGTCTACTTTATGCTCCCAAAATTTGAATATAACGGTACGAGACACCTTGCATACTATTGTTACGTGTTTACCCCCCTTTTATAAACACCCTGAATAAACTAAACACTAATTTATTAACTTACGTATTAATTACAACAATTAATTACTTGATTAATATAACACTGAGTACAGTGTAGTTCAATTATTCAGTCACTTGATTACTCGGCTTACTTTTGGTCTTACTGTCCGAAATCAAGTGTCTATTAAACTGAACTGTACTAGGGGAAATTCCCATAGATGTCTCTAGGGATAGAACATGTAACACTATATTTTAGGGTAAAACATTTACAGGGTGGACACTCTGAAAAAGTAATGAAACAAATAATGTGACAGACAAAACAGACAAAGAATAATATTTGACATTTAGTTAACACCACTACCATAGAAGAAATCTGATATACCTTTAGTGAAAGTATGCAAAGTTGTCATCCTCAAAAAGTAGTCAATTAAGAAAACAATGGAGGAAAATAATGTTTAAAGTGTATTATTAGTACAGTAACTAGAGGTTTTAACTTCGGAATAATGTCATATTGAACGGATTTCGTTCATTTTTGGCAGTATAATAGTAAATGCTTCACAGAAAAGTTTCTATATTGTGCGGGGGCTTGCTAATTTATAGGGGTGGATGCCACCCCCTTTCAGGGGGAGGTACTTAAAAAAATATATATTTATTGGAGCTGAAGTAGAATCAAATTTTAAGAAGAAAAGGTTCTATGGAATTTTTCACATAAATTGATAGTTTTTAAGTCAAAATTGCGATTTTAGCTTAAAAAAAAGGTATTACCAAACGGCTTTCGTCAAGTATCTCGAAAAGTATTACTTTATAGAAAAAATGTTGAAGACCAATTACAGAAAGTACAAACTGGGAATTAATTACATTTTTTTGTTTATTGATGTAGGATTGATACTTTCGGAAATATTTAAATTTATATTTGGTATCCAAGTGTTTCGAAATTACCTTTAAAGTTTAAAATGCATTTTTTTCTAAAGCTTTAAATGAGCAAAAAAATTTGAGCATCTAGGTAATGCTAAAAACGAAAAACTGTATTTGAGACAATGTTTTTAAATTACTGGCTAACTGGCTAATTAGAATAACAAAATGGTGACTTTTTTATATTGCTACCTTTTACCCTAGCATTAAGGCGCCATTTTGCAAAAATGGCTCCTAGTATTAAGTAAAATGTTCTCGTAGCTTGACACTCGACAAAATCAAAATGTTCAAAAGATTACACTCTAGTATATAATGTAAGTCAACTACAACATAAGAAAAATTATAGCACTCACGTGACTCTAATAATAATGTTTAATCAAGCTACTTGGACCTATAAAAAAAGACAAAAGCTAATCTAATTGGGGCGGCCGTTTGTTACCAAGTAAACTAAAGCCAGCCTCAAGTAAGATTAGGCCCAGGCTAGTCAGTGTCGTTGGAAGCAAGGGCGTTAGGAACTGACTAATTATTTTAGAAAAAAAAACAAATTTTGGTACGCAAAAAAACTCAAAACTTTATGGGCGCCAGGCTTATTAGTAAGCCGTGAAATAAAGAAAATACGACACAACACAAATAAAACAAGAAGTAATGATAGTATCGATTTAATATCGATTTGGGACAATAGTACAGACTCGATGTAAAATCGAAACAAAATTGGTTAGAGATTCAAATTTAACATCCTATGATATACAGTGTGGGTTAGTAAGGGGTTCAAGCAAAAAAATGGGATCAAAATTGATAATGAGAGCGCGATAATGCTAAAATGTGACTTGATCTATCCTAGAATTTGTAGCAATAAAATATGGTTGAGATATAATCAGAATTTTTATCCATAAAATTATCTTAAACTAGGCAGAATGCTTAACCGATGTTATGAAATGATATTTTATAAAGAAAGCTATTACCATATAGTTACTGACGAAAGAATCTACAATCTGCACTTAGATACTGCATCTAAATACCGGGCGAACAAACCCTACTATAAAAATAACAATTTAGTAGTCAATTTAATTCCACAGTCTGTTGCTTGATACCCAACAATATAGCAATAACTAGTGAACTCATAAACACTACGTAATAATCAGAAATCTATAATAGATAATATAATGGCCACAAATTTGTGATTAATTACGCAACCTTTATAAATCGATCGCAAAAAAACTTATCACTGACTTAACCGTAATAACTAATAAAATCTACAAGTAATAACATTAATTTACTTTACTACAAAAATATAAAAAATATACCACACGGCAGAAATATGAAATGGAATAAAAATATTTACACAAGGTAAAATTTGGTAACGACCAAAAAAATCTCTAAAGTACGCCACACGGCAAAGTTACAAAATGTAACAACAATTTACTGTACTCTACTATAAAATATACCACACGGCAGAATTATGAAATGTAATAAAAAATATCTACACAAGGTAAAATTTGGTAACGACCAAAAAAATTTCTAAAGTATGCCACACGGCAAATTTACAAAAATGTAACAACAATTTCTTTACACAAGATAAAATTTGGTAATAACCAATGAAGGATAAACATTAAATGACTCTATATTAAGAATACCACACGGCAGAATTATGAAACATAACAAAAATATGTACACACGGTGAAATTGGTAATAACCAAAAGTTCAAAAAAAGGGAAGTGGGCGCAAAAGGCGACAAGTTCCACCCCTTGTAGGCTTTGTGTCGACGTCTAACACAAACCTTCAATCACCGGTAAATTAACTGGAAACATCCATTACCACATGATTATAAACACCCTGTATCTTAAAATACATAAAATTTTAACATCAATAAAATTAGCAGATGCATAGGGCACTCTAAAGTTTTTGCTCTTAGGTTAATGCGACGATTGGGTAGCTCGCACGATTTTAATTAAATGAATAATAAAATCTGGCATAGGCCAATTAAATTTTATAAGTTGTTAGAGAGGTGATATTCAGAAACACATAAATTACTAATATGTACTTAACTTCGTGAAACAGCTGATTTGACCATACATTCCGAGAAATCCCTCTAGCTGGAATCGGTCGATTGATATCAATACACCTCGTGGCTTCCACGCCCGTAACGAGAAAATGGCTGCAATAAGATCTTGGCTCCTACGTTTAAAGAAAAATTCTTCGTGAGCCACCCAGGTGAAATTAAACAGCAAATTAAAACCATTTATGACGTAGTTCCCAATAATTATTGATCGAACGTCGCAACTGCCTCCCCGTATTAGTGATTATACAATCTGTTGCCAGTTTGGCCGTATTGACTACAGCTAATGTGGAAGCAACATGGTTGTCGGCAAGTTAGCGATGAAATCAGTCAGTAATATTTAGTAACCATATTGAAATAGTCGACGGTACTTCTGTTTTAGAACATCATAAAGTATTACTTGACATTTCGCAAGTAATATGCTAGTATTATACAAGTAGTATGCAATTATTGTCCAAGGATCGCATAAGTATAATTATAAGTATACGTATAAGTATAAGTTTAAGTATAAGAATTAGTATAAGTATAAGTATTCAATTTGAGAAACCTAAAATAAATGAAAACGTTATTAGCTTTGGAAAAATGGGGTAGAAAAGAATTAACTTACATCCCATCTCCAATAAAGATATTGAACACTTAATTTTTAATTTAACAGCGAGCCATTTGCTGCTTGCTCTATCATCGCGTGAACCAAAGAGAACGTTCACCGTGTCGTCTTGGTCGCATCACCGCAGGGCGATCCCAGCGCTGCGTTGACCTCGCAACTAACTACCTGAGAAATTTTACGTCTAGCCTACATTTACAGAAAACGACTAAATAGTTCCGTCCATACTACCGGATTTATTATGTATTGGAACAACTCAGCTAGGAGGCGTTACAATATAAAAAAATATAAGTACGCTTATTTTTCCATCATAACTTCTTTATTTCTTATGCTACAGGAACGAGCAAAAAATAATTTGAAAGCACAATTAATTGTCTTTAATTTCATTTCTTAGCATGCGTGACGTAGGTGTCACAATTTCTGAGATATTTAACATTTAAACTGCATTTTTCGTCTTATAAACATTCGAACGCCATTTGTAAACTTTCATATCTCCGAAACTATTAAATCTACGTAAATAAATAAACAAGCGAAATTCATTATCAGTTCATGAGCTTTATTTTTGGTCTCCACCCATTTTTCAATAAAACTAATATTTATTGAGATATTTGGAAGAGGAAAAAAAATTACGTTTAATCCAAAATACCTTTATAGTTTAAACTGTATTTTTTTCTAAAGCAAGTGCTGTATACAAACCAAAAAATTTTAGCATCTACGTCATGCTATATATTAATGAGAAACAGTGTTTGAAATTCCTAATTACTGGCTAATTACAGTAACAAAATGGCGACGTTGTTAATAAAAAAATGTGTAGACGCACATTGCTTCGGTCATAACTTCTTTATTTTTTATGCTACAGAAACAAATAAAAAACAGTTGAAAGCTTAATTAATAACCTATTATTCTACCTATTAGCATTCTTGACGTAGGTGTCACAGTTTCTGAGATATTTAACTCTCACTCTAAATAATTATCTTATGGACACTTGGATGCCAAATGTAAACTTAAATATCTCTGAAATTATTAATCCTACATCAATAAACAAAAAATATAATTAATTCTCAGTTTGTACTTTCTGTAATTGGTCTGTACATTTTTTCGATAAAGTAATACTTTTCGAGATACTTAACGAAAGCCATTTGGAAATACCTTTTTCTAAGCCAAAATCGCAATTTTGAAGTCGTTATAACTTAAAAACTATCAATTTATGTGAAAAATTGCATAGAACCTTTTCTTCTTAAAATTTGATTCTACTTCAGCTCCAATAAATATATATTTTTTTAAGTACCACCCCCTGAAAGGCATCCACCCCCTATAAATTAGCAAGCCCCCGCACAATATAGAAACTTTTCTGTGAAGCATTTACTATTATACTGCCAAAAATGAACGAAATCCGTTCAATATGACATTATTCCGAAGTTTTGCATATTTTTTACCTCTAGGTACTGTACTATATTGCCAAGGAGGGAAAGCATATGTACTGTTAATGAATAGAAGAACGCACAGCGTGTTCAGTGGTCACATAAAAGAAAATACGAGGATGCACTAAGATATCGAAATTACAAAATAACACTGTTTTTTAGAGTCGAACGAACTTTATGTAGATTAGATTAGTTTTATTTTAAAGGGTCCTTAGAAGGTATTTTTTAGAAGAATATTACGAAACAAGTGAGAGTTGCACTAGGACGAATGCGAGTGCCTATTTAAACAATAAAAATAAAACATATTAGCTGGGTACTTAATCTCAGTAGCACCACGTAAAAGTAAATCGAGCCGTATTGCAGCAACATGTTTATCAAATAGGTATTCGCAGTCGACCACGACCGATTGCAACTTCTACTCATTTTATTTTATTCTGATGATTATTAAAGAAATTATTGCATTTTCTTTCTGAGATACCTAATTTCGAGAGTCAATGGCTGAATATACTGTTCTGTCCATTCCTTATTACGCCGCGATGAACTCAATGTTTTTTTAATAATTTACTCGGAAACTGTGGCACCTACGAAAAAAAACTACTTTTTTCGTAAAATTCCACCATGTTTCATTTTACCCAAAAATAAAATCTGTTATATTTATAGATATAATTAATAAACGGCCTGGTAGATAAACTACCCCATTATTTAGCTATTTTTATGACAAAGCCTGAACCATACCCCTGCAAACGCTTTTTTACCCTATTCTATAATATACAGTGTGTGCTATTTAATACCGCAACAACCCGTTATTTTGGAACGAGGTGATCGATTTTATTATTATTTTTTTTTTATATACAGTGCTTGATGAGCTTTATTTTCATATTTTCAAGGCCTACTAAACTACTCTAAATGGATCGAAATTTCGAGATCGACTATTAGACAATTTTTTATCGGCAAATTGTATAGCGTATTCGATTCACAGTTGTCTTAGACACCTCTGTATAAAATTTTAGCTCGATATCTCATATAGGGTGTTTGTTATTCAATAGCCAAATTTAAAATCTCTCACTTTTCGACCGGCCCTGTATAAAAATCGGTTAGGTTTACTAAAAAAGTAAAGCAGTCATTCAACTTAAGGAACATCAGACACTAAATGAGGAAGAAAAAATAAACGTTATTCTTTAAATAAATAATGCTTCTATCAATATTGTTTCTCGTCTGTGGCGCATGGGACCCACATGAAATATGGGAAATAACATCTAAAGAAGCACTTCTTTAACTACCCCTAAAAAATTTTGAAAAAGCAGTTTGCGAAAATATTTTTGAAAATTCGGTAGCCTCCCTTGGGTTTAGGGACTCCTGTTTATTTTTATTTTTTTTTCGTCATATGCATTTGACTTTTAATAAAAATACAACAACAGATTTTGGAGTTTATGAAAATATTTTCATTACTAATTGAGATACAACGAATTGAAATATTATAATTTGTTAAATTGTAAATTACAAAATTTCAGTTCATTGTATTTCAGTTAGTAATGAAAATATTTTCACAAACTCCAAAATCTATTGTTGTATTTTTATGAAAAGTCAAATGCATATGACAAAAAAAAAATAAAAATAAACAGGGGTCCCTAGACCCAGGGAAGGCAAACGAATTTTCAAAAATTTTTTCGCAAACTGCTTTTTCAAAATTTTTTAGGGGTCATTAGAGAAGTGCTTCTCTAGATGTTATTTCCCATATTTCGCATGGGTCCCATGCGCCACAGACGAGAAAAAAAATATTGAAATTTCACCAGTCGCCACTGGCTTCTATACATTATTCGGTTGCCGTACGTAAGTGCCTTAATGAAAATTTTTCAAACAAATGGATTAGACGGAAGAGATTTTCTTTTTCTTCCACATTTAGTATCTGATGTTGATGTCACTAAATAAATTTTTTTAAATCGGCCAACGCCTTCAAAAATAATGGGGTGTTGTGGCATTAAATAGCACATACTGTATAAAATACTACTTGTGTGTATAAAACTGTATTAGTGACTTATTTTTGGGGAAAACCCGCAGAAAATGGACTATAGAGCCAGTTCATTAATACTGAGTTACATCTACAAACAAGCTTAGCAACATTGTTTCAGACAAACAGACTTTGATAACATGTTCCAGTGGTGAGACCTGTTGTGGACAACCGCTTGACTTGAAATTATATTTTATTACTGAAACATCAAACTAGTTCTCCGATGTTGCGAAGATTGTGACCGACGCAAAGCATGGATTATATTACTAGTTAACTAGGTATGGACTTTATTTTACATACTATGAACTCTAAGAGCTACTTGTCAGGTCGAGGCCATAGGGCCGAGGTTTTTTAAGCACTCGAGACCTGAAATGTCACTTACCCTTCGCGGTTAACTCGGCATGGTGGTACACTGTTTGAACCATGCAAACGGACCTATTTAATGCATGATGGTACAAACTACGTAGGTACCGTATATTGTATATCCATAGTGCGCTGTATACATTATAATGTATACTATATATAGAGTACCACACCAAATCATACACTTAAAACAAAAAATAAATGTCCACAAATGTAATTAAAGTATATTTTGTTGCTTAGCAATCCCCAATAACAAAAAAAATACAAATGAATTAGAACAAAATATCCCGTGCAACAAAAGCTAATTTTGTGCAATATTTTCTGTACCTGAAAGAGTTAATACACTGTTTTATGCAACACCTAATAAATAGATTATTAAAATTGAATTATTGACAATGCTGTTTTGATAATACAGGGTGTTTCAGGTATGCAGTCATCAGTTCTAGGGGTGATTCTCTGTCAAAACATGTTTAAATAAACATGGGCCCGGAAATCCCCATTAAGGGAGCTAGGGCCTTCTGAGGTGGGCACCTAAAATTGGGATTTTACTTAATATCTTGAGAACCCTTTGAGCTACATTGATCAGTTTTTATACGTGATCTATATCAATAAATGTCATTTATATCATCTATCAAGAGTAAATTCAACCATGGGTACACAAAATGGGAAGAAGTGCTGCCTTTTCCTCCTCTGAATCTTTTTATGTGTATTTTTTGTGATTGTCTTATCGAAATATGATTCTTTGGTCAAAGAAACAGAAGAAAGCCTATCTTATTTTAACAGCATAGGACCAACTGTTTTCATTAAATAGGAACCTAAATTAACATATGCATCCCCAGGCTTCTAAAACATGAAATGAGGATGTCTCGCTCTCCCGCGAGAAAAACTTCTTATTTCAATACTGATCAACCTATAAACTTTTCTCTTTATTACATAATTGATCGTCATTTCTTTTTTATTGTTGATATCTGATATCATTTCCTTTTCTTGGTTCACTTCAGAAGGCTTTAGCTCCCTTACTAGGGATTTCCGGACTCATGTTTACAAGGTATTTTTAAATTTTTTTCTGACACAGAATCACTCCTAAAAATTAGTGACTACCTACATGCATAGCCTAAAACTTGATAAATGGGAGGGTATTTAATAAGCAATTCGTTGAAAAGCCAAGTTTTACATGCGAAGGTTTGAAGCTCTATTTGCAGTTTTTTAAGTAAAAACTGTTTAAACTGTATGAAATGGATATTGAAAAAGCTGCAAGTGTGCATAAAATAATATGTATATTTTTGCGTATTTGTAAAATGTTTGATTATAACGATAAAAAATTTCTGTTTACTCTGAAAATTTCTGTTTACTCTGTCAGGTAAATAAGTTATAACACGTAAAATTACTTACAGCCTATGTACTGTAAGTAAATATTGCAGCCCTATAACCATGGTAATTAGTAAATGAATTCTGTCGCAGACGGAAGCATCTTAGGGCATGTAACAACATCACATCCAGGATTTACAACAAATAAAGAAATCTCTCCGCGGCAAGTATAAACGCCTACTGAGAAAGATTTGGTTATCCGAACTTTCGGGGAAAAACAAGGTGATGAACGTCCATATACGAGTATTCATCCTAGGTCCTCTGTTCCTCGTGTTTATCTGACACGTCATCGGGGAAGCCGAGTACTTTCGGGTTTCGAGTGTATGCATAGAAGAGTAGCATTGAGTAAGGCATGTGACGTCCTCAGGAGCTCGGATTCACTCCTGCTTTTAGCGAGAGGTCATGAAATAGCAGGGGTGGGTCCAGGATTGTTTAAGGCAGCAAAATGAGCCGCAGATGAACTTGGCCTCGTATTCGACGTCAGCCGAGGTGGCCGGCGCTGTACTGATCCAGAGTCAGTCACTGAGCTTCAGCCAAATCATCTGAGGGCCCAAATAAACGCTGCCGGACAGGATAATCTATTCAGACAGTATGTCGATAAACCCATGCACGTAGTGTACTATAAGAACACTAGATTTATTGGCTAGGCTGACATTCGCCATTTTAAGGTCAGCAGGGCTTAAGTCGGAGACCGAGTGATTCATTATGGCCTGCCAAGATGGTGTAATTACACAGGCCCATAAAAACAAAAAAGTACCCTGGGCTAGTGACTAGATCCACCTATTCCCATGTATTTTCACTCGCTGAACACGAATCTGGCATCTTCCTGGACGAATTTATGAGTTGTGATGGAAAAAACCCTCGAAATTCATTAATTCGTCGTATTAACCTTACATATTTCAAATCATTGGCAGCAGAGTTGGCGTAAATTGAAGACAGCTCTAACATCTACTTGAATATGATAATGATATAGCAGATAACAATAAGACCTATAACTCAACGGCCCAATAACCCAATGGCTCAATAAATCAGCAATTCATATTACCAAAGTTCGTAAATTTAAAAGAAAAATTCCTCATTTAGTGATGTTTTCTTACTTTTTTATCTTCAAAAGATGTACGTAATGACCCATAAACCAACAATAACCCAACGGCCCTACAACCTAATGACCCAATAAATCAGCAATTCATATTATCAAATTTAAGTAAAACCGCAAAATCCGAATCTGGAATCGAAATTGTGCTTACATGTCACAATTTTTTATAGTCTACAGTCGAGAAATGGACCAAACATGGAACAGATGACAGCTTAATAAAATTTATGCCAAATAGTAGTATTAATGAATTTTAGTTGCTACTTATTTTTGACACCAAAGTACAAAACTACTCCTCAAGAAAGTAAAATCCCTAGTATACATATGAAAATATAAATTAAACCCCTTTTTTTTCAATATATAAGGTCTATAGTTTACCCTTGAGTGAGTAAAATCCTTAGTATACATATGAAATTATAAATTAAATTGCTTTTTTTTTCAATTTATAAGGTCTGTAGTTTATTGGTATTTAGAGTTTTACTATTAATAACGCGTACCGGATCCGAAATAGAGTATGGAAATTGGGTATGTGATTCAAAAGGATAGAAATAGGTATCAAGGATGGGATTAGATCATTTCCTCACAAAAGAAATTTGTTTAGAAGAAGATACAACAGAACGTGTAACGGATACCTTTTTAGAATTTAAAAGTTATTCAATTCATGTTACAAAAATTTCGTAAATTTAAAACAAGAATTCCTTCGGTTCAGTGATTCTTTCGTACACTTTTATCTTCAAATTATGGGTTTCTTTTTCTCTTTTCATTCTTTGAAAATAACCCCCTCTTTATTGTATAAAAGTCAGTTAATATATTGATGTTCCTTCTACCTTGATACCGTCGTTCCATTTCATTAATATCTTATTGAAATCATTCGCCTTATATACTTCACAGAAATCTTCAGGAAAGTAGTCAATATGTGAATGAAGAGAATGCAATTTCAAATTCATCAGACAGCCCATTTTGTGGCAATTCTCTATCATGTTGGCTACTATATTTTTGTACTTTTCACTTTTCTTGTTACTTAAAAATTGTTCTACAATTTCTTTGAAACTAACCCGTGCAGCTTTTTCGATGTCAGTCATTGGAGTAGTGAAATTTTCAATCCTTCAACAAAGTACGAATTTGTGGTCCATCAATTCAAATGAAATAATGGAATTGTCTATTAAACCAAAAAAATCGCGTTTATCATAATACTATTTCCGAAAATATTGAGAATAAAATAGATCATGACACTGAAAAGAACTTGGATGATAAAAAATGACTCTTAAAACCTATATACACATTTTTTGAAAATTACAAAATAAAACTTAGGAGATTTCAGTGAAGAACAAGGCTAACGATTTCATCAAGATATTAATGAAATGGAAAGACGCTATCAAGGTAGATGCGACATCAATATAATGGCTGACTTTTGCTGGACACTGAAAAGGGAATCGTCGTCAAAGAAAAAAAAAGGAAAAGAAACCCATTACGTAGATCATTTAAAGATACGAAAGCATCGCCGAATGTAAGAAAGTTGCTTTAAGTTTACGAACTTTGGTAGTATGAATTGCTGACTTAATTTGCTGGGCCTTTGGGTTATTGTTGGTTTATGGGTCATTTAAAGATAAAAGAGTACGAAAGCATCACTGAATGAGGAATTTTTCTTTTAAATTTGCGAACTATGGTAATATTGTTACGGTCGATTTTCACATTTAATAATGGCCAGAAATTTATGTACTAATTTTCGTTATTTTCCCAAATTTTATTGTACATTTGAGCCTATTGATACCGTCTCTCGCGAATTAATAGAGTATAACTGGTTGCATAATAACAGTACCTAATGGCTTAATATACCTTGATACCGGTAGTATGGGTGAGTGCGTTCAGATATTCATTAAGAGAGTGCATTGCAAAACGCCCTTGTAAAGCTTCTACAATGGCCAGTATTGTTGATTAAACCTTCTTTGGTGGGTAGATTTATGAGGGGACGGCTTTCCGAGTATATTATGATAATATTTGTGGATATAAACGAAGTTAGGAAAATCTATTCTAGTTGTTGGGTGCGCCGTGGAGTAGAAATTCTGAACGTACCGAGACGGAAGACAAGAACTTGACATTTTGATAGAGGACATTTTCTTCTTGGCTATTTTTTTTTTGCTGCTTGAAGATTGAGTCATCTGAATACGAGTTTTAACAATATTGTAAGTTTTGCTCCATTTATGGGATTAAGTATTCATCACGACAAGATTAGTTGTATTTTCATTTGGTTTGGAGTATCGTTTTGGGAAATGCAGCTACGGATTTTCCGGATAAAGTCAATTTTCAAAGCACGTGGCATCGTCTGAATGCAAGATTTTGGAGTGCCATTTTGACGGCAAAGGACCTCTTTCAGCCCACATCACATCTCAGGTACGTCTCTGAAAACCCACTTAAGGTTGAAATAGATTTGTAATTTAGGTTATTTATTTTATTGCAGGGCTGTTTGTTTGTTTGTTTGTTTGTTTGTTTGTTTGTTTGTTTGTCTGTTGATTTGTTCGTTCGTTAGTTGTTCATTGTTGAGTATATTACAAGTATTGGGATCTATTTGTTGGTTTATGGCTATTTGGATGGATACCTTATGATTTTACTTGGACCTGTTACTGGTATTCCACTTGAGCTTTTATGTCACATCCTACACTTTACGAGGGACTTCCAGCCTGACCTTAGTTTCAACCTCTAGTCCAGATTTTGGCGTCTAGATGGTGGATGATTGACTGACATGTTGTGTATGTATGGTACTGGGGATCTCGGCACGTTACCGTAGACTCTACGTAGATGGTCTACCACCTGCGGCTGTTATCACCCTGAATTACGCTACCCTGGTAGGACGGGAAAAGATATTCAGACACTACCAAAGGTAAGCGGAATCATATTCTCTATAACGAGGGATCCGGTACATCTACTCAACGTCCACGTCCATTTTCAAGGAATATTGATAATATTTTGCTTGTAACGTAAATCTCAGTAACACATTAGATTTCAGTAATATTTGGTACATTTTGTGTATCGTCACTTCACTCACTTAATAGCATTGCCTTATTTCACAAATAGATGTCAATAATTTTAAGTAATTTTATGTTTTAACGTACCTTGGGTCAAATGTAGTTTTGTCACGCTTCTGGCATATGACCTTTTGTACATTTTTAAAGGATTTATTATTTTGTAAGATATTTTGTGTATATTAGGTTAAGCGTGTGGGCCCCACTTATTAGAATATATTGTGACACTTGTACTGCGTACCGAGTTATCGGTGATAATTGTGAAAGATTTTGTACTACGTACGATATTGTATTAAATGTTAAATTAGAACGACGTTGTCTTTTATATCTGACCACCTACATCACCCCAATTATCGAAGCCACCCCCAAGGACCTGAGTAGTCGGCCGTGTGAGACTTCCTCCTCACTAGCTTATTGCAGAGGGGGTACTGCACGTAAAATATTAAAATTTTGTTCAGGGCACAGGGTGACCACCCTACCCTGCGTTCGAGGTTTAGCAGCCTTTGGGGCCCCCTTTTAAAGTGGGCCCAGGCCCCTGCAACAATATGAATTGCTGATTTACGGGGTTATTGGGCCATTGGGTTATTATTGGGTTATGGGTCTTATTGTTATCTGCTATATCATTATCACCTCCAAGTATGTATTAGAGCTGTCTTCAATTTACGCCAACGCTATTGCCAATAATCTTGAAATATACAACGTGATCTACCAGAAATGCGGAAAATAAAATGGTGTGCTAGTCTTCAATGTGGGAAAGCCCTTGCAAAATTTTAGAAGATTCTGAAGTAATTTAGTATATTAAATTATTAGTCAATTTGCGAAGATACACTACTGATGTTGTGTAAGTCCTGACCTAATTCTGAAGAGGTCGACGAACTTACTGGTGAAAGAACGTATTCGAGTTGTTTACATTTCCTTAATTGACATAAAAAGTGAAGCCGGCCGGCGAGATCAAAAAAAGAGGTCTACACACGATCCAGCGGCAGGTAGTCAACATTGTTGGTACGCTTTGAAGATAATTGGAATTCCAGCGGAATTCACTTTTACTAATGAGTTCAAAGCATGCCGACAAGGCTGGCTCCGTGCCGCTGGATCGTGTGTAGATCCCTAGAGAGCCACGTTTTTTGCTTCCGTTCGAACAATAGTTACACGGCCGTGTCATTGACCGGTTTAACTAAATATCTTGTATATCTGCTTGCCATTCCAGCATGAGATCAATGTCTTCGATTTATTTCGGTATTTTTGTAGTGTGATTTGTTTAAAACCAAAAAGTCACTTCTATCTTATTATCCAGCTTTGCTGTCAGTGGTGTCAATCCAAAGTCTGATAAAGTGATATGATTGTACCGCGTTACGTTAGATTAGATGAAGTCATTGGCGGCGCATTCCTACAAAAAAATAAGGTAATTTTTTTGGTCATTTTTAAAAAAAAATTCATTTTTTTTACTCCTTTCGGTGGGGACAACCTACTGTTAAATTTTCCGCATGTCCTGGTAGATCACGTTGTATAAGGTTAATAGGACGAACTAATGAATTTAGAGCTTTTTCCATCATAACTCATAAATTCGTCCAGGAAGGTACTATTCTGATGCCAGATTCGTGTTCAGCAAGTGAAAATACATGGAAATAGGTTGATCTAGTCACTAGCACAGGGTACTTTTTTGTTTTTGTGGGCCTGTGTTATTGTAGAAGAACGCACTACCGGGCGTCAAAATGACGCGACACCAATTTATTTCTCAGGGGGCGCCAGTCGCATATTACCCCGTTCTTCTACCTCCCAGGCGGGTTCGAGATAAGATGCACTTCGATAGCCGAGTAATGGACCAAGGCTGCACTACCACAGATCGGAAATGACGCTCTCTCTGGACCTGAATTCCCTCGTTAGGGGTTTAGGTACCTCTTAATTTCCTGAAGTTTTGCATAAAAAAATCCCAACCGAAGAATTTCTCTGCGGAGGGATTAATTTTTGTACGTGGAAACCACGTTTTGGTCTATTAATGACGGAATCTATTTCTCAAAAAACGCATAAAAAAATCCCTATCAAACCTCCGTAAAGCAACCAGAAGGTCGAACGTTAATGTGAATTAACTCGACACATCCGGCTTTCTATACGAAAGTTCCAGGGATTATAGACCGTCAACAGGCCTCAAGATCAATTAAGAAACAATAGTTCAAAGAATCCGTATATTTAACAGAATTGGTTATACAAAAATCTCAAGATAAGAATCGTGCCTTCCCCAATCAAGGTAATGACTATCAGACCATACAAGCGAGAGCGCTCACGCTAACGATCGATTAGGTAGAAAAGATTCATGCATACCTTCTCAGAATCAAAATGCAAGCTTTTTAGAGAAGTTTGAGACTATTTGTAATTTATAATTACAGCTGACTGATATTAACTTAAAAAAGTTTTACTAAATGAATTTAGTTTCGCTAGAGACTACTTAGCTTTAAAGTTCTTGCATCGCGGAGATTCACGTACTCAAACACATTCATGAGGACTTATAACTGCATAAGTTTAATGGCGTTCGATCAGTCCACGATTTACTTGCTCCTATGCAGTTGTTCAATATTATCGATATGGCAGCAACCCACCTTCGAGCGACTTTTAGGCAAAATTGAATTTTTGGTATTTTATGCACAAGGCGTTTTCCTCTATAACTTTGTCATTTGAAAAGCCCTGCTATTGGCTTTTCTACCATTGCTTTGTCTGGACCACTCAACGCGCCCAACCAAATTGTGAGCCGCTGAGTCGATCCAAACTCTTTCTATGCGAGAAACCGGCCTTGTACATGTGCCAAATTTCAAGGTACTTTTGAAAAACTAATCTGCGGGTGAAATTTTGGCGTACTTTTGAAAAATCGATTTTCAAGCCAATTTTCAAGGTAGTTTTGAAAAATTAATCTGCGGGTGAAATTTTGGCGTACTTTTGAAAAATCGATTTTCAAGCCAAATTTCAACGCAGTTTTGAAAAATTAGTCTGCAAGTGAAATTTTGGCGTACTTTCGATAAATCGATTCTTGAGCCAAATTTTGACGCCCTTCCAAAAATATTATTTTTCAAAGTCCAATTTGTGGTACCTTTGAAAAAGTATATTATTCATAAATCTTTGCCATTATATACTTCTGCTCTCATATCCTGCACCAAAAACATTTTTCCTAAGTGGAAATTCGGTGTTTCTTCGAATTTTCACCTGGTCATTTCCAACGCCTTATAGAACCCAAAACGGTCCTTATGGACTGATCTGTGCCTCTGCAGACTCTTAAAAATGTCTTTAAATGAAATTTTTGCCTAAGTCGAATTTTGATTTTGTCTTCAACTTAGAACGATTTTGGAGAGTTCTACGACATTACCAACACATTGGTCTACCGAAGCTACGTAATGGGTGTAGATATCAACTGTAGGACCTGCCGTCAGACGCCAATATCGCTGATGCATTTGCTTTCTGCATGCCCTTTATACGCGATTTCGGTCTGATCTCACCATGACGTCATTCTATTTATAGCCATTTATGTGGACGTTTAGGGCTGCGATATCGATGTCAATATTAAAAATAAGTATAACATAACATTATATGGTTTCATTTCTTACGGAAAAATGTGTGTAAAAGCCTGGAGTGATAATCTACCAAACGCGGATGGAATACATAAGGAAGAATTAATGATTTAGCGTCGCCGAAGTAAGAGGCATCATAGCAGAAATGTAAGTAATACGCTTCCTTGAAGATTATTCCAACTAATTAATTTACTTATATTAAGTCTTTCGTTTTAGTATTCAATTGTATTAACAAATTAACTTAGTAAATACATATAATAGTCCGGTGCAAAAATTTAAACAAAAACGGAACAAAAATATTTTGGATGAATTTCAATTTGGCCAATACCATTAAATAATATCCTTTATTGACACTTAAAACGTACCAGATCTCATCGCTGTAGCACAAAATGTATCTGAAGAAAAACCTAATACCTACGAATATTTTCGGACACATGTTTATATGAACTTTTTTCATACTTTTGCGTCTAGAATCTGCACTAGAAGTTTGTAACAGGTATTTCCACACACCCTGTATAGAGTATAACAATAGCTATATTGAATTTTTAATACTTTGCTGGAGTAAGGAGCCATTTCCGAAAGTTTTTAAATAAAAGTTTTTTGATCAGGAAGTTATAAAGTTTTAAGTTTTGGGTGATTATCAGCAAAGAATACTTTTTTGGAGATACGATTTAAAAAAGAAAAAATAATGGAAATTTATTAAATTGATTACATTCACATGTATTCTATAATAAAATCATAATATCATGTACGGAACACTTTGGAAATCTATTATTATAGAATTTATGGAGTTTTTCATTTAAACAACACCCTAAAGAATTATTTGAGCTGAGCCATTTCAGTTAATTCACTAATTGGCTTAATGACTATTTTGTTTTTTCTTTAAATACTGGATCCTTTCTTTCTCCTTAAGTTTTTCTCTATCTGCGGGCTCATTCTTTAGTCGCTCATATCTTTAGTTTGCCTTGTCTTAGCCATAGTTTAGAAATCTACAAACAAAATATCTTATTAGGGGCGAGCGTAGAGGCGACTTCAATGTGAATATCAGTCGATATTCCGTTGAAGCAACGTCGAGCGCGGTTAGTACTTGGATGGACTCCCATCTTGGGAAATACAGCGTTCTCGTCCCACCTTCTAGAGGCTTGTATATCAGTGTATACTCGGAAGTTACGTAATTTCATACGAGGATTACGTAGTGGATATACCATCCTTCGGAGGGGATGTAAAGCAGGCGGTCCCTTGTCTATTAAATGTTAAGCAAGTAAAAGATCCCTACTCTTCTTGAGGGAAGAGGTTCGGCAAAATTTCTAGGTTGGGGGTAGCTCGTCTCCTGGCGTCGGTGATAGGCCCTGGTAGCGGAAATAGGCCGACGTTAAACAGTTAAAAAAAATATCTTATTACTTAGGAATTTAGAGAAAATATAATCAGTCAGTCCTCTGTCAATATCGTCAGTCCTCTGAAATACTACATTCCAAAGAACTGATGGCAGAGGACTCATGGTTTTGATGTTTTTTCCGAGTAAAAGCTAGAAACTTTAATTACATAACTTCACTTATTCACTATACCATGCATTCACATTGCACTTTTATTAACACAATTCACAATAACAAAATTAGAGCATATGAATAAAAAAAATACTTACCAGAGGACTGACTGGTCTAGTGTGACAATATTAATTAACTAATGTTTATTTATTACACAATTTGTAAAGAATATTTATTGCTAACAAACAGTTAGTCACAAGCTGACACGTACCACTTTATCCTCTGAAATACAGTATAGGTAGCTGGTCCACTTGTTATTAAAAAAACAGAAGGTTTAAGTTATTGCCAGACGGATGATGAATAAAACAGTAACAAAATGTAAAGAGCCCAAATAGTAAATGATATTGTATTAATTTTAATATGAAATTATGTCACTTATTTTTCACTACCTGAACTTATTTAAATTATAAAAATAGATGTAATATTTTCAGAGTTTGTATTTTATTTATGAAGCTAGATGAAACAACTCAGGCCAATGACAGCCAGGGGATATGACGTTTTGTGTTTTAAAAGTCAGAAAAAAATGTTTATTTGTAACTTTTAAGAGTGTTTTATAAGGAACTGATAAAAAATATACTTAGTTCTTTGTTACATTAAAAAAAAATATGAATATTAATCTGTTTGCTGAATTTTGAAAACATGGTGAGAGCAATCACCCTTATAATCACTCTTTTATCTAACTTATTCGAATTTTTTTCTTTTGTTATTTCTGAGGCATTTCTGTAGCCTTTGCTAAAATTATTATTTTTTTATGCTATTTTTATTAAATCGAAAAATCTTATTAGTTCGAAAGAGTACTCCAAAGTATCCCAGTATGAAATATATAAAAAACAGTCCTAAATTCGGAGATTCTTTAACTTGACCGCATGTAACTTTTATTATCTGTATCTTATCTTTATCTGTTTACCCGAAATTCAATTTTCATAGCAAACAGATGGTTCTTTTAAATGGCATGATTCATTTTGCAATTTAAATTTCAATATTAAATTTTGAAGTTAATTAATAAAATAGTGAAGGTTATGTAACGTAGTTTCAGGAAGAATGTGCCAAGGTACATGGAAGACATTGATTTGACATGAAACATTTATAGCGCAAGTTCTAAGAAGGCATATACTTCTAGTCTTAAACATTTATAAGATTTATAAAATTTCTGAAAGTCTAAATTTTGGTATACCGTAATCTCTACTTGATACGTCTAATTCTAAAGTGATTATCGATACACCTACACAAGCAATTAGTGCCACGTTCATGACTGGGAATCTGGTCGTTGAACTTTTCTAAAGAGTTAATTCTTAATAGCACAGAAAAATTATTAATTTGATTATTATTATGTAACACTAGTAGTATTGATTATTGATATGTAGTATACACAGATATAATAAAACAAACTACAAAATGATTTTACAATAATAATTTTCTTTCCATATCTAACAAATTACATAGTTACAATAAAACCTTTAGTTAATATATAATGTACATTATATTACTTGATACAAATCAAAAACTAATCGCGAAAACTCTTCAAGATTGGAGTGTAATTAACTGCATTTATTCACATTTTACATTTCAAGAAGAAGAGTAATTTTGAAAGTAATATAAAATATACATGTATAGACATATTATCAACACTTAACTTTAAAGTAAGTTTTACAATAAAACAGATGATATTATTATTCTGCAACGTTTATATTTTTGTCTTTGTTATTTGAAATTAATTCAAAGCTGCAATTTTTAAAATTAGATCGAACATAGTGGCTTTGAGAACGTAACGCACATTTTCAATTTGTTTTTAAACCTTTAAAAAAAAATATCTTATTACTTAGGAATTTAGAGAAAATATAATCAGTCAGTCCTCTGTCAATATCGTCAGTCCTCTGAAATACTACATTCCAAAGGACTGATGGCAGAGGACTCATGGTTTTGATGTTTTTTCCGAGTAAAAGCTAGAAACTTTAATTACATAACTTCACTTATTCACTATACCATGCATTCACATTGCACTTTTATTAACACAATTCACAATAACAAAATTAGAGCATATGAATAAAAAAAATACTTACCAGAGGACTGACTGGTCTAGTGTGACAATATTAATTAACTAATGTTTATTTATTACACAATTTGTAAAGAATATTTATTGCTAACAAACAGTTAGTCACAAGCTGACACGTACCACTTTATCCTCTGAAATACAGTATAGGTAGCTAGTCCACCTGTTATTAAAAAAACAGAAGGTTTAAGTTATTGCCAGACGGATGATGAATAAAACAGTAACAAAATGTAAAGAGCCCAAATAGTAAATGATATTGTATTAATTTTAATATGAAATTATGTCACTTATTTTTCACTACCTGAACTTATTTAAATTATAAAAATAGATGTAATATTTTCAGAGTTTGTATTTTATTTATGAAGCTAGATGAAACAACTCAGGCCAATGACAGCCAGGGGATATGACGTTTTGTGTTTTAAAAGTCAGAAAAAAATGGTTATTTGTAACTTTTAAGAGTGTTTTATAAGGAATTGATAAAAAATATACTTAGTTCTTTGTTACATTAAAAAAAAAATTTGAATATTAATCTGTTTGCTGAATTTTGAAAACATGGTGAGAGCAATCACCCTTATAATCACTCTTTTATCTAACTTATTCGAATTTTTTTCTTTTGTTATTTCTGAGGCATTTCTGTAGCCTTTGCTAAAATTATTATTTTTTGATGCTATTTTTATTAAATCGAAAAATCTTATTAGTTCGAAAGAGTATTCCAAAGTATCCCAGTATGAAATAAATAAAAAACAGTCCTAAATTCGGAGATTCTTTAACTTGACCGCATGTAACTTTTATTATCTGTATCTTATCTTTATCTGTTTACCCGAAATTCAATTTTCATAGCAAACAGATGGTTCTTTTAAATGGCATGATTCATTTTGCAATTTAAATTTCAATATTAAATTTTGAAGTTAATTAATAAAATAGTGAAGGTTATGTAACGTAGTTTCAGGAAGAATGTGCCAAGGTACATGGAAGAAATTGATTTGACATGAAACATTTATAGCGCAAGTTCTAAGAAGGCATATACTTTTAGTCTTAAAAAACATTTATAAGATTTATAAAATTTCTGAAAGTCTAAATTTTGGTATACCGTAATCTCTACTTGAGACGTCTAATTCTAAAGTGATTATCGATACACCTACATAAGCAATTAGTGCCACGTTCATGACTGGGAATCTGGTCGTTGAACTTTTCTAAAGAGTTAATTCTTAATAGCACAGAAAAATTATTAATTTGATTATTATTATGTAACACTAGTAGTATTGATTATTGATAATATGTAGTATACAGATATAATAAAACAAACTACAAAATGATTTTACAATAATAATTTTCTTTCCATGTCTAACAAATTACATAGTTACAATAAAAGCTTAAGTTAATATATAATGTACATTATATTACTTGATACAAATCAAAAACTAATCGCGAAAACTCTTAAAGATTGGAGTGTAAATAACTGCATTTATTCACATTTTACATTTCAAGAAGAAGAGTAATTTTGAAAGTAATATAAAATATATATGTATAAACATATTATCAACACTTAACTTTAAAGTAAGTTTTACAATAGAACAGATGATATTATTATTCTGCAACGTTTATATTTTTGTCTTTGTTATTTGAAATTAATTCAAAGCTGCAATTTTAAAAATTAGATCGAGAACGTAACGCACATTTTCAATTTGTTTTTAAACCTTTCTTAATTTTTGTCGCAAAAAGGGAAAATCAACCTAACCTTAACGTCCATGTATACACTACCTATAAGTGGACTTTACATTGGAAAACTTTTAATAATACTCGTACAATAAAGAAAATATTCCGGGATCAGGATTTTAATCCGAGCCTTCCACATCCTGGAATAAGAAGCGATAGTCATATTACATACTGAGCTCTCTGATGACCCAAGTCTAATTTTTAAAACCATGATATAACGTTTAAACCTATTTGGCGACTTTAGGATCTTTAAGGTAATCGTTGAAGACTTTCGGACCTCTTTAACAATTGTGCTTCGGTATTGTTTTCAACTAGCTGAGACAACAATATAAGTATTGAAGAATAATAACCAGTCCAAATTTTAACAAGAGATATCAATTTTGTTATTTATAAGCGACTGAGACTCAAAAACTGACATATCATGGCCTCAAATGCAAGTATTATTTTTTTTAGAAAAATTATATTTCATATGTTTTCATAATTTATTTGCCGTTTTTGGTTTGATCAAAAATTCACAGTTATAAACAAATTTCAAAAAGCCGCTGTAAAATGCATGTAAAAATCTAAATTTTGAAAAAAAAATTGTTCTCCTTCGAGTCAATGCACTTACACAATAAGTGATTGGAGTTTCGAAATCTTTCTTTTATTTCTAGCCATTTAAATAAACATTTTGCATTAAAATTTGGCAGGAAAATTTAGTTGAATAAAGAGCATAGTTTCACCAATTTTCGTTAGAATTAGGAAGTTTCCATTTTTCTCATTTTCTCGTAATAAATAGTCGTAAAAATCTAAAAATATCTGTAATTTTTTTTTTAATTATCTCTATAAATAAAAAAGTTATGGTCCTTCCAAGTTTAAAATGCTGCAATCACCTGGGCTGAGGCTCGATTACGTCACAATACAGGATTCCGCCAACAGCGAGCGGGCGCGGGCCCCTTTATACTCGCTGGCAGGCACCGGCAGTTTATAGCCAGCTTGCATTTGAGAGCCGAAAAAATTGCTAAAACATGCAATTTTGGTATGTTCATATTTTTCGAAAAACACCATTGGGACGGCCGTATGATGCCGCGACGTAAAGAGGAAAGTCTTCCAGATAAACCTGATCATAAATTGCACGGCGAAATTCGAAAACTCGGCTCGGCACGAACGAATCAAAAGTGACATTTTGTGACATTTCAGAAAATCGAGCACATACACTAAATAAAGGGAACATAGGGCGGGCCGCCGGCATGGCAAGTCAGCGCGTTATGTATTGTGACGTCACGGTGGACTTCAGCCGAGGCGAAGTATTCAAATAAGAAATTGAATGAGTCCGTGAGTTTTTCAGATATCGAGATATTTTTTTTTGTTTGACTAGTTATCTGAAAGACTACTAAATGAGGTTGAAAGTACATGATATTTCTAAAATAAGAAACTTCCTAATTGATGCATTACTACATTGTATTTCTTGTATGTACATGTACATTTAAAAAAAGGGATTATTTTATTAAACAAATTAATAAATTATCCACTTTGTTCAGTTAACTTTGCAAAATTGATTTAATGTTAGTGCTAAGAAAATTAGATAATTTAAATCAAATATCATATCTTCCATCGACATTACAATTTTTTCTATAATACTTTAAATTTTTGCTTAAATTTATATTACTGGTGTTTTACTCTCGCAACAATTTCAAGTTTTCTTATTTTTTAACCACCCTGTGCGTTATATCGACATTCCAACTATAGTTCAAGTAGTTAAATATTTTTCAATATAAGCAAAACTATTTATAAAAAATGACTCTTCATATCATAAGTTTTAGTTAAAATGTGGAATAAATTTATTATTTTTTCTAGATGTTTTTTTATACTTAAAATTAATTTGTTATTGTGGACTTTGTTTTTGTTACAAAAACAAATAAAATGCCCAAAGGTAATTTTAGGAAAATATTCATTTCCTCGGAATGGTAACTAAATAATTATATTTATTAAAAAAAAACAGCTTCTCGGGCAGCTTTAAAGGAAATTTTTCACAAGATATTTTTTTTACAAACGAGAGAATAATATCCGGTATCCATACCCGGAAAAATTATTCGAATACCTTTTAAAGCAAAAAGTATCTGTATACATTTGATGTATCCGTCTCCAGTACCGAATACAATTCTAACTCTATTCGATCCAGCTCTGTTTGTCAGTGGTCTAAGAGTTCAAGTGCCTGGAATTTCAGGAAGCGGATACGCGACGTAAAATATAATGTTAAACACACCAAATAGAACTGTGTCAGTGTTTAATTTTTCTAGATACAATTGATAGCTCTTCAGAAGAAGAATCAAACACTACATGTGATGATGTTTTGGCGATGATTGCTACTTACCAAAAAGAAAAACCAAGATGCTGGTTGTCTGATCATATCTTTCGAAAAGAACGAGGTGTATCCACTTTCCATAAATATGGATATTTTCTTACACTTTCTATGAAATGTTCCATTTTTTAAATAAAGAAGTAACAAAACATTTAATTTAAACTTATTTATTTGCCAAAAAATGCTATGACCATGGAAACGTAAACAAACAAGAAATGGTTGGCACTTGCGGGCGACAAGACGCAAGCGGAGGTGGGATATAATGTAAAATATTTCAAGGAAAGCATATTTCTACAAACCCATAATATATCGCTCGGATATAGATATAATATTATAGCGTCGTTTTGTTCTTTCTAATAGTAAGCGACATTTTTGTAATATGTAAGATATAGGTAATATATTATGGTATCGATCACCGTCCCTTGCTGGCTTAATAATTGAAATGGATATCGTTACCTATATTTTTTCATTTCCTGTAGAATTTTAGGATTTCAAGAGCCTGAAAATTCTTTGAAAGTAGGCAAACGTTTTTTATTTCTTCTCAGTAACACGGTAATTTGCTTAATTAGATAATTAGTGTTTTGGCTGGTTGTTTTCAACCATAAAATCGTATTATGTCATAACTCAAATGCAAAAACAGAAGATAATTCACTAGAAACACATTAAAATACGAGATTATAATCTGGTTTATTTAAATGTTTATATATAAAACGAATGATGAGTTTGGATGGTACATTGTGTACTATATCATCGTTGAGTGAACATCAGTAACATGTATTCCACAATTTATTTAATCTTTCTTGGTATAATAGGAATGGTATATTCACTACGGGTAAGAACATATTTTTCCTATTTGAGCTAAAATATAGGCATGTTTTTTAATTATTTTAATTAGAGTTACCATTGAGTCAAAACAAAATTTTGATTCAGTGGAATGTCTTATTTGATGGTGTCTCTCCTTTTTGCAGAAGTTTTACTATTTTTGAAAGTAGATAAGAAACATCAAGTTATATTTTACAAGTCGTAGGTGATAAAATCAGCAGTATTTTTTTTACAACATTGTTGTTAAAGCGAGAGGGAAAAAGTACGCGAGCCAAAAAATGTTTATTTAAATCCAGTAAACCTCAGGAATTTTTTATAATATATTATCAACTTTTATGTTTCACTTTTATGTAACAAATATACCGGGTGACACTGAGATATACGACCTACCCACTTTTATTCTTATGACTCGTTAACTAAAAGAAATTACATTTTTTTAGTCAATGCACCAAAAGCCATTATTTGACATAACTAAAGTATTTATCATTTCCAGTTTTACTGAAAATAATAGCAAGTTAGATTTTAATTATTACACCGATTTGGATAGCCCATTAAATTTAGAGTTCGGCAATATGACGTATTTGGTTGCTTGGTTCTCTTTTTTTTTTTTACTGATATGATATATTTTTTCTCTACGAGCCATATTTACAATTTTTGAAATGTGTCGATGAAATGCAATATACTCTTTACTTTCGTATTTTCAAAGAGTATAATAATAGGTACGAACAAAATGCATGTAACATATTTTGTAGAGAATTTTATAAGCTTTATAATATAATTTCGATGTCGCTAATAATTAGAGAGATATAAGAAAAAAACTGAAACGGAGCACAATTTTTACAAGATGGCGGCGCGAGCGCAGGAGATAGACTTGAGGATTTTTGGTATGTTTAACAGTGGACGTTAATGAATGTCTCTGCCAAGTTTCAAAACTTCATCAGTTTTTCCCTCCAATTTTCCTTATTTGACTGGGGTATTAGAGCCAAAACATATTTATATTACATATTTTTTAAAAATGCACACTTAATGTGGCTATATTGGAGCAGGAAAGAAACATATCCTATATTAACAGCTTTGCCAATGGAAATTTGTTTTACCTTATTCCTCAATCCTCAACCATAATAACGTTTCCTCCAGATGAAGTAGTTCTTGCTTGTCTTTTTAAAAATGCACACTTAATGTGGCTATATTGGAGCAGGAAAGAAACATATCCTATATTAACAGCTTTGCCAATGGAAATTTGTTTTACCTTATTCCTCAATCCTCAACCATAATAACGTTTCCTCCAGATGAAGTAGTTCTTGCTTGTCTTACTTCTCATAGGAGAAGGGGTCTATTATGATACTAGCAATACAACAAGAATTTACATAAGCAATACTACAAAATCCCTGACTTCCACAAAAGTTAGCACAAAAAGAGAGATGCTAACAATGTACGTTACTTGAATGAGTCACAAAATGTCAATTACCTATGCGGCGGTATTTAAATTGGTGAATGAGAGAATTACTGTATTGTCGTATAGATATGTTCTGCGGTAATGCGGTAATTCATGTTGCCTTGGGGGCCACCCTAGTGAGGTGACAGGTGAAACCAATCTCTTGCACCCAGCTTCTATGTGATATTGCCAAGCTAGTTTAGGGTTCAAATGAGCGCCCAATAATTTCAGAGGTTCATCATTATTTAAAAGATAATCAATATTTTTCAAAGTAAAGTACATCGGTTGGTTTTGTCATTGTTGAGAGAAAGTTGATAATTTGAAAACCACTGGTAATGTAATACTATCCTTAATCTAGCTATTTTCGTGTTTACAACTAAATAATTAATAGTACTGTTCTGTTACAGACGTTTGGGAAAAGTGAGTGGTACGACCGATACGGATACCACAACCGAGCCCGAGAGTCAGTTTCTGAAGATATCCACCAAATATGTAGAGCGCAAACAGGCGTTGATCTTGAAACTTTAAAAAAATTGTCTACTGGCGAATTTCCTGACGATCCTAAATTTAAGGAGTATATATTTTGTTTATCTAGGAGAGGCGTTTTTAAAACCGAAGATGTAACAGACCTGAAGGAATTCCTTGTTGTAGAAAAAGTGTCATTTTCTATTTGGGAAAAATCGAGTCTTCTTGAACTCACACAAGATTGTGTTAAAGAAAGAGAACCTAGTAACGTTATTTTTCAAACTAGTAAATGTACGGCACCCTCCGTCTTTCAGTAGGGAAGCGTTACATACATCATTTTTTAAATAAACCTGTTTTTATTAAATTTTGTGTATTTTATTCTTTATGTTAACACCATAGGAAGTGTGTCCCAATTAACTTTTTTCCTTTTCATATTCTCTTTCTGATAGTGCAGTAGTTTTTGGAATAAAATGTAGATTTCGAAAGTAAGTATTTCATTAGACCATTACTGCAGTGATTTTGTGATTTTGTGATTTATGTTATAATTGAAAATAGAAGTATAGTTATATTAGGTACAAAATACGGACAGAGATTTAAAACAAAAAAACTTAAAACAAACATATTTATTTTTATATATTTAATATAATACAACTTATAAGAACTAATATTTAAATGAAGTAAAGTAGTTAGAGGACTCCATCACGAATAGAGCAGATAAATTTATATGATTTCATAATACTTTCATATAATACCAGACGTTTCACATCGATAACAAAGTAAAAGAACTTTTACAGATCGAACAGCTGGATCACTTCTGAAATTACAATTGCAAAAGAAAAATTATTATTTCCATACAGTTATTATCAGAAAAAATCATATAAAATAAAGAAAATTATTTAGAGTTTAAAAAGCAGTACAAGCCGTTAAGCAATTACATTACCAAAATCGCCTAATTGGAACAAATTAATTACAGTGAAACTGTTTAAGATGTCATCAATCTGGAGATTGGAAGAGACTTATTAGCTGACAATCTCAACCACTTTTCCATAAATAATACTCAGGGCCGGCGAAAGGGGTGATACAGTGAAGCAGATGTTTCAGGCGGCATTTCAGAACTTCAAAATTTCACAAAAATCGCAAAAAACATTTTTTGACCCCGAATGGGTGTTTTATTGTGGAGCATTACATATTCTAATCCGTACTCCCTACTAAACATGTTAACGCCGCGCTGGCCGTCGGCCGCTTTTGTACTCCTTCTCCCTCAAAAGAAATAATGAAAGTAGAGCGCGCGAAAACGCAGTGTGACGTCAAAACACTCCAGCGGTGGAGCGCTCGCCTGCTTCCATATAGTCATATAGTTTTATAAGGCGAGCACAACAGACGTGCTCTGCGTGCGCATAACTCATAAAACCAGTCGAGCGGCTGGCGTCACATCATTCGCGCCGTCGCGTCGGAATTGGAAATCAAATATTACAGTTAATATTAAAGCTAGCGGCAATTTTTTCACTATATACTTAAAGGGTCAAATACTTACGGAAAATGCAAAAATAAATTGTAATTTAAATATCACTAAATGAGCCCATTGCAATTTCGAGCAAAACACGACTGCTACAGCGCACAACGTGGCGACATAAAAGATCAAATGCGACAATTGGTAGTTAAGGTTAGGATTTTGCAGAGTGAGAGGGAAATAAGCGTTTATTTTCGGCTTATTATAAATATTTAAAATATCATAAATGGTATAATCTTTAAAATAGTTTCAGATACTCCCCATTACTCTAAAGAATACAACCATATACAGTTTTTATCATAAACTTTGTATATAGTTAAATGCCATACTTTAATAATGAAATTAGGAACTATTTTCATTGACAAACTACGATATTCAAGTAACAACTGAAATTTACAACAAAAAAATATATATAATTGTGTTCGTTAGAACAATAGCAATTATTTAAAACAGTTTTAAAGATTATACTATGTTTGGTAATTTAATTATTTATGATAAATCGAAAATAAACGCATGTTTCCCTCTCACTCTGCAAAATCCCAACCTTAAAGGTTTCTCTTGTAAATGTTTTTTTCTTAGGGCGGCAAGCAAATATTTGCTTTAGTTGTCAAATACCCTGGCGCCGGCACTGATAATACTAAAACAATTTTGCAAGACATGTAGACATGTTGGATAAATTACGTAGACAACTTCATGGATAAAAAATTACAAAACCAATGTTTCATATAACTCCTTCGAATATATCACAAATATGTGTTTAATACAAAATTTATTAACAATCTACTAGTCTACCGTCCTAGGATGGCGAGTAGCCCCGCAGAGAGAGAAGAAATGCGCTGTTGGACACAGACAAATAAGCTTCTTAAGCTATGAAAGTACAGTCGGAGGAAGAAGTTTCAGTAAAACGTGAAGTGCGCGCCTTATTCACCGAGAATCCCGGTGTGTCGTAGGCCAACTGGTGTTTTCGAAAGAATACAAATCATAATATATAATTGTTTTAGTTTCAAGTAAAACTATACGATATAGCAAATATACAAAACAAATACACATCGAATTAAATAGAACGAGCCTAAAATTATAAAGCTTACACTTTATTTAACTGCTCAACCCAACTTCCGAGTAGGTAAACAATATTAAATTATATTAGTAGTCAGAATACAACATTTTAAACTGATAATGGATTTGTACACTTACTTTTGAAAATAGTATAATAGGGGCTCCAGCCATGTATTATATTCTAAGATAGAACTTACAATTTCTCGGTTTTGACTAGACAAAGCTTTATGTTTTACTTTGCTTTCAAACACCATGATATTTTCTTATAAATACTACTAGTGATAATAAACGTAACATTGCTGATAAGTGGATACTTATAATATTTACCTAAGTGTGTATCAAATCTAAGTTATATACTGCAAGCACTTTTCCCGAGACTGTACCGATCTTTACACAGAGAAGGAACATAAACAAATGAGCTCCGTAGCGGAGGACTGGTTATGACCACTGCGCATCCCAATCTCATCTGCCCTTCTAGGATGGTTCACTAGTACTTGGAGTATTGGAACTGAAACACCATGTCCATATCAGTTTCCATATAGTAAACCGCATATTTAACAGGCAGTCAAAAAATGTTGGCATCTTTGGCTTTGCGATGCGGCGTGTTTGATATGTTAAAGGCGCCGACATTTTTTGAGTGGCTGTTAAATCTGCGGTCAACTTTACCAGGATTGTAAACAAGCAATACTTGGGAATATTCACGGCTTTAAAAGCAACAGTTGACTGCATTGAATCAGCATACTACTTAATAAAAAATTGCTGCCCAGGGAACCACTACTTCCACATCCAGATTTCCTACCAAGTCTCGCATACGATATTATATTTGTAATCCACTATGTGGAAGTAACTGCTCATAGAATAATATAATATTTCAAATCGTCTAGCCTAAAAGCCTATAAAATATTATATCACATGGTCGTGGGGGTGGCCGAGAAAGGGGGGAGGGGGGGGGGGGGTTGTTGAAAAAATTTTTTATTGAGGCTTTTGGTTCTTGTGCACACAATAAATCACAATTTTATTTTTGTAGCACATTTAGTAATGTGGCGGGGGTGGTAATGGTGGAGGCTAATGCAAAAAAAAATTAGGGTTTTTGATCGTATCCGGTCATTTTTCTGAATTTATTTTTCCGTCCTACCTTTTTTTCCGAATACACCAGATTTCGAATTACATTTTTCCGCATTCATTTTTTCCGACATTCATTTTTCCGACGGGACAACTTTCGAATGTAAATACATAGATTTAATACCCATATTATAATTTAGAATTTAAATTACAATATACCTACAATTTTTATTAAATCGAAATGTTATGCGCTATAGATCTCAAATATTCCAATTCTCTTCTTTCATCCCTATACTCCTGGTACGTCTCAGTCACTCTTTTCAATCTGTCTTGCAAGTTTTTCCATCTTTTCTTCGGCGCTGCTTTTACTTTGCGGCCTAAGCGAAGTTCCGTCACTATAATCTCCGTATCTGTCTGAATTTCTATGATAGCAGAATACAAGTCGGAATGGTGTTTTCCGACGACAATTCGGAATCTGTTATACCACCCTTCAATTAGGTTATTCGTTTTTTTGCTATGGAGATATGCCATCTAACGATTCTTACGATATACATGTATATTTCATTTTCGTAATATCTGCTATTCGGACAAATATATTCCGAATAAATATTATTCGGAAAAATAGGACTCGGAATAATTACATTTCGAAATTTTTATTCATTCGGAAAAAAGTCCATGCAGAAAAATGGATTCGGAAATATGTCCGGGAATCGTTTTTGATTTCTGTATACACGCTAAGTAACAGTTTTATTTTTTACCCCTTTTAATAATGGGGTGGAGCTGGCAAAGGTGGTGGCTAATGCTTAAAAAAATTTTGAGGCCTCTGGTTTTTGTATACACGCTAAATCGCAATTTTATTTTCTACCCCCTTTAGTAATGAGCTGGGGGGTGATAGAGAGGGTGGCAAATGCTAAAAAGAAATATTGGAGCCTTTGACTCTTGTATATACAGTAAATCACAATTTCATCTTTTACTTCCTTTAATAATGGAGTGGGGGTGGTACAGGTTTCGCAACGTAGCTTGATCACAGTAGAGAAAAGACCAGTAGTTTCACTCGCAGCGGTCCCTTTGATATTTGTTGTACTCGATTTTATTTTTTTTAATCCACTGCGCATCTACTGTTTGTATTCCATGCGCATTTCGTCGACAGTGGCGACTGTTCAGAAACGTAAACGTAAACAAAAATAAACATCCGCCCCACCCTATATCATCACTGCCGTCCACTGTCGTCGTGCCGTCCACTGCGCATCGAATAGTTTAAGCCCACGCGCATCGCATGCGCACTGAAAATCTTATACAACTGTTCCGGCTGAGTCGGACTACTGGTCTTTTCTCTACTGTGGCTTGATACTTGAGAGATGAATGCGCAGTAGACTTTAGGTGAGATAGTGGCAGCACCGAGTGTACTTCTTCGGAACCCAACGCTCTCCATCTTCGGGTATCAAGCTACGGTGCGAAACCTGTAGATGAGCTGGTTAATGCAAAACAGAATTGAGGCCGTTGGTTATACGCACACTAAATTACAATTTTATTTTTTTACAATACTATTCATGGCTTTATTACTTTCCTATCTTTGCTGCGTCTCTTTTTGTGCTTTTTTGTTATCATTTCCAAAGTATATTTTCCCAATCATAAAATTTATTTAATCATAACCCGAAAAAAATTATAACATTAAACAGCTTGATACTCGCTCGCCCAGTCCTCATTCCTTGAAGTTGTTTTTTTAATTTAGTTCCTTTTCCTATATCAGAAAACTAAATTTGTCTTCAGTGTATGCTATCGGCGAAGATTAATTAACGCAGGTAACCTTCTGATAAATTAGTGGATTAGGTATACAGGGGACACCACGTAAAAAAGGGGCAATTACTTTATCTTTGAGGTGGCGTGGCAACAAGTACAATATATAATATTCTCGCTTCTTAAAAATTGCTATATATTTTAGGGGTGAGAAGGTGGAAGCGCTACATTTAATATAATTTTAAGTGGAGTTTAATAGCTACTGCTTTTGCGTTAAGCATTGAATTTTAAAGTAGATTATAGTAAAGATTACAGTTTATTGCGTTAACTGGAACAAACCCTTATGTGTACGCCTTGTTTCCCACGGTACTATTAATTTTAGGAAAAAAAGACGTTTTTGATAGAGAATTTTATAAGGAATAATTTTGTATATAGGTATTTTTATTAAAAAGTGCACCGTTCCCGAGATAATCTAGAGAACCTCAAAATGGGGGTGGAAACGACGTCTTAGGGAATGAAGCACACTATTTAGGAGTGGGAACTTTCCGGTTTATTAATTCGTATGCTATCCTTAACATTTATACCAATTTTCAAAACATTATGAATTTTGTCCGAATAGAATAGAACAGAATATTTATTTATTTATTTATATAGGTTAACAAAAGATACAATGATTAATTTTAATATAAAGGTATAGGCATAGGTATAAATAAATAAATGAGTGATTGCTTAGACTCGTTAGAGTCTGTGAGCAATGGGTAGTTTGATAAGAGTGTGCGTACATATGCGAAATACCAAACTAAGTTCTATTTATTTTGCGAAGGGTCCTAAGAACCTGAATGCAAAGGCAATAGACCCGTGTTGGGTATTATCAATATAAGTTTTCATGGATTTTATAAAAGATGTATTTTCATTTAATTGTAAAAGAATTTGCTGTGAGTGAATTTTCAGGTATTAATATTAAGAAAAATATTAAAATTAAAATATTAGAAGTTAACTTAAAAACGGAAATTTACAAAAAGTAAAAAAACATAAATTTGAGGATATAGAAAACTTAAAGACTAAAAGAAAACTTAAAGACTTCTGTTAAGATTTCTCTAGCTAAAAACCCTTGGTTCTTACGTACGAATTAAACAGACGTTAAAATGTTAGGAAAATAAGTATATTATCGAACTACAAAAGAATGACTGTGTGTCAAAAAACTTTATGACATGTGTTATTATTTTTCAGTGCCGTCCTCTTGTTTATTTTCCACATCCTCGGGCCCGAGATGTGGAAAGTAAACAAGAGGACGGCACTGAAAAATAATAATATATGTCATAAAGTTTTTTGACACACAGTCATTCTTTTGTAGTTCGATAATATACTTATTTTCCTAACATTTTAACGTCTGTTTAATTCATACGTAAGAACCAAGGGTTTTTAGCTAGAGAAATCTTAACAACTTCCAGTATTTACTAGTGAAATATTTTGTCGAACTCCTCTATACGTTTCCTTAAATATATAAGGAATAAAAACCAGACTGCAACCAACAGCTATTCTCCGGACTAATGCCCCGCCGAGCGCTGAATTACGAATTACAAGCCTGGCCGCGTTAAGTGCAATAACTGTGTAATTCAGCGCTCGGCGGGGCATTAGTCCGGAGAATAGCTGTTGGTTGCAGTCTGGTTTTTATTCCTTATATATTTAAGGAAACGTATAGAGGAGTTCGACAAAATATTTCACTAGTAAATATTTTGCCCTCTAAAAGCATACCTACTAACTTCCAGTATTAATAAATGTATATATTTCTGTGTAATTTATGTTCAGCAGCCATTTTTTTATTTCTTTTTTATACTTTGTTACAGATCTGATTTGTTTAATATCTTCTGGGAGCTTATTGTATAATCTAGGACCTAAGTAGACAAAACATTTTGTTCCTATAGCCTTTTGTGCAACGACTACCTTTATTTGTTTTTTATCTTTACCTCTTGTGTAGTAGTTATGATCAACGAGTGGTGTTTCTGAGTATATTTTGTATTGGTACATTAATAAACACTGCGAATATAGCTTCCGGATATTTAATAATTCTGACTCTTTGTATAATAATTCAGTAGGATAAAGGTTGGGTTTTCCAGATAAAATCTTTAAATATATTTTTTGGATTAATATTAATGGTGTAATGTTAGTTTTGTTTGCACCTCCCCATGCTACAATACCATATTTTAAAATCGATTCAATCATGCCATGGTAAATGATTTTTGCTTAATATATCTTTTAATATTTTAAATCTGTAAATTAAAGATCTTAGTTTTTTTACGGTGTTGGTGATATGATGATTCTATTTTAAATGAGGGTCTAAAGTTATTCCCAGATAGTTAATTTTTTCACAGGTAGTTATGACCAAATTAGTATTAACAATATTTATTTCATTAAATAAAGGTAAATTGTTTCTATAGGAGCAAAATGGCAAATATTTTGTTTTTGAGATACTAAGGGTCAAGATATTTTCGTCAAACCAATCCTTAATCACCTTTAAGTCCAATTCCGAAATTCTTTTCACTTCCTCCCATGAATTTCCTTTAAAAAATATGGCGGTGTCATCTGCAAATGATACTATATCTCCTCTAATATTTAGGCTAAATATGTCATTTAGATACATAATAAAGAAAATTGGGGCAAGAACCGTACCTTGTGGAAGACCATAGAGCACGGTTCTTACTTTGCTTGTTTGGTTTCCTATTTTTACAACTTCTGTCATTTTATCTAAATAACTTTTCAATAAATCGTGGCAAAGACCTCTGACACCAAAATGTTCTATTTTTTTTTAATATTTTATTGTGACTAATTGTGTCAAAGGCCTTTTCCAGATCTATACAAACAATCATAAACCTTTTTAGTCAGGCAGGCTATAGCATCACTTGTTGATGTATTTTCTCGGAACCCAAACTGGTTTTTTGATAATAAATTAAGTTTGTTGATGTATTGCACTAATCTTTTTTTTAACGCTTTTTCGAGAATTTTTGCAATATTAGAAGTCAAGGATATAGGTCGTTAATTTTCCATCAAATTTTTATCCCCCTTCTTATATAAAGGTTTAATTATAGTAACTTTAAAATTGGATGGGCATATTCCGGATTGAAAAATGTTATTTATGAGATTGACTAATAATGGTGTTATTATATTTATTGTTTCTTTTAACATTTCTGATGTGATGCCGTCAAATCCAAGAGCCTTATTATTTTTTAGTTCTTTTATGTATCCGTTTATTTCCTTGTCGTCTACTGGTGTAAGAAAAAAAGAATGATTGGTAATTGCAATAGGGAAAGTTGTATTTGGTAAAACTATTTTATTTGCTAATTTTTCTCCTATTTCTGTGTAATGCTTGTTAAACTCGTTTGCAATTTGTTTTTCGTCATTTACTACATAATTGTTATCTAGTTTAATTTGTGTTATTTCCTGATTTTGTTTTTGACTTTTGATGATATCCTTTGTTATTTTCCAGAGAGTTTTACTACAATGATTATTATTTTCAATTTGTTTCTCATAATAATATTTTTTAGTTTTTTTAATCAGTGAATTTACTTTATTTCTATATATTTTATATTTTTGTTTTAAGTCTACGTTTAAAGGTTGTTTTAGTAAATCTTGGTACATTTTATCACGAGTTTCGATCGATGTTATTAAACCTCTTGTAATCTATTTTTTCTCTTTTTTAAGTTTTTTAATCTTATTTTTTTGGTTGCATTTTGTATAGAGGTTTTAAAGTTATTTATTAGAGTATTACTCATCTCTTCAGGGTCTTCTGTTTCGTAAAAATGTGTCCAATTTATTTTGGACAGTTCATGGGTTATTTGTTTATAATTAACTTTTTCAAAATAGCAGTCTTGTTTTCATTAAAATGTAACCCGTTTTTTTCTATAGAAACCAATGTCGCATAATGGTCAGTTATATTTGAGGTGAGTATTATAGGTATTATTTTTACATTATTCTGCGTTTTTATTTTAATAAATATATGATCTATACAACTTTTATTGTTCTGCTGAACTCGTGTGTAATTGTTTATGAGGGATTCAAAACCTTTACCATACAGCATGTTCAAATACTCGTTGGCAATTTGATCATTGGATAAAATGTCTATATTTATATCTCCACTAACCAGAATATAATCTGCTATTTCAAGATTTTCTATAAACGCTCTGAATTCTTTTAAAAATTCATTTACATTTATAGAAGGAGGACGGTATATGCCTATTATTATAAATTACATTATTAATAGCTAAAGAACATTTAATAATTTTTAGAGGACCAAGGCTGGTGATATCTACTTTATGATTAAGGTTATTTTTAACGTATAAAACAACACCATCATTCTGGTTATAATTTCCCATGTTATAGTATACTTCATAAGCATATAAATGAAAGTCATTTATGTTTGTAATTTGTCATTTCTCTGTTAAACAGATACAATCAAATGGTTTTAGCTCAGACAAATAAAGTTCTAATTCGTTAAAGTTTTTTGAAAGGCTACGAATATTGTTGTGAAAAAATGTGAAGTATGGGGTTTCAAAACTATTATTACACTCTGCAATATTATTTGCTAATTTCGTTTCGATGGATTGATACTGGAAGTCTCTAATATAAGGATTCATGTTTTAATTTGTTTTTATGTGATTTCACATATACAGTTGACCGATTTATTTCTAAATAAGCAATAGGTAACGGCTAAATCTAATAATTAATATTAAAATATAGTAAATAATAGTGTTGTAAAAACACAAATAATTAAAATTTAAATAAAAATTGATATCCTAACATTAAATAAAGTAATCATTAATTAAGATTGATTGATTAATATTAAGATTTTTTTGAGAACACGATCTGACTCTGTTTCTAAGGATTCTACTAGAGTTGGTTGTTCCAGGCTGGTTATTATTTTTGTTCACCTCATCTTCATTATTTTCAGAAAAAGTTTTATTGGGGTCGGGGGTTGAAGGAGCACTAATTGTTTCCCGGGCTTTTAATTCTGAAGATATGCTATTTGGTATATCAGATCCAGTCACTGTTTTGAAGAGAATATCTGGGTGGCTATTTCTTAACTGGGCTGCGTTATATGTTTCCCCGTTAATAACCAATTTATTTTTCACTATTTTTGCCGAATATTCTTTTTCACGGGCTAATTTTAAATTTTCAATTAAAATCTTTCTCTCAGCAAGTTCTTGATATGTTAAATCTGGACTGATGTAAAGACCAGTACCTTTGAGTTTGCTACAGTTTTTAAGTATCTCTAATTTTTTGTTGTAAGAAAATAGTTCTCCCAATACGTACAATATCTCGGGTATCAGAGGCCTCAAAATTTATATTCAAATTGTTCTTTATGTTTTTTATAACATTTTCCAAATCTGTCTCTTTTTCATCTACTCCGTGTATAATTGTGTTATATTTTTTTAATTGTTTTTGCGTGATTACTAATTGACTTTTAAGTTTTCCATTCTCTTCTTCAAGTAGCCCCACTTTTTCTTTTACTTGATTTATTTCATGTTTAAAGTTTTCTTGTGTTTCCTCCAATTTATTATTTATTTCAGTGTTTTGATTATTAATGTTTAATAATAATTTATATATATATCGGCGTTAGATGCTTTATTAGGTTCAATATTCATTACGTTTTTTTTTATTCTTTAATTCTTACACAAGGGTACCGAAGCACCGTATTTTTATAACAATTTTTTATTCACCTGTCGTTATTTTTTTCCATGAACTTTTTCAATCCCTATATTTGTTGAATTGGATTATTTGTTGTTATTTATTGCATATATTAAGTTAATTGTATATATATAATTATACCTTTAGTTTTGCAGTTATGATGAAACTTAGCACTTTATAAACTTTCAGCTTTTTATATATATATATATATATATATATATATATATATATATATATATATATATATATATATATATATATATATATAAAAAGCTGAAAGTTTATAAAGTGCTAAGTTTCATCATAACTGCAAAACTAAAGGTATAATTATATATATACAATTAACTTAATATATGCAATAAATAACAACAAATAATCCAATTCAACAAATATAGGGATTGAAAAAGTTCATGGAAAAAAATAACGACAGGTGAATAAAAAATTGTTATAAAAATACGGTGCTTCGGTACCCTTGTGTAAGAATTAAAGAATAAAAAAAAACGTAATGAATATTGAACCTAATAAAGCATCTAACGCCGATATATATATAAATTATTATTAAACATTAATAATCAAAACACTGAAATAAATAATAAATTGGAGGAAACACAAGAAAACTTTAAACATGAAATAAATCAAGTAAAAGAAAAAGTGGGGCTACTTGAAGAAGAGAATGGAAAACTTAAAAGTCAATTAGTAATCACGCAAAAACAATTAAAAAAATATAACACAATTATACACGGAGTAGATGAAAAAGAGACAGATTTGGAAAATGTTATAAAAAACATAAAGAACAATTTGAATATAAATTTTGAGGCCTCTGATACCCGAGATATTGTACGTATTGGGAGAACTATTTTCTTACAACAAAAAATTAGAGATACTTAAAAACTGTAGCAAACTCAAAGGTACTGGTCTTTACATCAGTCCAGATTTAACATATCAAGAACTTGCTGAGAGAAAGATTTTAATTGAAAATTTAAAATTAGCCCGTGAAAAAGAATATTCGGCAAAAATAGTGAAAAATAAATTGGTTATTAACGGGGAAACATATAACGCAGCCCAGTTAAGAAATAGCCACCCAGATATTCTCTTCAAAACAGTGACTGGATCTGATATACCAAATAGCATATCTTCAGAATTAAAAGCCCGGGAAACAATTAGTGCTCCTTCAACCCCCGACCCCAATAAAATGTTTTCTGAAAATAATGAAGATGAGGTGAACAAAAATAATAACCAGCCTGGAACAACCAACTCTAGTAGAATCCTTAGAAACAGAGTCAGATCGTGTTCTCAAAAAAATCTTAATATTAATTAATCAATCTTAATTAATGATTACTTTATTTAATGTTAGGATATCAATTTTTATTTAAATTTTAATTATTTGTGTTTTTACAACACTATTATTTACTATATTTTAATATTAATTATTAGATTTAGCCGTTACCTATTGCTTATTTAGAAATAAATCGGTCAACTGTATATGTGAAATCACATAAAAACAAATTAAAACATGAATCCTTATATTAGAGACTTCCAGTATCAATCCATCGAAACGAAATTAGCAAATAATATTGCAGAGTGTAATAATAGTTTTGAAACCCCATACTTCACATTTTTTCACAACAATATTCGTAGCCTTTCAAAAAACTTTAACGAATTAGAACTTTATTTGTCTGAGCTAAAACCATTTGATTGTATCTGTTTAACAGAGAAATGACAAATTACAAACATAAATGACTTTCATTTATATGCTTATGAAGTATACTATAACATGGGAAATTATAACCAGAATGATGGTGTTGTTTTATACGTTAAAAATAACCTTAATCATAAAGTAGATATCACCAGCCTTGGTCCTCTAAAAATTATTAAATGTTCTTTAGCTATTAATAATGTAATTTATAATAATAGGCATATACCGTCCTCCTTCTATAAATGTAAATGAATTTTTAAAAGAATTCAGAGCGTTTATAGAAAATCTTGAAATAGCAGATTATATTCTGGTTAGTGGAGATATAAATATAGACATTTTATCCAATGATCAAATTGCCAACGAGTATTTGAACATGCTGTATGGTAAAGGTTTTGAATCCCTCATAAACAATTACACACGAGTTCAGCAGAACAATAAAAGTTGTATAGATCATATATTTATTAAAATAAAAACGCAGAATAATGTAAAAATAATACCTATAATACTCACCTCAAATATAACTGACCATTATGCGACATTGGTTTCTATAGAAAAAAACGGGTTACATTTTAATGAAAACAAGACTGCTATTTTGAAAAAGTTAATTATAAACAAATAACCCATGAACTGTCCAAAATAAATTGGACACATTTTTACGAAACAGAAGACCCTGAAGAGATGAGTAATACTCTAATAAATAACTTTAAAACCTCTATACAAAATGCAACCAAAAAAATAAGATTAAAAAACTTAAAAAAGAGAAAAAATAGATTACAAGAGGTTTAATAACATCGATCGAAACTCGTGATAAAATGTACCAAGATTTACTAAAACAACCTTTAAACGTAGACTTAAAACAAAAATATAAAATATATAGAAATAAAGTAAATTCACTGATTAAAAAAACTAAAAAATATTATTATGAGAAACAAATTGAAAATAATAATCATTGTAGTAAAACTCTCTGGAAAATAACAAAGGATATCATCAAAAGTCAAAAACAAAATCAGGAAATAACACAAATTAAACTAGATAACAATTATGTAGTAAATGACGAAAAACAAATTGCAAACGAGTTTAACAAGCATTACACAGAAATAGGAGAAAAATTAGCAAATAAAATAGTTTTACCAAATACAACTTTCCCTATTGCAATTACCAATCATTCTTTTTTTCTTACACCAGTAGACGACAAGGAAATAAACGGATACATAAAAGAACTAAAAAATAATAAGGCTCTTGGATTTGACGGCATCACATCAGAAATGTTAAAAGAAACAATAAATATAATAACACCATTATTAGTCAATCTCATAAATAACATTTTTCAATCCGGAATATGCCCATCCAATTTTAAAGTTACTATAATTAAACCTTTATATAAGAAGGGGGATAAAAATTTGATGGAAAATTAACGACCTATATCCTTGACTTCTAATATTGCAAAAATTCTCGAAAAAGCGTTAAAAAAAAGATTAGTGCAATACATCAACAAACTTAATTTATTATCAAAAAACCAGTTTGGGTTCCGAGAAAATACATCAACAAGTGATGCTATAGCCTGCCTGACTAAAAAGGTTTATGATTGTTTGTATAGATCTGGAAAAGGCCTTTGACACAATTAGTCACAATAAAATATTAAAAAAAAATAGAACATTTTGGTGTCAGAGGTCTTTGCCACGATTTATTGAAAAGTTATTTAGATAAAATGACAGAAGTTGTAAAAATAGGAAACCAAACAAGCAAAGTAAGAACCGTGCTCTATGGTCTTCCACAAGGTACGGTTCTTGCCCCAATTTTCTTTATTATGTATCTAAATGACATATTTAGCCTAAATATTAGAGGAGATATAGTATCATTTGCAGATGACACCGCCATATTTTTTAAAGGAAATTCATGGGAGGAAGTGAAAAGAATTTCGGAATTGGACTTAAAGGTGATTAAGGATTGGTTTGACGAAAATATCTTGACCCTTAGTATCTCAAAAACAAAATATTTGCCATTTTGCTCCTATAGAAACAATTTACCTTTATTTAATGAAATAAATATTGTTAATACTAATTTGGTCATAACTACCTGTGAAAAAATTAACTATCTGGGAATAACTTTAGACCCTCATTTAAAATAGAATCATCATATCACCAACACCGTAAAAAAACTAAGATCTTTAATTTACAGATTTAAAATATTAAAAGATATATTAAGCAAAAATCATTTACCATGGCATGATTGAATCGATTTTAAAATATGGTATTGTAGCATGGGGAGGTGCAAACAAAACTAACATTACACCATTAATATTAATCCAAAAAATATATTTAAAGATTTTATCTGGAAAACCCAACCTTTATCCTACTGAATTATTATACAAAGAGTCAGAATTATTAAATATCCGGAAGCTATATTCGCAGTGTTTATTAATGTACCAATACAAAATATACTCAGAAACACCACTCGTTGATCATAACTACTACACAAGAGGTAAAGATAAAAAACAAATAAAGGTAGTCGTTGCACAAAAGGCTATAGGAACAAAATGTTTTGTCTACTTAGGTCCTAGATTATACAATAAGCTCCCAGAAGATATTAAACAAATCAGATCTGTAACAAAGTATAAAAAAGAAATAAAAAAATGGCTGCTGAACATAAATTACACAGAAATATATACATTTATTAATACTGGAAGTTAGTAGGTATGCTTTTAGAGGGCAAAATATTTACTAGTGAAATATTTTGTCGAACTCCTCTATACGTTTCCTTAAATATATAAGGAATAAAAACCAGACTGCAACCAACAGCTATTCTCCGGACTAATGCCCCGCCGAGCGCTGAATTACACAGTTATTGCACTTAACGCGGCCAGGCTTGTAATTCGTAATTCAGCGCTCGGCGGGGCATTAGTCCGGAGAATAGCTGTTGGTTGCAGTCTGGTTTTTATTCCTTATATATTTAAGGAAACGTATAGAGGAGTTCGACAAAATATTTCACTAGTAAATACTGGAAGTTGTTAAGATTTCTCTAGCTAAAAACCCTTGGTTCTTACGTATGAATTAAACAGACGTTAAAATGTTAGGAAAATAAGTATATTATCGAACTACAAAAGAATGACTGTGTGTCAAAAAACTTTATGACATATATTATTATTTTTCAGTGCCGTCCTCTTGTTTACTTTCCACATCTCGGGCCCGAATTCGATGTGTATTTGTTTTGTATATTTGCTATATCGTATAGTTTTACTTGAAACTAAAACAATTATATATTATGATTTGTATTCTTTCGAAAACACCAGTTGGCCTACGACACACCGGGATTCTCGGTGAATAAGGCGCGCACTTCACGTTTTACTGAAACTTCTTCCTCCGACTGTACTTTCATAGCTTAAGAAGCTTATTTGTCTGTGTCCAACAGCGCATTTCTTCTCTCTCTGCGGGGCTACTCGCCATCCTAGGACGGTAGACTAGTAGATTGTTAATAAATTTTGTATTAAACACATATTTGTGATATATTCGAAGGAGTTATATGAAACATTGGTTTTGTAATTTTTTATCCATGAAGTTGTCTACGTAATTTATCCAACATGTCTACATGTCTTGCAAAATTGTTTTAGTATTATCAGTGCCGGCGCCAGGGTATTTGACAACTAAAGCAAATATTTGCTTGCCGCCCTAAGAAAAAAACATTTACAAGAGAAACCTTTAAGGTTGGGATTTTGCAGAGTGAGAGGGAAACATGCGTTTATTTTCGATTTATCATAAATAATTAAATTACCAAACATAGTATAATCTTTAAAACTGTTTTAAATAATTGCTATTGTTCTAACGAACACAATTATATATATTTTTTTGTTGTAAATTTCAGTTGTTACTTGAATATCGTAGTTTGTCAATGAAAATAGTTCCTAATTTCATTATTAAAGTATGGCATTTAACTATATACAAAGTTTATGATAAAAACTGTATATGGTTGTATTCTTTAGAGTAATGGGGAGTATCTGAAACTATTTTAAAGATTATACCATTTATGATATTTTAAATATTTATAATAAGCCGAAAATAAACGCTTATTTCCCTCTCACTCTGCAAAATCCTAACCTTAACTACCAATTGTCGCATTTGATCTTTTATGTCGCCACGTTGTGCGCTGTAGCAGTCGTGTTTTGCTCGAAATTGCAATGGGCTCATTTAGTGATATTTAAATTACAATTTATTTTTGCATTTTCCGTAAGTATTTGACCCTTTAAGTATATAGTGAAAAAATTGCCGCTAGCTTTAATATTAACTGTAATATTTGATTTCCAATTCCGACGCGACGGCGCGAATGATGTGACGCCAGCCGCTCGACTGGTTTTATGAGTTATGCGCACGCAGAGCACGTCTGTTGTGCTCGCCTTATAAAACTATATGACTATATGGAAGCAGGCGAGCGCTCCACCGCTGGAGTGTTTTGACGTCACACTGCGTTTTCGCGCGCTCTACTTTCATTATTTCTTTTGAGGGAGAAGGAGTACAAAAGCGGCCGACGGCCAGCGCGGCGTTAACATGTTTAGTAGGGAGTACGGATTAGAATATGTAATGCTCCACAATAAAACACCCATTCGGGGTCAAAAAATGTTTTTTGCGATTTTTGTGAAATTTTGAAGTTCTGAAATGCCGCCTGAAACATCTGCTTCACTGTATCACCCCTTTCGCCGGCCCTGAGTATTATTTATGGAAAAGTGGTTGAGATTGTCAGCTAATAAGTCTCTTCCAATCTCCAGATTGATGACATCTTAAACAGTTTCACTGTAATTAATTTGTTCCAATTAGGCGATTTTGGTAATGTAATTGCTTAACGGCTTGTACTGCTTTTTAAACTCTAAATAATTTTCTTTATTTTATATGATTTTTTCTGATAATAACTGTATGGAAATAATAATTTATCTTTTGCAATTGTAATTTCAGAAGTGATCCAGCTGTGCGATCTGTAAAAGTTCTTTTACTTTGTTATCGATGTGAAACGTCTGGTATTATATGAAAGTATTATGAAATCATATAAATTTATCTGCTCTATTCGTGATGGAGTCCTCTAACTACTTTACTTCATTTAAATATTAGTTCTTATAAGTTGTATTATATTAAATATATAAAAATAAATATGTTTGTTTTAAGTTTTTTTGTTTTAAATCTCTGTCCGTATTTTAAGTTTTCCATTCTCTTCTTCAAGTAGCCCCACTTTTTCTTTTACTTGATTTATTTCATGTTTAAAGTTTTCTTGTGTTTCCTCCAATTTATTATTTATTTCAGTGTTTTGATTATTAATGTTTAATAATAATTTATATATATATCGGCGTTAGATGCTTTATTAGGTTCAATATTCATTACGTTTTTTTTTATTCTTTAATTCTTACACAAGGGTACCGAAGCACCGTATTTTTATAACAATTTTTTATTCACCTGTCGTTATTTTTTTCCATGAACTTTTTCAATCCCTATATTTGTTGAATTGGATTATTTGTTGTTATTTATTGCATATATTAAGTTAATTGTATATATATAATTATACCTTTAGTTTTGCAGTTATGATGAAACTTAGCACTTTATAAACTTTCAGCTTTTTATATATATATATATATATATATATATATATATATATATATATATATATATATATATATATATATATATATATATATATAAATCGTTATATTACTGAACTAGTACATTACATTGTAAATTTCAGTCGGTTCTTACTTTCTGTAGCGTTATGTTCAGCACCACATTATAATCAATTCTTAAGTTAGAATTAGTATCTATACTGACAATTTCGGGGCTCCACCATGGCTAAGCTACTGGTTCACTCTAGTATACAGTATCGGAAAGTGTTTGTTCTGGTACGACAATAAGAGCAAGCGAGAGCGGCAAGCGGGCGCGAAGCAAGCAATCATGTATAAATTCACTTGAGGGGGCGTGTTACTGTTTACCTCTGCTTGAGTACTGGTAGAAGTCTTTATTGTGGGCGGTTGGTTAATAGCGCAATGCCAAACGCATTACTTTCCGATTCTGTATAGATCTGGAAAATAAAATAATGCGCCCATAGAATAATATTTTTAGAGTTATATACTTACCATTATTTATAAGAAGACACATACCACTTTTTCTTTCGGTTATTCAACTGTAGTAGACCTCGACATAACATGTGAGTTCCGCCGAATTGTTATTATTTACATAACAAGGTCATATTTTATTTAAACTTATCAAATTTTTTCGTCTGTCTAGCGGCTATTGTGTTTAATAAGTCAGCCGTTGTTGACTAGACTGCATGTTGTTGACTAGACTGCATGTTGTTGATTTATTTTCCTGTCCCTGTAGAATTTGCAAATTCGTTGAAAATAAGTCAGTTCTTTTATTTCTTTCCGGTGGCATGCTAATTTGCTAAATTTATATGATGAATGATTAATTTGAAATGTAGATTTGTATTACGTAATAAATTAAATACAAAACAAGTTTATTTCCAAAAAAAAAAACATAAAATTAAATCACGAGATTGTAATCCGTTTCAATGAAATATTTACATACGTACATAAACAGAAGGATGAGTCTAAAATGCTCATTGTATAAAATATAGTTGAGTGAACACCATCAGCAACATGATTTCTGCCGTTCATATAATTAGTTTTTGCATAATGGTAGGTACCTATATACTGGTAAGCAAAAATTATTTATAATGACATAAAATACAATCCTGTATGTTTGAGCGAATCACATAATGTTCATAAGCGAGAATGGTATTTTACTTTTTATTTTGGATAGTTAGTTTGTCAGTGGGGATGTGGGTAAGTAAATTAAATTCTGTCATTTTTTTCTCTAAGAAATTATGTAGTATAAGGAAAAAATGTATAAGATGACTGAGAGGGTGCCAAATGATTTTCCTTGCACAACTCTTATCCTAAAGCCGAAAGAAAGTGATTAATAATTACAAACTATTAAATTTCATATTTAAAATTATCCAGAATAAGATCCAATATACAAAAAGTTACACTTACCAGAGTGCACTCGAAAGCAATTAGCTCTTGCAAAAGGTACGGTCTACAATAATTTTGTGCAGATATACATATATTAAATCTGTAAAGTTAGCGTGTCTGTACATTGAAAATGTTTGCAAAAAACTGATCCGGAGAACACATTAAGATAGTTTTTGGAATTTTTGTCTGTTTGTTTGAACGCGCATCACGCAGAAACTACTGAACCAATTTGAAGAAGGTTTTCACAGGTACATTTATCTATGCTTAGAGTAACATTTAGTTTCTATTTCATTGAAATCTAAGCTCTAAGCCAAATTTTATGAAAAACGGTTTACAAGAACCGGAGATACAACTTGATCTCTACAATAAGCGTATTTGCACAGCATAAACTTTCATGAATAAACGTATGTAATATTCCAGAAAATTCAAGACTATTTTGGAACGTTCCAGAAAATCTGAGAGCTTTCTGAAATAAATCAGAATCAGAACATTCCAGAAAATTCGAAAGCATTCTGGAATATTCCAAAATATTCTATAATATTGCACAAAATTCTAGACAATTTTTGAACCTTCTGAAATATTCCAGAACAATGACCATTAACAATGCACAGGACCAGACGCTGCGCCTTGCGGGTGTGGACCTCAGCGTCAGTTGCTGTTTCAGCAGCCAGATCTAAGTGACTCTCTCCGGTGCCAGCGACGCCACTAGTCTCTTTGTACATGTCATTGGTGATTCTATCTCAAAAGTCGTTTACAAAGAAGCTTTTTAGTTAATTTCAAAATTCCACGCGAATGTAGTCGCGGGCAGAGCTAATATAAAATATATAGTTGTAGATATATAATATATGTAGAAATATTATAGGGGCGCAAACAATGTCCTAGGTGATTTCAAGGAAGAGTAGTAATTTATGTTTTTTAATCATAAAAAAATAATGCTAAAATTTGTACTCATATGTCGACAATCCTAATATACCATTATGAGTACAGCCATTTTCGTGTCTAGAATTAAAACAATAATTAATATAATTACTTTTATTACAGGTGTTTGCGTTAAATGGGTTAGAAGGGCTTAACACGCTTGATAGAAAAGATAGACAGCCAATTTCTAAAGATATGTACCAGAAATGTAGAAAGGAAGCGGGCCTTGACCTTGAAATTTTGAAGAATGTGTCTAATGGCGTATTCCCCGAGGATCCAACATTTAAGCAATACATATTTTGTTTATCTTGGCGAGGAATTTTCCTACCTATAGAAGCAACAACAGACTTGAAGGAATACCTTGTTGTAAAAAAAGTATCATTTTCTATTTGGGAAAAATCTAGTCTTCTGAAACTCTCAGAAAATTGCGTCAGAGAAAGAGAACCTAGTAATATTATTTTTCAAACTGCTAAATGTACAACACCCTCCGTGTTTCAGTAGAGACACATACAAGATAATTGAATAAATTTTTTTATAATACATAATTTTTTTATTTACTTTTTGTATATTTTCTTTTTTTTTTGTTAGCACCAAAAATGTGTATTCCAAAGTTTTTCTCGTTTCCAATTTTCTTTCCTACACTGTACACAGAACAAAACGCATTTATGATTTTCTATCATAAGTCTTTGATTAGACTACGGTGATTTCATGGTTATGTTAGATTGGAAGTTGAAGTAAAGTTAGGTTATGAAAAAATGTGTAGGTAATTAACGTAAAGCAAAATTGTTTATTTATATATATTTAATACAAAACTAGTGAGCTATTATTTAAACAAACAATAGTAGTTTGAGGCCTTCATAGCGAATATAGATAGAATATAAATTTTGAATGCTTTCATAACACTATTATATAATATTTTTACAACTAATTATTTTTTATTTATTTGCTTTCATCGTGATTAGAGAATATTATTTAGGTATTAAGCGAGGGATAAACCGCTGGCAAGAATTTGCACACTAAAGTGCATTGCAATGCACATAATGCACATAATTCACCGCAATGCATTGCTGAAATATTTAAATGCACCATACATCATTAAGCATTGCAATTCATCACTGAGGCATGAAAATGCACAAAAATGCATTTGCGAAGAATGGAAATTCACTAAAATGCATCCGCGCCCATTGCAATGCTTCGAAATGTAGCCATTGTGCGTTGAAATGCATTAAAATGCACCCTTCATATTTCCCAATGCATTGATGTGCATTGTCATAAGCAAGATATTTCAATTATTTCGCCTCCATTTTAAAAAATCCAAATATTTTACTTAAAGTGCCCGTTTTCTAATTCATGTGTAATTTGCGTTTTAAGTTGAATAATATCGATAAACAATTTTTCATATATAACCCAAAAATATGTAATAAATAAACGCCGAAATAATATTGTAGGTGTACGCTAAATTGTAGATGTATGCAGGGCTGGCTCTAGGGGAGGGGGGGGGCAGCGGGCGGCTGCCCGGGGCGGCAAAATTCTAGGGGCGGCAAAATTCTAGGGGCGGCAAATTCTTCAAATCCACAGTTACCAAAAAAAAATAAAAAGCTAGGAAACAATTGTTTCACTAATATAGTAATAATAATGTTAACTCTATATAAATAATTTGTTATTGTTAGTTTTTTTTGTATATGAAGTAGGTTACATACATACATTCTGTTTCTTACATGTGATTTTATTTTTTGTCTAATTTCTGTGGTGTGGTATTTTTTTTAAGTTTCAATACGGTTAATTTTTTAATTATTTTATTTTACCCTTTTAAATACAGTAATCATATTGCTGAAAATCCAAAAATTTCTGTAAACCTTATAACTAAAAAAACAAACCATCAAGAATATTCAGTAGGTGACTCTTAAAATGTTATAAAAAATAATGGGGGTAAAAATGAGACAGACAGGTGGCGGGGTAAATAAAAGACGTGATATCCAACCCAGATTGAAATAGATTAAACTTAATTTTTTATTCAAGTTTGTTTTGTACATTCAGAACTGTTTTATGTTATCCAATCAGGTCCTATGCCTACTGTTAATGCGGGATAAAATATTATTCAGTAAACTCTTTAATTCACTTTTAAAAAATTTTTGAACGTACCTTAGTACTTTTTGGGGATTTTATAGTTTCTCTATTTGCATTGTCCGTATTTGGCAGATGGTCATACTTCACATTTTGTGATCAAGTTTATTAATCTGCTAGTTTTAAATCATGAAAAATTTGATTTTAACGAAAAAATCAAAAGCGGGGTAAAAAAGAGAATAAAGAGACCAAATGGGCAGACTGAAGCGGGCACATTTCAGCTTCCTAATTTAGGAGAAGCTAGCCCTTCTGCAAGCCTCTTCTTGTTTAGTAAAAAATCTGAATAAATTATACATAAAAGAAAAAACCCTCCTCTGTCTTATTTTTGCACTTCCATTTGTACGACGTCAATAAGAATGGGAATAAATCACGCGTTTGAATTTGCCCTCCACTGCCTTTTTTTTTACCCCACTTGGAGGGTAAAAATGAGACACTGTTTATTTTTGTTTATCAATTAATGGTACTTTTAGTAAAAAAATACATAGAAATATAATTTTTCCTGTCATTTTACATATAAATCTTTCATTAAATATGACTCGATTCTAAACAACCTAAAAATTGAAAGATGTCATTTTGTCTCATTTTTACCCCGCCTGACCCTATAGTCATTTATATAAGAGAGGGGGAGGCAAAATGAAGCTGTGCCCGGTCCGGCAAAATACCTGGAGTCAGCCCTAGATGCATGTGATGTAATTAAATATTTTTATTATTTATTTCATAATTTTAAAACAATTACATTCATTTTGATGCAGTATTCTGTAAATGTTAGACAATTATTTAAATTGGGATCGTAGATACTAACCCTTTGGAAACATTTTCGGAAACACCAAAGATGTATCGTCGATGTCAGTAGTTTTTTTAATCGAGTTTTTAATATTTAAAGTAATTCACAATGTTATGCACGAGGTTAGATATTGTATACGTAGATTGCATTAAACTAAATTTATTTGATTACATTTTTGTATAGCAAGCCAGAGTATCAAGTAAATAGTGATTCTGCAATAACAGACAAAATATACAAATTTCTTGTTAACGCTATAATTTATATTGCTGCAGAGGTATGTTTTTTATCTTCTTTTTCTTTTTTAAAATTACGTAAAGGTATATCCAAGATATTCCAAGAGACCTTTTTTGGCTTCACTCCTAGTCCTTAATGTCTTTTTGAGCGTCGCCTGATGCTTCCTGAACAGTTTTTTCTATGTCAATAAAATGAATTTACTTTGCCCACAAAATAAATAATTTAGTGAGTAATATACAGACACCATACCATCTTTTTCAATTAAATTAAATTATTTTTTATTAATAGTTTTCGAGGTAGTTTTGAATGTCATGTCAAATAATAAAATAATACTTTTCACCTAATTCTTATATTTTACGTCCTCGTCAAAATTGTAATTAAAAATTAAAAAGGAAAGTGTCGGCAACTTTCTTCAAATCCCAATTTAATTAAATGCAAATTTATAATCAGTCTACACTTTAATTATTCAGAATAATAACTAACGGGAACTAGTCTTGCTTGAATGTAAATAATGAACTTATAAGTTACAAGTAACCATATAATATTCAATATAATCTACATCTACTTATATTTTTATTTTATTTTATCTAACCCCGTTATGAAAAGTCAAATTTTAATTGCATTTTTGACATTACGAAACGTCACATTTTTCATAACTGTCATTTTCATTACATAACTAGTTATGTAAAAAAATTTTTACGTAACTGATTATTGAACCCATTTGTTGACACCAATTTTCTAATTTCTTATATACTTCTTCATACCTGCTTTTTGATTTACCAGGTGTTATTGAATTTACTGCTAAAGCCGATTGTTTTAAGTATATCAGATGGAATATCCATATCTGAATCAATCAATTTCAACTTAATTTGCTTAAAAAAATTCAGCAGATTGACAGGTAAAGTTTATTTATACAAACTTCAATCCGTACTAACGCCCAAGTAAAGCGATTAAACACAGAACTTAGTTGTACGGCTGCAAGCGGTAGCTATGATGGGAACCGTAAAATAGTATTCAAAATAAATTGTCATTTCTTTTCTAATTTAGAGCGGGATTAGATAAAATTTTGTACTTAACATGTTATGAAAACAGTAATTTTACTTGACTCATGTAATTTGCAAAACTCGCTCGCTCGTTTTGGCAAATATTACATTCGTCATGTAAAATTACTCTTTTCATAACTGGTTACGTAAATAACTATAACAACTTCTCAATTGACGATTTGCATGAAAGAAAGTTTGGTAAAAAGTGTCATGGCGCACAGTATAATAGTATCACTGTAATTCACTGCACATGTTGACCAACTCGTCTAATTTCCAAACTTTGCAACAATTAAATACCTATAATATAATAATCATAACATTGTCTTCATTATCTTTAATGTTAAACCTACTTCCACTGAATATAAATCATCTTTATTAGGTTGTTTCGTAGTCTACAATATTTAAAAAATGTCAAATTATGCAATGTGTCAGTCACTGCTGCCAACTCTTCTAGTAAACTGAGAGTTGGAAACAGTGTTTGACAAATTGCATAATTCGACATTTTTTAAATATTGTAGACTATGAAACAACCTAATAAAGACTATTTATATTCAATGGAAGCAGGTTTAACATTAAAGATAATGAAAACGATGTTATGATTATTATATTATAGGTATTTAATTTTTGCAAAGTTTGGAAATTAGACAAGTTGGTCAACATGTGCAGGGAATTACAGTGATACCATTATACTGTGCGCCATGACACTTTTTACTGAACTTTCTTTCGTGCAAATCGTCAATTGTAAACAAAGTTTTTTCACAACCCACACTATCACTATCAGACTGTAACCCGACCAATGCACCTATTGCTTGCTGGGAAACTGATTCACGTGCATGCGCCGTCTTCCTAAATCGTAATAAAATGCGGCACAATTCCCCCACAATGCACAAAATGCACGTAAATGCATCGCAATGCTCCACAATTCACTAACAATGCATTTGAATTCACCATCGGCATTTAAATGCACCAACTATGCATTGCAATCAATTGCAATGTACACTAAAATGCACCAGCGGTTTACCCCTCGTTATTAAGCAAGTGATAACTTATAATAAATAAAAAAGTGTGAATGACTGAATTTAAATAAATGATTTTAGAATTTTTAATATATTTTTTTGATTTAAAATGCTAAGAATCCTATCATGTAATTCAATGCTTCGTCAGTATTAGCTAGAATAGTAGTTGTTTTGATTGGCTCTCCAATAATGGGTGTTTTAAATTATATACCTAACTAGTATATTAGCGTGCCCAGATTAGGGTCACAATATGCAGAAAGTAGGTAATATCATAAAAATTAAAAAAGTGTTTAAGTTGTGACTTGCTTAATACCTGAATAATATTTTCTAATCATGATGAAAGCAAATAAATACAAAAGAATTGTTAAAATAAATCAGGAATAGGCTTATAAATAATGAATGAATGCTTCTATACTCTACTGATGAGAACTAATGAATTCAAAAAAACTTGTACAACTTTTCTACAGTTGAAATAGAATGTAAGGTTCAATAATTGTTGCGAATGGCCGAATTTCAATAAATGATTTTCAATATATTTTTTGCCTTAAAATGTTAGGAATCCCATCATATAATTCAATACTTCATCAGTATTAGCTAGAAGAGTAGTTGTTATGATTGATTCTCTAATGATGAGTGTTTTAAAGTGTTTTCCTAAGTAGTATATTAACGTGACCAGATTAAGATACCAATAAACAAAAAGTAGATAATTTCATATTTACTTTCAAATTAAAAAATCGGCAGCTACTGGAAGCGGCTGGAACCTCCCCACACAGTGGATCCAAATCAGCTGTGTTTGGATATTACATCGGAAATCACAGCACTGAGCAAACAGATAAATTACACGTGACTTTGGAGCCATTTACTTCATGGACAAATATCAAACGAATTGAAGTGGACTACAAACAATCTGTTAAAACATAATCTCTCATGTTTGTTTATGTTGCATGTTAATCAATTGCCGGATATTATAAGGGTATTAACAGATAACGTTTCGAAGATTTTGTAGAGCATTGAATAGTGAATGAAAATAATAATACAGAATTTAGCCCGAATGACCCTCTAACCTCAACAAGTCAATAACATTATGGACAGTTCAAGCAGACTACGCATGCTTCAAATTAAAATCTAAATCAAGTCGAGCTTCGTCCGAGTCCTTTATTTTGTAATATTCGAACGATTCAGATTTAGCTCGGTTAGCTCGATTTGCATTAAATGAACGATTGTGATGCGTCCTATCAATCAGACGTAATATCCAAACACGGCTATAAAAAATTATTACCTTTAAAAAACCAACTAAACTAGGTTAGCATTTACCGTGTACCCGACGCCGTGAGTTCTAAATATTTCCCTCCTATAAATGATTTGTCGGAAAAACGACGTCAAAGATGGATAGCAGCGATTAAAATGGATGATCTAACACCTTGCATCGTTTTTACATCTCGATTTTCCAACATCAACTTCTTGAAATACTCACTCTGCGTAATTAAATAAAGTTTATTACTTGAAAACAATCAAAAACGCCTTACCACAGTCCACAAAAAACGCTATATTGTTAAAATTTCAAGATACTTAGCCAGGCCAACGGAAAAACACAAACTGTTTTGACAAACGTTTAACGACTGTCAACAAATGTTTGACCGCCACGCAAAGTTGGAAGTCACGTGGTTTGGATTAATAAAAATAGACTGCTATTTACAGGTTAGATTTCCAACCTACAAAAAGAGTCCTATTTTATTAGGACAAAGTATGTAGAACTTCATAAACATTACACTGTACTAGATTTTAGTTAAAAGTACGGGAACCAGGCAGAAATTTTAATAATGGCTACGTAATATTCTTAAATCTTAAGAAATACATATTTTTTAGGTTGGCTGTGACGTCACGTACCATAACCTATAAATCAACATTCACAAAAGTTGCCAACCCAAATATTTTTGACAGATGGCAAAATACATTTTCTCCTAACAATAATACCAATAATATTTTTTGGATGCTGTCATGTGTGCAGATATAACGAATTCTTTTTAATTTTTTTAACGGAAACGAAATCGAAAGTGTGATATATCGTTGGAATCGGAATTTTTACTGCTTTTCAATGGTTCGCTTACAAATTGTATGTAATCATGAAATAACCAACTTGTTGTGCCAAAACGGCACTAAATGTAATACGATCTCAACCAAAACCTTTTGAGATCTTTTGGAGCACTAAAGAAATCCTCATGCAAAGTTTCATCCAAATCCGTTTAGCAGTTTCGCCGCTATCGTGTTCACATAGATACACACACACACACACACACACACACATCACACACTCACACACACACATACGCACCCACAGACATTTTTTAAAAACCACTTTTCTGGGTTCCTTGGACCTCAAAACGTAAAGATTTGTATTATCTCAATTTTCGATTTTGGGCTAAATGTAGTAACCTCCCACAATTTTATTGTGGGGAGGTTAAAAAGTGTGAATAACTGAATTTAAATAAATGATTTAAGTATTTTTAATACATTTTTTTTGCTTTAAAATGCTAAGAATCCTATCATGTAATTCAATACTTCGTCAGTATTAGCTAAAAGACTGATTATTTTGATTGGTTCTCCAATAATGGGTGATTTAAGGTATTTACCTAACTAGCATATTAGCGTACCCAGATTAGAACAACAATATACAGAAAGTAGGTAATTTCATAATAAATAAAAAAGTGTGTAAATTGTGACTTGCTTAATACCTAAATTATATTCTCTAACACTCTAACTATTATATAATACTCCACTGTTTACATGTATGCTAAATCAAAAGAAATTTTACAGATTGGAGAACTTGGTGGCTAGTGAAATTATAATTGCAAAAGATGAATTATTATTTCTATACAGTTATTTTTAAGCAAAAATCATACAGAGTAGAAAAATTTGCTTAGAATTTAAAAATAAATGCAACAACTTTTTAACAGCTCCTAAGCAATTGTATTATCAAAATCGCCTAATTGAAACAAGATTATTAAAACTTCAATTCCTTTTTCATAAATAATGCTAAGACCATTGTGCAAAATTTGCAGATTGCATAAATCATGTAAACAACTTCATGGTCAAAAATAACATGAATTAATAAAATTTACGCATTATATTAATGCTTTAAATAATAGATAATATTGAAATAATTTCTTCTTCCTTATTCTTCTCCGTCATTATTTATTTAAAAACAATTTTCAAATGAATGCAACCGAGAGAGAGTGAAACTAAAAAGAGTCACTGTCTCTGCTTTACTTGCGAGAAAAATTGTGGAAGGTTATTAACACGTTTCCTTTCGTTACTGTCGATGATCTCTAAGTTGGTGAAGAACATCTTCCTCAGCAGAATTGGAACTGCTCAGGAAGATGTTCACATCGACGATGAACATCAGGTTTCAAGAAGGGACGCAACAAGACGCAATAGATCGTTAGGATAGTTAACGACATCGGGATGTAATAAAACCTTGGGAAAAGTACCAGCATGGTGTTTCCAGACAACAAAATAGTATTAGAGACAGTTGGGATTCAATAGTAGATATATTTTATTCAATTATAATTTTCCTGGTCATTCCGTCAAACTAATTCACTTGTATTTGACGAGCAGATCAAAATTAAGCAAAAAAGATGCATGAAGTATCTGGGAACTCATTTGGACACCACCTGGTTTACAATAAATACGTAATAGTATATTCTGCAACAAGGTTAGAATGAAAATTCGATACGAGTGGAAGATTCTGAACGCGAGCGAAAGCGAGCATGAGGAACCACGAGTAGTGAGTCTATTATTCAGGGTGTCTATTAAAGAATGGGCCATACCACAATAGTAGGTTTCTTAAGTAAAAATAAGTCGTTTTAGCTAAACATGCCTTAATTGTATGTTGCTTACTTAAAAAATTATCGGACATCAAAGGAATTTAAAAATTTTTTTTTTTAATCTCTATTACTATTTACGCGGCTTGATCCAATTGTGGTATATAAGGGTTTTTTGGAATGCTAAGAACAGTCATGTTAATAATTTAGATGAATAACGCAGAGGGCGTTGGGAACGTCTAATTTTCGTTTCATTTTGGTCATTAATATTTAGAGTATAAACTTTTTAATACAGTAATACATTTTTTAATGCAGTATTAAATTCTACGTAAAAAAAGGTGCACTTGTTTTATATCTGTAAAATGCACCATTTTTGAGAAACATACATTTGAATTTCTTGCGGAATATACCCAATTATATTAAATTTAATTATTTTAATCTAGTAGGTACACGGCTAAATCTGACGATAAAATAATTTACAATGATAGTTAAAATTATAAAAACAAAAAAAATTAAAAAAATGCCTTTAACGTTCCATAAATTTTTAAGGAAGCAATATGGTACTAAGGTTATGTTTATTTTTACTCAAGGAACCTGCTGTTGAGGTATGGTCCATTCTTTAATGGACACCCTCTATATTCATTATTTTTCTTTAGCTCTATAATTATTCCACTTCTTAATATTTTGCGTGTTCAACTAGTTTGTAAATAATCCTTATTGATGCTCCACTACGCAATAACTTCTTAATTCGAAAAATTCAAAGTTGATGTCTTTAGTAAAGTATACAAACAATGGGATATTTTTTTTATTTAGTTAAAGACAACCGTCAAGGAATACGATATTATAAGATTATACACAGAAAACAATTTGCCTAAATGAATACTAGTGACAAACTGAATGCCGAAAGTCAACACTTCTATGCAATGTTCTAGCATGGAACACGTCCGGTTAAACAGACAATTTCTTTTGATATATAATGTCCAATTATCCAACTATCGATACGTATATTAATTTTGACTGGCAAAGAATTTTTTATTTTTTTATTTTTCCTCCTAATATTGTAAATATGACCACGGTGTGGACCCTTTTGCCCATATACACGCGATATGTCTGCAATATTTTTGATAAAGACATGAAGAGACACGTCTCATTTGACAAATATCTTAGAGAAATTAGAGACCTCGTCCATTAACGTGAATCGTGTCGTCAGATGAGGGTGTATTGCTATTACTGGTATTGGTATGGAAAAAAAAAAGAGAAGTAAAAATAAGGGAATATTTTGCATACATCCAACTCAGCATGTACATCGCAGTATATTCAGAAATAGTCAACCAAAAGAAATAATAAATGATCCGGCAATTTTTTTTCTTGATATTTTGCCTCTATATTTACGAATTTAATAAAACCGGATCGTCCTTCATACTGCCTGGAAACACTTCACGCTACACAAGATATAAACGACATGACGCTTGAAATTGGAATAGGCCGTGTTGTACTAAAATTGGCGTCAATATGTTAGAGCTTTTTCGCGACATATCTGTTAAATGTATGGGTATCGGTTAACAATCAAGAATTTGAAAATGAAACGACATGTGGCAGACGTATTGCAAACAAATATCGCGTATGTGGATGACCGAAAAAATTATCAATAACTGCATTAATTTATTGCTTGCATTGTTGTTAAATAAAATGTTTAACTAGATATTAAAGCAATAATTATATTCAGGAAAAGACTCTATTGTACGTAATTAAAATTAGTTAATTCTAAGAAAATACATACACTTTCAAACACAATATTTATATTCGACTCCATGTTAGACTCACTTTCGAAATGAATTCTAAAGGCAGGTACGTACAGTGACTTCCAATATCAAATCTAAAAGATGTTAGAAGCACCGTCGTCACTATTCTAACGATCAAAGCTATGTAAATAAAAAGTTAATTTTCGATATTGGTCAGCTTTTTGTGATTTCGGACCCCTGTGCAGCGTACTGGTATAAATGGCATAAAACTTTAAGAACACAATTACCTACATTCTGTATATTTTTGCCCTAATCTGGGCACGCTAATATACTAGTTAGGTAAATATTTGGAACACCAATCAATACAACTACTCTTCTAGCTAGTACTATGACGAAGTATTGAATTACATGATAAAATTCCTAGCATTTTGAAGCAAAAAAATATATTGAAAATACTTAAATAATTTATTTGAATTCAGTCATTCACACTCTTTTATTTATTAAGAAATTATCTACTTTCTACTTAAGTTGGATATCCCAAGAAACTAACTATTAATATTTCGTTATTGCGCCGTTTCTATTTATAACTTCTATAAGTCTGTTTGGCATAGAATTACATAACCTTATACAATAATCATCAGTAATAATATTTTCCCATGCATTATTTATTATTTCCAGTAATTCTTGGGCATTCCGTGGTCTCACATTTAGTTTTTGGATACTTCTTACGAGTAGTCCCCTTACATCTTCCATAGGGTTAAGATCTGGACTATGACTGGGTCAGTTAAGAACATTAATGTTGTTATCTTGAAATCAGTTAGTTACGGTATGAGCAGTATGAACGGAACAATTACCTTGTTGAAATATTAATTCATTATTAGGAAATAATTGTGTCACAGAAGGGAGCATAATATTGTCTAAAATCCTAATGTACGTTTCTCGATATGCCACAAAACATCAGGACCACGTGCAGATATCCAAGCCCACATATGAACGGAAAATTTAGCACTTTCGTCATTGTTAGATATATATTTCTCATCGAGCCGAGTATTCGGAGGTCGGTAAAGACTAATGCGACCGCTGTGTGTTGACTGGAAATTTTCTTCGTCTGTACATTGTTCAAATAATTTACATCACGCACTAAAAATTCAAGCTCGAATCATAGTCGAGCTTCTTTATGCTCAGCTTTAAGTAAGCATTTCTGTGCTGCTGGATGATAGCGTAGCTCCGATTCTCTTACTCGCCGGCGACCAGCACTACTCGATCCAGAAAAAATTCGTTTCTTCAGCAGCCTGAATAACTGAGTAAAAGAGATTTTTACTAATGTATTTACCAATTGCAAATCTTGTTGTTGAGTTGATATCCTTCTGGTCCAGGATTTCCACTAATCGTACCGTTTATTCTCCACTTTTTTAAAATGTAACACACCGAATTTTTGTTAATATTAGAACGCAGTGCAATTTGTCTCATTGACTATCCATATTCTGCTTTAGCAATAACTCCAGCTTTAACTAAATCGCTTTTGCACACTTGCAATGAATCTTGACAAATAACTGACAATGTCATAAAAATTAAAGTTAGATGTACACAACTAGATTTTAGCAAAAATATGTTATAAGATTTGTCCCATTTTTTTTTGGGCGCGACAGTACCTTAATCTGGTCTAAATGTACAACTTATGAAAACACTTTAAAATACTCATCATTGGAGAACCAGTCAAAATACTACTCTTCTAGCTAATACTGATGAAGTATTAAATTACATGATAGGATTCAGTAGCATTTTATGGCAAAAAAATATAATGAAAATACTTAATTCATTTATTGAAATTCAGTCATTCACAACAATTATTGAATCTTTATTTCAACTCTAGAAAAGTTGTACAAGATTTTTCGAACTCGTTAGTTCTCGTCAGTAAGGTATAGAAATATTAATTCATTATAATGAATGAATGCTGGGAATCCTCTCCGTAAGTATTAACTAGAAGAGTAGGTGTTTTGATTGGTTCCCTAATAATCAGTGTTTTAAAGTATTTAGCTAACTGGTATATTAGCGTACCAGATTAGGGCAACAATATACAGAAAGTAGGTAAACTCATAGTTAATAAAACAGTGTGTAAGTTGTGACTTGCTTAATACCTAAGGGCGAGATATACCAACTAAGCTCAAGCAAAGTTCAGCTTGATCCAGATTAACAGCCAAGGGTACAATTGTTACAACAATGGTAACCATGGATTTTGATCTTGGATCAAGCTGAACTTGGCTTGAACCAAATTGGTACAACTCGCCCTAAATAATATTTTCTAAGTAATACTCCTTTTTTGTTTATTTATCATTGTCACTGCAATGACCATTAAGAGAGGGAGATGAAGGTTGCAAGAAAACCTTGAACTTGGATAAGTTTGACAGTTGTTTCTGACCTAGATCATAGGCCAGAAATTATCAACTTTTATCAAAAAAAATTTACTTCTTTTTCCCAAAACTGCGGGCTTTAGATGCTATGCTATATAAGGTTTTTTGTTTATCTGGTCTCTCGTTCTTCCCCACTAGTCTACTACCAATTTTTTTTAATGGCATTAAACTATTTACGCGTTTATCTAGAAAATAAGTAAGGTAAATGTACCAATTATCATAATGTTAAGCCAAAGTTTAACGTTTGACTTTAATAATTCTGTAATGAAAACTCAATATTAATATAGCTATTTAATATTCTGATACTTGAGTTATTTTTAAATGAGAGTAATAAGGTATTTTTAACAGGAAAAGAACGTTGTTTTATATTTTTAGTGCAATAAGGAATAAAAACCGATTGTCCTAATAATCGTCACTTGACGATCTACATATCGTCATATACATGTCCCAAATATCGTCACAGTCTTAATTGATATCAGAAATTTTATTTAAAATATTTTTTAAATTATTTTAAAACTAAGGCATTTAAAATTTATAACAAATTAGAATAGTTATAAAATGAACAAGAAATAAATTATACCTATAAACGAATGGAACGTGTACGTAAAAATTTTTTTAAACAGAAATACATATTTTCTTTCACTGGAATATCAAGCACTTGATTGATTGATTGATTTACCAGCGTGCGGTAGGCATTTCTGCCACTCCCAAGGATTATACAGCTGGGCCTGCTACGTCCACGCTGGGTTGGACTAAGGTCATGCTTGTTGCCAGCAGCGAGTGCCACATGGCGCATGGTAAAGGAATGTGGGATGGGAGGTGAGGGTATTTGTGAGATGTGTTACCGCATTGTGTCGTGAGAGAGCGTTTAAGCTCCCTTTTTGTGTTTTTGGTTCGCCTTCTTCTTCTGAGTCTTCTGATTCCTCGATTTCCGATGCTGGGTTAGATTTGGGTCATGCTTGTTGTCAGCAGCGAGAGCTACATGACGCATGGTACAGGAGTGTGGGGTGGGCAGTGTAGTTGTTTTTGAAATGCATTGCCCCGTTGTGTTCGTGATATTTAATGTTTATGCTCCTCTTTTTTGTGTTTCTGCTTCTACAGATTTTCTTCTTCTTCTGAGTATTCTGAATCTTTCGTGTCTGCTTCTGGTAGAGTATATGTCTGTAGGTATATGTGAAATGCGTAGCCGCATTGTGTCATGATGTCTTCTGATTCCTCGGATTCTGGTTCTGGTAGAGTACATATTACTACGATTTTTTTTTGTGGAATTCATTTTATTTTCCTATGTTTTGTAGTTTGTTCATGATCTTCTCGGTTGTTGTTTTCCGCGTGTAACCTGGTCTCCTTGTTTTTAGGGAAGAATTTAATGTAGAATTTTTCACTTAGCAACGAGCCCAATTTTGGCCTGAAAAACATCACTTGATACTTTACCTAAGAAAAAATTTGAAATTAGATTTTCAACACTGTATTATAACACCCACAGCGCAAAGAACATCATAAGACACACTCCTGTTAAACCAGACACCAACAAAAGTCAAAGATCAACAATCCCTATCTGTGATGCCTCTCTTCCCTTCCATTATCTTCTCTTTTTGACTTGTTCTATTGCATTACACCAAAAAGGCTGTACCTAGGTCTGGATTATGTCACCACTCACAAAATTGTCAATTGCACGTCCCGAGGTATAACCCTTCAAACACCCATCACTCACCTGACAGCTCAAAATTTGTTATCACTGTTGTTTCCCTGCTTCCTGTACACAGTCTCAATTGGCGTGTTGTCGTCTTCTTGATGGTTGTTGAGGTGAAAAGTTATGATTTCTCCCTCCTCCTGGTGTATTATTTTCGTCCTCCTCTTCAAGTTTGCTGTTGCTGCTATCGTCTCCTGCCCACTCCAGAAACCATCTTTTCTCAGGTCTCCGATGAACGCCTCTGTCTTTTTCTTGTTGATGCTGTGTTGATCGTACACATATTTCCTATTAATAGCCTTCTTTCCAGTATCACTTTCTTCACATTCTCCAATAATTTCCTATAGGCGACATTGTCAATTCATTCCATTTTATGTAATTTTCTTAACACTGTAGTCTCTACATATTAAATTTATTAATAGTCCAAGCAATCCATATTTTCATATTTGACAGCAGAATGCAATTTTAATATGACAGTATGACTGCATGCTTAACTCTCACCCAAAATTTCGAGGTCCCGGGTTCGAATTTCAATCGCGGTACTGAGATTTTTTATGGAAAATAAATTTGTCCTAGTATACTAGGATACTCAGTGGCTGTCTCTTGTTTCGAAGTATCCAGCCCCCTCTCGCATAGTCACTTTAGGCTTTCACTGGTAAAGAGGATTGTTATTTATATTGTAATTATTAATATTCACTTTATTATTTATTTCTAATCTATCTTCTTCACTTGATTTTAATCCTATTTTTCTCATTTTTAAGTAAAATGACAAGAAACTTGCTTAATTTTTCGTTCAATATTTTCATTAAGTAATGTTTTTTCCTTCTATCATATTATCGTCATAGATAGCCCATAATATCGTCACCCTTTGAAATATTTTTTTTTTGTAGCCAAACTATTCAGAAAAGTTGGTGACGATAATTAGGTACCGAAAATTTTGTACCTTTGTATAGCTGTTAAAAAATAAAACAGCTTCATAATGACAATATCAATATATTTTTTATTGAACTGAAAATTTCATGTAAAAACCCTTTTATCGTCACTTATGACTATAATTGGGTAATCCCTCTTGTGGCTTTCTCTAATATCGTCACCTATTTTTTTTGCTGTTAAAATTGTAAAAAAATAATATCATATGGTTAAATAACAAAAATAACATCCTTTATGATTTAGAAAATATATTCCCAAAAACTAAGAATTGAAAAATAAGCTCAACAATACAAAATATAGGTAGCCTGTACCCTCCTCTTACCTTAGAATTTAAAGGGGGCTATTGGTAAAGAGTATAACACCCCACTGAAACACTGTTTCTAATAAAAATCTATGCGAAGGGTTAAAAGAGTTGTTTAAAAACAATTCCAACTGTATAAAAAAATATCTTTAATTTCCGTTGAACATGAACTAATTCCTAATTTCTTATTTTCCACAAAAACATGTAAGAACTGAGGATAATTGGGTTAGTGACGATAATTGGGTCTTTTACCTTAAATGTGCGCATTGAACAATATTTTTAAAGTTTTACACTCATCACTATTTATAAGAAAAAACATGCTATTTCTTTCGTTTATCCAACAGCCTGCACGACGGATGTAGCTGCAGTGGACCTCGACATAATATGTGAGTTCCAGAGAATTATTGTTTATATAACAAGGTCGTATTTTATTTAAATTCATTAATTTTTTTTCGTCTGTCTGATGGCTGGTGTGATTAAAATCAGCTGTTGTTAATTAGACTCTATCTTACTGATTTATTTTTAATTATTTTTCTGAAAAATTTTAAGATTATGAAAGTTTGTAAATTCGTTGAAAAAAACAATAGTTTTTTATTTCTTCTCGGTAAACTGTTATTTTGCTAAATTAGTTTGATGAACGATTACTTTGAAATGTAGATTTATATTATGTAATGAGCCAAATTCAAAACAAGTTCGTTTCCAAAAATTATGAAAATAAATCACGAGATTACAATCGTTTAATTAAATATTTACATACGTATATAAAAAGAAGGATGAGTCTGAAATGTACATTGTATAAAATATAGTTGAGTGAACACCATCAACAACATGATTTCCGCAGTCCATATAATTAGTTTTTGCATAATGGTACGTATATATTGTGTTGATATTTCTTATAAAAATATGCAATGGTATTTTTTTAAACTATTTTAACTACATACTGACAGGCATGCAAGGTTTGGTTTAAAATAACTACCTATAATTTTGACCCAAACATGCACAAATTTTAATTCGAATAAAAGAGTGACCCCAAAAACAGGTGTTTCTTTGCCCGTTTGGGGGTCCGCAAATTTTTGATTGATTTGTAGTCTTAATGATACCTTATGATGAGACATCAATCGTAAAAAAAATTGGAGTTGAGCATTAGAAAGGTTTTAAAGATATAGAGGGTCAAAGTGGTCAAAATCGACTCACATAATAAGTGAGTCAAGATAATAATTCAATGAAAAATAACACAGGTCTGCGAATGAATGTTGTTTGGCAGATGGGGGTCGTTTCCGAAGTAATTTTTTGCGCTGAATTCGAATCTGGCTTCAGAATTGGCCCATCACGTCAGGATTTTAAAATATTTGAGGTTAAGTACTTAAAAAATGGCTTTTTTAGTAACTTTTGAAGTTATGTATAGAACTCAAAAAAATTCAGCTTATTTTTAATATATACATCATTGAGTACCATCCTTCCTCTTTAAAATAAGCTTCGAATGGTCATCTACGATGTTTTCTCGCAAAGTTATAGCCATTTTAAGGTGACATGAATTTGAAACCATGATCTTCTACAACTTAATAAGCTTAACCAAACTTTTGTTTAAGATTGCTGGATTATCCCTTCTGTTGTCTGGATTCGTTTAAAGTCGTTTGGTTAAGATTGTTGGGTTGTTGGGAACATAGTTTCAAATTCATGTCACCTGAAAATGGCTATAACTTTGCGAGGAATCATCGTAGACGACATTCTAAAGCTTATTTTAAAGAGGAAGGATGGTACTAAATGATGTATTTATTAGAAATAAGCTGAAAAATTGAACATAACTTCAAAAATTGCTAAAAAGTCCTTTTTTAAGTACTTAACCCAAAATATTTCAAAATCCTGACATGATGGCCAGAATTCTGAGGCCAGATTCGGATTCAGCGCGAAAAATTACTTCGAAAATGATCCCCATCTGCCCAACAACAAAACCTCACAGACCTGTATCATTGACCATGCAGAAGCAATAACTCATGAAATATGAATTAAAAACTAAAGAAAGCAGAAAATCGAAAAAAAAATACAAAAAAAATCAAAAAAACATAAAAAATACAAAAGAAATTGAAATACCTCTTTGTAGATTAGCACCATGACGTGGTAAAGGGGCTGAAGTATTATTATTATATATTATTATCACTGTTATTATTATCCTTATTATGTTTTACAATAATAATAATACAATCAGATCTAATCTATTGACTCTCTACAGGGTGTCCCACTTAAAACTCCCGGCGCCATTTTCTCGATAACCAAAAGCGATATTTGAATTCTGTAAAAGGTATCTATTAGAATATATAAATGACTTCAGTTTTGAGTAAAGATGGTTATTTTACACATTGAGGTATAGATGGCTTTGCGATGCAAAGAAATTGTTCGATCCTAAGAACGGTGCATGAGATGGAGGACTATATTCTAAGCAACTTTTTAATATGAACAATTTTCGAAAAATCACTGTCAATTTTTCAACTAGCAAAATTTTTTTTTTCATGTGTCTACAGTTTACAGTATAAAATTTAGTCGAACATACAACATGAACATGAGGCAAAAATTAGACAATATACAATAAACAGAAATGTCAAAATCTTTAATTTCCACATAGCAGTTGCAGCCCCACCTTTGTTTTACTTGAAAAAAAAAAAGTTATTTTGTGTTTTGAAATAAATATTTCATTACCATCTAAATCAGCATGATTCACTATGAATAATGTCCCAAAGGACTTATCATCTAAAATGTATTTTAAAAAAGTTATGACGAGTTTTATATTTAAAGAAATTATATTGAACCACAAATGTCTCGAAAACCAGTGATTTTTCAAAAATTGCTCGTATCACATAAGTTGCTCAGAATGTATTGTCCCATCACTTGCACCTTATTTCAACATTCCTAGGATCAAATAATTTCTTTGCGTCGCAACGCCATCTATACCTCATTTTGTAAAATGACCGTTTCTTATTCAAAACTGATATCATTTATATATTCTAGTGGACACCTTTTACAGAATTCAAATATATCTTTGATTTATCGAGAAAATGGCACCGGGAGTTTTAAGTGGGACACCCTGTATATCTCTGAAACCTTTCTTATGCTCAACTTCATATTTTTGTGTGGTTAATGTCTTATCATAAGGTATCATTTGGACCATAAATCAATCGAAAATTTGCGGACCCCCAAACGGACTATTTTTAGGGCCACTCTTTGATTTTCTCTTTATTATAATAACAGTTTGATTATTATTTTCATGGAAATATATTGCATTTGACATAAAACTGAATTTAAAACAGTGCAATTACTTCTACATCCAGTGGAAGTATAGTAACGCAAAAAAAATTTTGAAAATTTGTATTGTTCAAATAGACTTAAAATGTCATAAAGCGTCGAGATTTTAAATTTGAGCAAAAAAATATGTCTGTCGTAACTGCATGATTACACTGGAAACGTTGAAGATATGAACTTGAAATTTGGTACATATATGTGTTTTAATGTGATCTGGAACTAGATTGTATCTCGAACTTATTCCGCAGAAGGGTTGGGAGAAAAATGGGGTAAATAAGTAAATCAAGCAGGGTCATAAAATTGATATTTAGTATATATAAGAGAATCTAGGGATCTCAAAAAATTCTTTGGCATTGGCCACCTTCATTACCACCCCTACCCCACTATTAAAATGGGTGAAAAAAATACAATTGTGATTTTGTTTGTGTAAAAGAACCAAAGGCCTCAATATTTTTTGTTTACTTCATCCACCCCACTACCACACCCATATCACCCCCACTATTACTACCGATGTGGCATAACGTTTTATGGGTTTTTAGAGTCGACGATTTCAAATATTATATTATTAAAGTTCCATAAACAATTATTTCCACATAGTGGAGTGCAAATATAGTAACAAAATTGTTTTCGTTGTGAGACTTGGATAGAAAATCTGGATGTGGAAATAGTGATTCCTTGGGCAACGGTTTTGTATAAATGCGGTAAAACGAGTCTGACGTTATGACATGCAGTCCCATGTAGTGACGTCAGGTAATTTATTTACTTGGGCGACGTGATAAAATGAGGCGTTGATTTATATTTCGTCACTAAGCAATATTTAGAATTTTTAACTACGTTATCCATCATACTTTTGCATCCAGTGGAAGTATAATAACGCAAAAAAAAATTTGAAAATTTTTATTGTTCAAAATAGCCTTAGTATGTTATGAAACGTCAAGATTTTAAAGGGTCTAGCAGGATAAGATAGGGTCAGTGGCCCCAGAGAGGCATTTTCAAAATAACCTGTGTTATGACATCGGTGAGTAATAAAGTTACCATTGACACAAATTCAGCCTCCGATCTGCCTGCGTTCTTGAGATAATTGACCATATATAGGCTAGAGAGGGCATTTTTGAAAATTATTTTATTCAAAAACTATTGCAGCTAAACTAATAAAACGAAAACTCTTTGTTAGATAATATATTTTTCTATATTATATATTTTTTGTAGAATTTTTCAACCATATTTACTATTTAAAAAAAATTAAAAATAAAAAATTCTTATTTTTTTTTTTTCATAGTTCACACGGAGGTACAATCACAGAAAAAATATATAACGTAGCTTACTATGTCTAGTATTATCAAACCAAAAAGTGCATTCAGATAAAATGAGTGCAACACTTTTAAAAAAAATAATAACTCGTTATGATCATCCTGGAGTTCTTACTACTTTATATCTCTCTTTAATATAAACTTGCTCGTAAATGAATAAACAAGTAGATGTGTTTGTAATTTAAATAAATAACGTAAATGCTCTGAATTACAGTTACTATTTTACGTTAAGAATAAGAATTTTACTGTTGATATGCCTTGATCTTACTTCCAGTTGTTGTTATGTTGGGCGCGACTTTAACAAACGTAATCTCATCTGATGTCCGCTTGATATCATTTGTTACGTTTTCACTCCTCCCGGTGTTGTTGGGTGGAGTGAACGCCTTTTTGGAGCCTTCCGGTTCCCTCGTTATTCCCGGGACAAGTCCCAAGAGCAACGTGATAACCAGAAGAACCCCGGCTCTCGGCTAGCTTCTTATTTAGAGATTAAACGTGAGTTCTCTTACCTTGGCTCGACCTTGTGGCTCTTATTTAACTTAGGGGAAATTGCACTTCACACTTTTTTATTTGACACCTGTCACACAATTCGTGTCTGGTAAAAGGAGGGCTTAAAAATGAATTTAATCCGGGGCGCCACCTGCAGCCTTAATAGTGATTACTGACCCCCTTTTACCAGGACGAAAACTCCTACAGGTAAATTTAGAAAGGAATAATTTTTGATTCAGAAAAAAAATAAAAATTGAAATAAATTGTGAGATAAAATTTATTTTAAAAGTATTCTGGTTGATGTTAAAATTTATGTGAGCAAATTTACATAATCAATAATGTAGAAAAAAAAAGAATTATAGCAAATTCAAATGTTCATCAAGGTTACGATCTAAAATAATTATAACTAATAAAATGTTCCAAATTTCAACAGAGATGAAATGATAAACTTAATTATATAGCAATGTACAGCAATGAAATAAGAACGAAATTTATGCTAATCAAGGACCTCATGGCCTGCATAAAAATATATGTAACATCAAGTGGATGTTAAAAATTCACCAACAAAATTTAACACTACACAAAACTCTCACCGTGTCCTAAGGTGTGTCGTTAGACCTGGTGGACCACGTCGTCGTCTCGATGCTTACAGCGTGAAGACGTTGGCAAGAAATTTCGACCTGTGCTTGATTGTCGATATAGTTCGGCTTAGTAGTGTAAATTTATTTTTATGAAAATGGATCTCTAGGAAATGAAGTGAAGTTTAATCGGCTTCTTTACGATAGGAAAGTTTCCCTCCTGACACGTGCTCCGTGTGGAAGAATTTACCAAATGAATCCAAGGATTTCTTTTTAGATAGAAAAACTAAATTCTCCTCATGGATTGAATTCCAAATAAGAATTTTAATTACTTTTACTTAGTAATTTTCTTACTACTTCACTATTACTTTTATTACGTAATAGCTTTACTTTCGATTTTTACTTTTGAGTTTTCTTTACTTTACTTTAATTATTACTTTAATTAATTAAGCTGCCAGAACTATAACGCCATCATAAGAAAGAAGGAAACCAAAATTAGATTTTACAAATACTCACATGGTCAAAAAAATATATAGCACAGAAGGTGCCTATACGCTATAAAAGAATAATAATAAAACTAATTTACCTCAAAATCTATTGATGCACTAGGTAATTGACGATACAACAGAGTTAGACAAAGTCTGGCAGATATCGCAATTGAGTCGCACAACTTTCATTGACAGTTCAGAATAGTAAAATGAATACCAATTAAGTTTCAATTACAAGGAAAGCTAATATGGTTTAAAAAACAACAGTTCTGTCAAGCGCTTTACGCCATCTGGATTTTGGTAGTATTATTAATATTTAAAGTAATAGATTAGTAATGAAAACTAATGTATTGATTGACCTCGAGTAAATGTAGATCCTTAAAGAAATCAATGGTAACCTTGTTTCTTAATTAGTACAGTAAATATTTAAAAAAAGGGTGCTGTATTGTAGAAATATTCAAGTATATAAAATGAGAAGTTTCGTGATGTGTTTTACAGTAGTTCTTATTATTAAATGAACGGTAAAATTTTGTAACCTACTGAGTGATACTCAAAATATGGTCGGAAATAAAATAGGATTTTTGACTACGGCAAAAATTGTAACAGGTATGTTACACATTGAACTTATTTTGGTTCTATCTTTAGTCTATTCTTAGAATTTTTTAAAAACGTTATCAACATATCAGCATCAACTTACGTAATTACAACTGACTGACATCTTCTATATTTCCAATATTAAGTTAATTTCAATAATTTACTGTCAAAAGAACAATTTAGACAACTAAGAAAAGGCCATTTTCTTTTCTAAGAGTTGTACTACTGTTTTGGAAGTCAAGTGTACTTACAATCTCGGTCAAACAAAATTAATAGTCCAGATTCTTTCAGTCCTAAGTAGCCGTCAGGCATAAAGCTGGAAAGTGTCGTATTTGATGTAAAATTTTCTGCTGAATACAAATACGGAGGGCGTATAAAAATCGGGGATTGCCTTCAACCCTTAATCCGCGAATTTCTCCTTGTTTCAGAAATCGTAAAAAATTGAATTTTTAAGATATAACTTGCGCTTTCTCCCACAAAAGAACAGCTAAAAATTCATTATTTTGTTAAATTGTAGCTCACAGTGTATTTAATGCAACAGTGTAACCAAAACACATCTAATATTTATAGAAAAGCCGCGCCCAATATACTAAAACTGGAAGTAAGATCAAGGCATATCAACAGTAAAACTTACCACAATTACATTGATTATAGGTCACAGATACATGATATCACTCTTAGAAATGTTGACATTATGGCCATTCCTCAACACAACTATGAAATTTGAATCCTGTTTTTTGTATTTAGGTCCAAAGATTTTTAATCAATATAATAGTATATTTATGTCCACCAAAAGACCTTATAGCTTTAAAAATAAAATTAAGTCACTTATGTTAGAAAATCAAAAATAAAATTAAACATTTAAGCAATTAACGCCATGTTGACACAAACATTGTTTTATGTCATAACATTTTATGTATACTTGTTTTGTTATAAGTTTTATTAAGTTGTCTGTATTTAAGGAAGGGCTGACAAATGCTTAGCAATGCCCTTTCCTTTTGAGAAAATGTATAAGTGTCTTTATATATTTTTTTCTCAATAAACATTTTATTATTATTATTATTATTATATACCTAATGGAACGATAATTCAAAGCATACGCCAATATTGCTGTCCCAATGGCATAAAACCGGTAGGATGCTGTTCACATATAGTCGCAGCCGTATATTACTTGTCTCATACCCGATATCTTTCCTGCATAGTACATCCAGCAGAAGTTTTATCTAATATATTTACATCAGAAAATATTCACGTAGTTTTTCATGAGGACAGCGACGAAGATTAATTATATTGTAATAATTAATAATTTGTATCAAATAAATAATATTTTCTTGGACTTTATTTTTATCTATACTGCACCTCCCTTATTCTTAACGCAAATAATAACTGTAATTCAGAGCATTTACTTTATTTATTTAAATTACAAACACATAACTACTTGTTTATACATTTATGAGCAAGTTTATATTAAAGAGAGATATAAAGTAGTAAGAACTCCAGGACGGTCATAAAGAGTTTTTATTTTTTTTTAAAGAGTTGCACCTTGCACCCATTTTATCTGAATGAACTTTTTGGTGATAATACTAGACATAGTAAGCTACATTGTATATTTTTTCTGTGATTTCTGTGTTAACTATAAAAAAAATAAGATAATTTTTTTAAATAGTAAATATAGATGAAAAATTCTGCAAAAAATATATAATATAGAACAATGTATTATCTAACAAAACTTTTCGTTTTATTAGTTTAGCTGCAATAGTTTTTGAATAAAATAATTTTCGGAAATACCCGCTCTAGCCTATATATGGTCAATTATATCAAGAACGCAGGAAGATTGGAGGCTGAATTTGTGTCAATGGTAACTTAATGACACACCGATGTCATAACACAAGTTATTTTGAAAATACCTCTCCGGGGCCACTGACCCTATCTTTTCCTGCTAGACCCTTTGAGAAAAAAAACTGTCTGTCGGTCTAACTGTAACTTTTTTGTGTGCATAATTATTCTGGAACCGTTTAAGATATTAACTTGAAAGATACAAGTATGTATTTTAATGATATTTCGAACTTATTCCGTTAAAGGGTTGGGGGGTAAATGGGGGTAAATAGGTAAATTAAGCAAAGAAGAGTCCATAAAATTGTTATTTGGTATATATATAATAGAAGCTAAGGTTTAAAAAAAATTTAGCTACCTTCATTACCACCCTCATCCCATTGTTAAAAGGGGTAAAAAAAATATAATTGTGATTTAGTGTGTGTAGAATACGGTGGAACTTAACTCTAAGGTGAAAATAAAACTTTTTTTTGTTTTGATATGTAATAGCGAAATTTGTTTTCCTTTCTGTATTCCTGAACAGTTAGTAAAAAGCTTTTATGGATATTCATTTATTTTCCGGTGCCGCACAGGCGTCAAAGTTTTAAAATCTATATATAAAGTAACTAAAAGGAAAAACGCAGCTCTTAGCTCAAATGTGCTATATATTAAGCAAATCCTACCCAGAAGTCACCACAAGGAGGTAGCTGCGTATCGACTTCCAACCTCCCTCCCACCCTTTGTTATATTAGCTATTCAATCTATCTATCTATCTATCTATCTATCTATCCTTTTTAGTATTAAACTTTGGCATAACACTTCGAGACTTCAACGTTCCCAAGATAAAACCATCTCTATCTTCAAATCCAGACACGACTGACGCGGCTTCCGTGACAATCTTGACGCACCTTTCTACGGCTTGAGTTTGACACGGAAAGCGTGGAAAATCAGGTGTTTCTCCAATTTGTACCATTTTTTTTTTACTTCTTCGTCAGACAAGACAGGAGGTTCCTTCACTTTATAATCATTCCAATTTATTAGATCTATATACTCAAGAGCTTGAAAGTTAAGGGAAGGAACTTCAAAACTCCTAACACGTTTATTAGGCTTGGATCTTACCGCAGTTATTCTCCTAAGCCCAAGTTCTCTCATATATCGCCGGAAATCAGTTATCATTGCCAAAAGTATATTTTCAGGATTGCCAAAAGAGTCATTCCTTTGAATTACCATTTTCAAAATAACTTGTGTTATGACATCGGTGAGTCATTAAGTTACCATTGACACAAATTCAGCCTCCAACCATATCGATGATATCCTTGTGCTGTTTCTTGAAGTACCTGGAACATTTAATCATTTCCCACAAATGAATAGATCCATCCTTGCAAGAAGGTTTTACTTTAATTTTGAACCACATATAACTATAAACTTTAATAACATATTCGGCAAGAACCTGTAAATTTGGAGAAGGCGTTTCACAGGATACGCACGATAAACGCAAAATTCTGTTGGCTGTTGTTAACCAACGAAAGTGACCTATTTTTCCTGGGTTCCTTTTTGCTAAGTCCCGCGGAAATATGCCGCTTGACACCGCTTGAAAAATTTCGAACAAGTACTTCTGGTCCTTACTTAAATCCTTAATGTCCATATCTTCGCATTTCTCAAGTTGTTTCCTATTGAACCAGAAAATCTTTTAGGATCCGCAGTTTTCCCATCGAGCTGCTGAAATAAATGCCTTAAGGGAAGCTCGTTTGCATGTAGTAAGCAAATTATCCATTGTAAGGGTGTTTTTAGTCTTGTTTCCAATATTTTGATAACTCCAGATTTGTATCCCGTATTGACAACGGTTCTGTCGCACCCAATATGTTTTAAATTTGAAATATTAATATCATTATTTTGAAAATACACCAAAATTTCATTGGCTATATCATTAGCGCACTTTATGTTAATTCGGGACACTAACCAAAACTAATCTGTTATGACTCGCACTCAAGTAAAACAGACACAATTATACATCGGATTGGTCCAACGCTTGCTACGCAGGCTAAGGTTAAATATCGTTACAGTGACCTTTTGCATAGGATCCAAAGTAAACTTTTCTCCATTACAGAACTTCAACACTTCTTTATTTTACGTTTTGCATACTTAATATAAAATTATCGATATTTTTAAAATAGCTTTAATGGAATGATTGTTTTTTTTTTTGTTTTTTTCTTTACATAATAGGCTTTGCGGCACCGGTAAATATTATTTAAAATTTAAAAACTAAATATTTTTGTTAAACAGAGTTAAAATGGAAAAGTATTTTCACTATTAGAATATAAAATTTGAAACTTCGTTTTTAAGTTCCACCCTAGTGTACAAGTACCAAAGGCCTAAACATTTTTTTTTTACTTCATCCACCCCCACTACCACACCCCTTCCACCACCCTCACCCTCACCACCGATGTGGCATATCGTTTTATGGGTTTTATTATATCATTAAAGTTCCATAAACGATTATTTCCTCATACAAAATTTTTTCGTTGTGAGAGACTTTGGTAGCAAATCTGGATGTGGAAGTAGTGATTCCTTGGGCAGCGGTTTTTTGGTTGCAACCATATAGGTCTTTATTTTTCTGTCTGTCTGTCGGTCTGTCTGTATCTTTTTTGTGCGCACGATTACTCTTTAACCGTTTAAGGCATTGACTTGAAATTTGGTACACATGTGTATTTTAACTAGATCTATAACTAGATCTATAACTAGATTATATTTTGATCTTATTTCGTTGAGGAGTAAATTGAGGTAAATGAGGGTAAATAGGTAAATCAAATAAGAGTCCATGAAATTGTTATTTAGTATATATAAGAGAAATGTCTCAAAAAAATGTTTGGCATTAGCCACCCCCGTTACCATCCCCACCACATTATTAAAGGGGGTGAAAAAATAAAATTGTGATTTATAGTGTGTGTGTACAACAACCAAAGACATCCACTCCCACTACCACCCACTACTTTTTTTTTAAATAATCAATATGTCGCTCTCAAGCTTTGCCCCACTAACGAGCGGCGGGAGATTGTTTCGTGGATGAGTTACATTAATATGTTCGAAAGAAAAAAAAAACAAGTTTCAAATAAATATAGCGACTAAAAGTGTCTCTGACTTCCGTACTAATACTTTATTTGTCTACGAGTTGTCCGTTCAGACGGGGACGATCTTCAGCGGTAATGAGGATAATAAGCATCGTCCATGTGGCGGCCCTGGCACAAAAGTGGAATTCCTGTCTGTAGACGCTAGTTGAATTTATATTCGTTACACAAGGAATCATGACATGAATTTTTGAAAAACATTTTTAGTTTAGAAAGCAAAACACATATTTGAGTAGTCTTCATCACTCTCTTCATTTATAACTGTATTATTGATGTCTGTCTCAAATATTTTTAAATGTATTTCTGCTGTTCTAAATATTCTACATAGGTTATCATCAAAATAATATATAATTGCTGGTAAAATCTGTTATTTTGGCTAGGTATTTTGGTTGTTTGCCCACTTTGAATTGGTACGGTTGCAAAGACATGTCCGTAAGCCTTTCTTATATTGGCTTCAGGAATCACCTCCTGAATATTGATACGGTCTTACAGGGATGTCGCTATGGGGGAGAGGGTGTCCCCCCATTAATCGTGGTCTAGTTAGGAAATTCAAGTTTCAAGTTGGAAGAATTTTCTTCTCACAAAATAGTAGATGAAATAAAGAGCGGACATTTACTGGATACGCCCATGTGATTTATGCTATGTAATAATACCGAAGGTATTTTTCTTATTGCTGCCAAGTTTCTATATCTCAATCTTACAATATTCAAATATAAAAGAGGATTTGGGAAAATTTCTGTAATGAGAGTTAGGAATTATTAACCTTCCCCCTACCCAAAAAAAACCCTAGCGACACCCCTGCGTCCTTAGGAAATATCCTGAATATTATATGTAATATTACACTATTATTAGTATAGCTATTTTCATGTATAGAATTAAAGCAATTAACATTATTATTTTTATGACAGGCGTCTGCGTTACATGCGTATGAAGAAAATCGCTGGTATCCGAGAACAAATGACTACGAACAGCTAGTTTCTAAAGATATTCACCAGAAATGTAGAGACCAAACGGGCGTTGATAATGAAATTTTGAAGAAATTGTCTAATGGCGTATTCCCTGAGGATCCAACATTTAAGGAGTACATATTTTGTTTATCTAGGAGAGGAGTTTTCCGGGCTGAAGAAGCAACGGACCTGAAGGAATTCCTCGTTGTAGAAAAAGTATCATTTTCTATTTGGGAAAAATCTAGGCTTCTTGAACTTACACAAAATTGTGTTACAGAAAGAGAACCCAGTAATATTATTTTTCAAACTGCTAAATGTACGGCACCTTCCGTTTTTCAGTAGAGAAGCTTTGCAAATAATATAATTATTGTAACAATAATTTTTTTGATTAAACTTTTTAATTATTTTTTGTGTATTTTCTTTTTTATGTTGGCACTAAAAAAAGTATGGTAAAAAATCAGACTAATTTTTAAAATATTAATTACTTAAAAATTCTTTTTCTGAAATCGATCGGCAATGTCTACATTTTCGGCACGATTTCAGATCGAAAAATACAGAATTGTCAAGCAATTACTTTCTCGGCCTAGGCCGGGAAAATAACATTCCCGTACGGTTTTTTATTTATAATTTAAACAGTAAATAAATACACGCAGACAAACCAACTCACATTAAAATTGCATTTATTAGTAAGATTGTAATGAAGAAATGTTATGCATTAATACAAATTCCTTAATTTAAAATAATATTGATTGTGATTTCAGAAAAAATAGTATTACTTCGGTGTGAAAGTACATTCTCGGACTTCGATGCTTGTTGGCCTCGGCTAGCGCCTCGGCCAACAATTTGCATCGTCGTCCGGGAATGTATTGTTTACACACCTAAATACACAATATACTATTCCCAACGGAGCTAAGTACAGCTTTTCAGATTAGAGAAAACGTTTTTACCACATCAATATTTTAATTTTCAGTTCAATAATATAGTATCAAAATAGGTATCAACGACAAATAGGAATAAAATATAAATATTATGTTTGGAGAACCTTTCTTCTACTACTTTCTGTTTGAGACTAAGGTAGTTCACAATTACCCAGACACTGAACGATATGCTCAAACACTTACTTTCTAGTTTCTAATTTCTAAAAAATACGTATCATAACAAGCTGAACTCAAACATTTAATAAAAAAATGTCTGTTAGTCTGTATGTCTAGGCGTGTGTAGACCGTTTAAAACTTAAAATTTTTATTTCAGGTTAAGATAAGTGTCCGTGCCTTTGCAACCTTTTTGCGTGTGGTTCCTTCCAGTGATATATCTTTGTGTAAGATACTACCACAAAAAGTTTTGACCTCAAAAACTTCATATCTGGAAAAAAAAAAATTTTGTGGTAGTATCTTACGCAAAGTATCTTACGCAAAGTATCTTACGCAAAGATACATCACTGGAAGGAACCACACGCAAAAAGGTTGCAAAAGCACGGACACTTATCTTAACCTGCCATGGCCTTTGGCACGTATATAAAATACTTGCAGGATACTGCCTAGTGAAATTAGGTCATATCCGTCAGACAGGGTGATTGTCAGAGGAACGGCAGCTATCATATTTTATATAACTATGTATTATTATTATTTTAGAGTAACATGCTCAAAAAGTTTCTGATTAAGAACGTAAAAATACAAAAAAGACTTCGCAATCGGGCTGTGCCGAATTCCGAGGGGGCAACCGCTAGTTCAGTAATATAACGATTTATATCGGACAAAATTCATGATTTCAAGATTTGAAAATTGGTAGAAATGTTAAGGATAGCATAAGAATTACTAAACCGAAAAATACCTCCCAAATAGTGTGCTTCATCCCCTAGGACGCCGTTTCCACCTCCATTTTGAGATTTTCTAGATTATCTCGGGAACGGTTCACTTTTTGATACAAATACTTATATATGATTATTCCTTATAAAATTCTCTATAAAAAACGGTGGTTCTGGTCAACACAATAAATTTTAATCTTTACTAATTTTAAATTGCATACTTAACGCTAAAGCAGTCGCTACTAAACTCCGCCTAAAATTATAATAAATGTACCACTTCCACCCTATAAAATAAGGCGATTTTCAAAGAAGCGAGAATGTTGTATATTGTACTTGTTTCCACGCCACCCCAGAGGTAAAGTACTTGACGTGTGGTGCCCCTGTAGGCCAAATCCACTAATTATCAAACGGTTACCTACGTTAATTAATCTTCGTCGTCTTCCATAGTTTCGACATTCATGCATGCTTGTCCAGGGTAATGGTAACACATTGTGGAGCAACGTAAGCCTGCTCTTCTGCAACTGCACCTGTTTTCGCACCCTAATTTGCATGAACAAGAATTTAGTGTTAAAACAGATTCGGGAGCCGGTTCTTTTGTTGTCATAGTTCGAGTTAATATACCGCCAACTTTTTTCCATCCCCAATCAGCAGCTTCTAGCGCAACATTTTTCCATGTTTGAATTTGGTAAAAAACGCGATATGAGTGTTGCCGAGCAGCAGCAGAAGTTATTGGTAGTTTTGATAATATTACAGTATTGTTCGCTTTACCAACAAGTTTGTTAAAAGTCATCAATCTGTATACATCTAGACTTTTTTTTGCGGAGGTAGAGTTGTATAAAGCTAGAACAAATCGCTCTCCTTCGTCTACAATTTCTCCATGACTAGCTTTTTCATTATTAAAACTTTGCACGATGTCTTGTAATACTTCAGTAATATAACAGTTAACATTGTAATATATCGGAAAAAATTCATAAAGCTTCAAAGATTGTGTGCTTCATCCCCCATTTTAGATTTTCTAGATTCTTCTGGAATGGTATTAGGAGGAAATAAATTTATTTGATGAATTAGGGGAATTAAAGGAGAAATAAAGGGTATTTTTCTAGAATAGGTGTTAAGTGTACAAAATTTCGCCAGCGGTTGCTCCCTCGCCGAATGCCTAATAAACTCAGTGATTTCTGACACAAAAAATTTATCCTTGGAATACCATTATTTAAATAGAGCCCTGTTCGTAATAGGTTGACCACTAGAGGTGTGTAAACGTCTTCTAATTTTGGGACCGTAAAATAAAGTTAATTGTAAGGGTAAAAATATAAGTCTATTAAATTTGTGAGCAGTAAAAAAAAACTTTTCTTAGTCATATATGGGAATAGCAGAGAAATGAAATCTAAAAAGAATATAAAAAATAAAAAAATAAAATGAAAAAGAGGCATGGTTAAGAAAAATAAATTTTTAATTAATTCTGCTTATTTACTGTTCACAAAGGGCAAGGGTAGAGAAAGGCCTTTTTCCGCCCGTCGGCCATGTCATATGTCATTATATTTTCCGAGTTAGATACGTCTTGACCAGTAATAAAAACTTTGGAATAATAGATTATTCGGTGAGCGTATAATGATAGCTATTACTCGCGAGGATGATGTTTACGGTACGAGCCGGTCAAATATGCGTTAGAATAAGATTATGCTCATTATACGTTAGGTTGGAATAATGACTATCATTTATTTGTCAATTGTTAAATATAGAATGCAATGATTGTACGATAGCCGTGGATAATAGTATATTATTCAATTAGCGGTATAGGTAATAACTCACGCAGATGAAGATTGTAATACATCAAGTGAGTTATTACCATTACCACAAGTTGAATACTATACTTTATCTATGATTATAACAATAAATATTAAATTGTGAAAATTTTGTTTAAATTACTCAGTTTGTTTATTAATAAAAGCGGCAACGTCTACCAACCTTTCAGCGGAGATAGAATGTGATTTTTAATCGAAATAGTGCATAAACTGCTTGTAGACAAAAAATCAGCTTTGTAGATTAATATTCCGCTGCGGAAAACGCAAAACTTATCCGCGAACTGCAATAGCCCGGAGCGCATATTGGGTCATAAGTCTTTTGTTTTTTATGTTAGAACAAAAATAAAAAGGTTGTCGGAAAGCTCAATCAATTCTCTTTACATAAGCTGTCTACAAATTTTCCGAAAAAAAAAAAACGATAATAATCGAGATATATATACGAGGAAATGTAGGAAATTACACGTTTTCCTATAGAGTTGTAAGTAAATCTTAAAAAAAATATTTTTCTCAGAAGGGCAAAGATTAACGGAGCGTCAAAGTAGTACATGATATTAAGTGAACATCGTCTATGAGATCGATTTCAGTTAATTACCGATTAATTACGGTGACCAAATGGAGACATTTTTACCGGAAAAAGAAAGTCCCAAATGCCGCCCTCTCTAATTGCTTCATTTTTGTCGGAATTCAAAAAATATAAAAAAGGATTTTAGCAAATTTAATTCTATTTAAATTAGCTAGAGTAGTCTTTTGGCGTAGGAGCCAAGATTAAAAAGTTGCCAACTCTAGATGCTCAAAATTTGCGATTTTTTACCGTACATGGCCGATATTTCAGTAGTTATCTCCGAAACGAAAAAAAAAAATCAAAATTCTGTTGGTGGATAATACTCGTTTGATCTTACGTTTTACTTTGAGCTAACTCCCACCGTTTCGGAGATATCTGTGAAAAATGGCAAAAAACAGCTTGCAATTCGGCGCCGAAAAAATTGCAAAAACATGCAATCTTGCACGTTTTGAACGACCGTACGATATCACGACGTATAGAGGAAGTCTTCCAGATAAACCTGATCGTAAATTGCACGGCGAAATTCGAAAATTCAGCTCGACACGAACGAATCAAAAGTGACATTTTGTGACATTTCAGAAAATCGATCTCTTTTTGAAACGTGTTATTTAATTTTTTACTCATTTTTGCAGGACTTATAGATTGGTAGAATTGCCCCTTCATCATTGATACTGCCATGGGGGAAAAAATCTAGCCTTATATATATTAACACGAAAAATCTGTCGCCATCTCTCTGGCTATTACGTCGACTGGACAGGCTAGGCATGAAGATGAAGGTGATTGGCTCTGTACCTAGTGAGTTATAATAACTCATTCATTATAACTCGCGCTATTTGTTTATGGATACTATTAATTGTTCAAAAGCAGTTCATTAATTAGTATATAACCTAATAAGAGTAGATAAAACATATTTTTGTTCAATACACATGACAATATATGGTTTTGAACGCTGACACGTTTAAATTCGTACGCAACGTCGACACCACTACGACTCCCGCGGAAAAGTTTTTGTTTTTTATACATTGCAGCGCTTAATGAACAAATATAAATTGACAGTTATTTAGAAGCTTAATTACTCAACAATGAAATGAGGTATAGATTTTCTTGGTTCATCGAGCGCAACAAACTGAAATACACATTAAAAGTTCGGGAAAACGTCAAAAATTACAAATAATCTGCAAACATACTTACTTTGAAATGCTATTATTACGACATACTGTTGTTTTTCAAATGTAAATCGTATAGAAACATAAAGATCATATATCCAACTATAAATAAATAACGTTTAATGATTTTAAGGAGAACTTTTCATTTTTATGAAATTAGTGGACGAAAATGTATAGTTTATCTACCCTTGTCCTTTAATGCTACTTTTCGTTCCCAAAATTTGAACATAAAGATCATATATAAAATTATTATTAGAGCAAAATATTACTAAGGCTTTTAGTTAAGCACAAAAATGCTAAAATGCATGTATAAAATATTGAAACTCTAACATATACTGTGTCTCTCAGGTTTGAATAAACTTTGCATATATTAGGAGATATATCAATTTTACTATAAAGGGTATATATCATTTGTATTTAAGAGGACTATTTCGAAGCAATTGAAAGCTGCAGTCTGGCGTTGCTAACTGCGAATAACTATTTCAACAATAAAAATAAAAAAAATTATTGACTGTGTACTTAATCTAAGTCATCTTGAAAATTGAACTATGCCGTGTTGGTGCAAAATATGAAACAAATAGGTATACGCAGTCGGCCACGCCCAACTGCAACTTCTACTCCTTTTATTAGTACCGCACTCGTTAGGACTTTTGACGTTTTCTTTGCCTATGTAAGTATATTTTTACTTAGTATACCTACAGTTTAACGTGGGCTCCTAGTCACGGAAAATTCTAAAAAAAAAATCCATAATAATTCTCTTGCTGCACATTGGCATAAATAATAATGAAATTGTCAACTCTTTGGCCTAGGAAAGCAAAAAGTCTCCATGGAAGCAAGGCCTAAAAATTTATAGTTTTTAATATGGAGCTTTGAAGTGGTCTATCCGTGGTATTAGGGGAGTCAATAAAGATTTTCACTTCGGAAAAATTCCGGGAAGCGGTAACTTTTGAGAATACATCCCTGAACATGTAAGGAACAACATACCAAAAGTTACCAACAATAATCCTTGAGCGTAATTTTTTATTAAACAAAATATTTGCAGAATACCAGTCTTTGTAAAATATATCTTAAAATATTTTTTCTTTCAAAAAGTAATTGCGCCATTCGAAAGTATGGGAAATTTCATATAAAAAATGTATATGAAGTTTTTTTGTACGATCAAAAATGTAGGCTCCAGATTTTTTTGTTTAACGCACGAAAATGGAACGCGGAGACACGTAAGTACGGCGCGCGAACCGCGCGCGGCCTCGGATCCGCTACACTAAATTTGTTGTAACTTTTGAACTAATTAATGAAATTTACCTCACAAAAATTTTTTCTTTTAATTAAATAAATTATCAACATTATGTAAAATGGTTTATTAAATTAACAATTTCCAACTATTTTCTGGAATTCATAGCAATCTGGATGCTCTAAACTAACCCAAACCTCGAATTTTTCTGACTTGCAATATTTTTCAAAAAAAAAATCAATATTTTTAAATGAAAATTCATATCTGAACTTACTTAATTTTTCCGAACGACTTTTCCAAATACATTTTTCCTCTATCTCAATCGCTAATGTTACTTTTGAAAAATTCCCATTTTAAAAACATCACAGTTGGCTTTGAAATAGAGATTGAGTAACAGTTCTACCTTTCACAGGTAGTTCATTATGGGTATTATGTGCTATAAAAAATATACACAAATCCAAATACAAATAGCCAAGTTATAGGGGTGGCTTAGTACGAAGTGGGATATACTGTATAACTAATTTTAACCACCATTTCTCTGGTTTAAATCGCGTTATTAAATCTTTGTAGGTGCAATTTTTAAAGCTTGGAATGTGTAATTTAAAATTCTTCAAGGGGATTTACCTTGAAAATTAAATGAACCCTCTTTTTTTACGAAAATAAAAAACAATTTTTTTTGCTGTAAAATTCGTAAAATTATTATAATAATAAACGTTAATAACTTTTATAAAAAAAATTTATTTAGCCTACCTGTGCAGCATATGTTTATAGTAGGACCTCAAAATAAGTAAATCTAATGATGATGATGAAAAAATTCTGGAATATATATATAAACCCTTTCACGAAATATTGAAAACTCAAATTTTTTCGGTAAATCGACTTAATGTTGATTGTTTCTACAATTTTTATCCCGTTTAAAATATCGAAAACATATTGAAAATATTCACGTAGTACAGTATAAGTCAAATTATAATGCTTGAATAATAGAAAGAGATTGAAAATAAAACAGCATCTTCGCGGTAAGCAGTACGTATCACCTAACTCACACGCTGCGTTGTGTGTGTGCCCGCAGAGCAATTTAAAAGTATTTTGGGCAATTTTCACAGATCATCTTGTAATGCTATGTACAATATCACTTATCTCAGCTTCTTTTTAAGTTTTTATGTGAAAATTTAAATTGTGTTTGTAATTGAATAGTGTATTGAATTATTTTATTGCTTGATAGGCCTGATCGGCCATATTGGATTAGGCAATTTGAATTACGATTTTTTGACATCATAATCTGTTTCAGCGACCTCGAAAACCCCCTTATATGTCAATTTGAATTAAATTGCTTAAAAATTTTTCAACCTATAATAATTTTAAGAAAAAAAAAAGTTTCTTTTTGTTTAAATAATTAATAAACAATTTCCTCACGATTATATATTTATAACTTTTTACTTTAAGCTATGTAAAAGTGATATCAAAAGGTTTTAGGAAAATCGAAACTTCCCGTAATATTCCGAAATAATGCATATTTTCAGCCTATATTGACTCCACTATATATCAAATTCGGAACGAATTATGACGTGGCTGAAGAACAGCTCGAGTTTGACACGAATTTTCGAAATTAGAAATCCAACAAACTAATTAGCCTCCTCCCTAGATATGGACCACAATACGAAACGGAAGTACGAACCGGAAGTTGCATGATTAAGTCCATTTTTAATGGTGAAAACTTTTTCAGCGGATATATAGCCCTGCGTAATAATTACGTATTCAGGGTAAATGGACGAGTTTCAGGCCTCCACGCTAGATATGGACCACAATAACAGCGCAGAAGTGCGAACCGGAAGTTGCATGATTAAGTCCATTTTTAAGAGTGAAAACGTTTTTAGTCTCAGTATAGATCTCGCATTAAGTTGGTATAAAGACTAAATAAATGGATTTCAGGCCCCCACACTAGATATGGACCACAATAACCCAGGACTGAAGTTTGAGCCGGAAGTAGCATAATTAAGTCTATTTTTAAAGGTCAAAAGTATTTCAGCGTATATATAGACCTGTGTAATAATTACTTATTCATGGTAAATGAACGGGTTTCAGGCTTCCTCGCTAGATATGGACCACAATAACACAGCGCTGAAGTGCGAACCGGAAGGTGCATGATTAAGTCCATTTTGAAGGGTGAAAAGTTATGCAGTATGAATATAGACCTGGAAAATACCTTCCGGTTCACACTTCAGCGCTATGTTATTGTGGTCCATATCTCAGGGGAGCCTGAAACCCGTTCATTTATCATTAATACGTAACTATTACGCAGGTCGATATATATATGTTGAAAAAGTTTTCACCCTTAAAAATGGACTTAATAATGCAACTTCTGGTTCGGACTTTAGCCCTGTATTATTTGTGGTCCATATCTAGCGAGGAGGTCTAAAATTCATTTATTTACCTTTTATACGCACTTAACACGCAGGTCTATACTGACACTGAAAAGGAAAAAGTTTTCACTCTAAAAATTGGACTTAATCATGCAACTTCCGGTTCGTATTGTGGTCCATATCTAGGGAGGAGGCTAATTAGTTTGTTGGATTTCTAATTTTGAAAATTCGTGTCAAACTCGAGCTGTACTTATTCGTTCCGAATTTGATATACCACTTCAAAGCTCCATAACTTCAAAACTATTAATTTTTTGGCTTTGCTCCCAGGGAGACTTTTATTCAGGATGATTTCATAAATAACATATTTCAATTTCGATCAAATCTACCGGACATTATTTTACATAAGAAACGTACGGGGTCCTTTGGACATGCCTGTTATCCAGCACATTTGCAGAATAAATGTTCTGCCTTCAGAGAATTGTGATATTTGTAATGTTAAACGTGACCTGGATCATATTTTCTTCCAATGTTCAAAATATAGAGCAGCAAATGACAAATTATATAACAATCTTATTAATTGTAATATTCAGGCTAATTTTAATATACTTTCTCTCCTCAGCCACCATAATAAACAAATTTTTGATTGTATCATCGGTTTTTTGAAAGAATCGAATATTTTATTACGAACTTCATTTCCTTAATTTATAGTGGTCCTCTAATTTTGTTTGTGTTTAAAAAAATAAATGTCCTGATAGACCCCAGGACGAGAAGCGTGTGTCTCTGTTTTTTCTCCTTTGCTGATCTTCAATATTTGTTTTTTCATTGTCGACATAGGTTAATTTGAATAAATGTTTTTTTAGGGTAGCGGTTGGCTATATGGCTAGTGGCCAGATGCCAAAAAAAAGACAAATCTCTTGCTGGTTTTACGTTGATTTGTGAGAGGAAAGCTGAACTCATTGAGCTTGTCATCGAACGAACTCACGTTTTTTTTTAACTGAACTTGAGACCATAATTTTGAACGCCCTGTGAAATCTGATAAAACTATAAGCTACTAAGTAAGGAAAAACGCATGAATTCAAATGTGCAAAAATATACAGGATGTCTCAAAAGATACAAGTCGGTTTGTGATATAACATTTCTTTCTTGTCAGCTAAATTAGAACAGTAAAAATGGAAAAATCATATACAGACAGTAATGCCCATCTATGACTACTAAACAACATATTTTTATTCAAAAACTTTTATTTTTGTGTAGAAAAGAAAGTCTCGTAAGGTGTAAACTTAAAATAAAGCTGACTAATAACTTTGTCAAATAGCTTCAATAAATTTCATGTTGTGACGTGATTTCTTCCAGTCGCCTAGCGCATAAACGAGTGGAAGCGTCACTGTGACGCAGAGATCTACTTCGGTATCACTCGGGTGCCACCTTTACAATTTTTACGTGGAGCAAATGTCCCACAATAGCCTCTTGCAGTAGGGCTGGGATAAACTCAGTGAAGAAACGGAAATGTCCAGAGGTCAAAGTTTGAGATTAGATTTTCAGGCACATTCAAACAGTAAAATACCAAATTCGGTAAAATAAACATGTTTATTATACAAGTAAAATTGACATCAGCAGTAGAAAAAAAATGTATATGATCAAATCACGGAGCAACTCATAAGGAGTTTATCATAAATAACGTCAACTTAAAATATGTCATTTAATATATCATTTAATAATTTACAAAATTATGAGAATGATTAGACTTTGACTAAAATTCGATTTAAAATCTGACTACAACCAAACGGAAAGAAGGTTTATACTACTAGTTACAAATTAGCGGAAATTCAGAGGTTTTGTAACTTCGGACGCCATTTTATGACGTGGACAGCCAAACGGTGAGTAGGTTTATACTACTAGTTACAAATCAGCGGAAAGTAAATTCGGCATCAGCGGTGGCAAGCAAGCGGTTCTCAAGATGGCGGATGCGCCAGCATTAAAGCAGTAATAAAAAAAATGGCAAAGAAAATAATGAAGCATCAAGCAGAAACAGGCAGTGTTTGAATATCAAGCAATAACTTTACAATTATTTACAGCAGTTAACATGCAGGCGGTAATTCTGCTTCGGAATAATCATATGACGTTTATGTTGGCAGGAGAGTCAGGCGGTATTATCAGAGCGGCTAACACGTTTGAAAATATAAAATCTTTAATTTCTAGAATTTCCGATTTTCGGATTAAGTCCCCGGACTGTAACAAATTTTTACTTGAAAATTTCAGATTTTACTTTACTTCGTAAAATATACTAATAACCAAAATAAAATGGACTTAAAACACGTTCTTATCAAGCCGGTAACATGACAGTTTTTCAGTGTTATTTTTATTTTAACTCATTAAAATTTTACACACGGTTTAAGTTAAAATAATCTGAACAGTACACGGTTTTCAGGTATTCCCTCAAAATATCTGATATGTTTCTTTTTTTTTTTAAAAAAACTACTGGAAACAGATACGTTTAGACAAAAACTCGAGAACTTAAAATTATCAGTATCATTTAACTCGTTAAATTGAAGAATCACGGTACAAGTTAAAATGACAAACACAGAAAAATATAACTTTCTGGTATTCTTTCGAAGTATCTACTATGCGCCCTTTCTAAGGTTCGGGCCTAAAGAAAATTACTTGAACACAGCCGTTTGGATAATTCTCACGATTGCAATACTCTTACTCGAGTGTGACTTTTAATTAACTATAATTTCGATAATAAATTCACTAATAATTCGGAAATCGGAAATAATATTTTAATTCTTTTAAAATATAATGAGTTTAAAATTCACTTTATGCGGTAAAACGTGGTACAGTTATCTTATCGCGTTGATACAAAGAAACGGACTCTGATATTACGGTGCCCGCTTGCGGTGCCCAACAAACACAAAAGATCGGCCCATCAGCGGGCCATCACTGGGCCAGAAATGAAACTTCTGGCCCTGTGATGGCCTACTGAAGGGCCAACGTTTTGTGTTTGTGGGGTGTGAAGCTGAAGAGATGATTTAAAAATTGCTTGCTTAACACGGCCGATGAAGAACTCGCGTTTTCAAAATGCTCTTTTGGGTATCTGACCTCAGTGTCTGAATCCCCACTCCCGGAGTGAGCAATTAGCGCCTCTGGTAATTAAAATCGCAAATAATACCTTCTTTCGGTATGGAGGATTTACAATTATAGAATCCTACTTTTATTGTTTTTCGCCTATTTGAACTTGGTTATAGTTCGGTAGAGGTCGTCCAAATGAACAAATATGAATATTTAACTAAATTTGAAATTAAATCAGAAAACATAACGAAGGCGAATAGTAATTAAATGCTTTTTAATATTGCCAAGAAAACGCTTCGTTACAATGCATAGAGTGAGGTAGAAAATATTCAGAAAATTAAAGTTTTTACCGAAATAATTTTATTTTTTTTTTATTTGGATTGCTCTGTATACACATTTAAAGTACTTAAAAATATCTACAATATGATGTGCCGATTATATCAGTCGCTTAAAAAAGAAAATACGGTCGGGGTGAGTTTCTAACGGCGGATTCTATACGTGCGAATGGTGCCGGTGACTATGGAAAACCCTACACAAAAAAAATTTCAATCGTCTGCGGCCAAAATACTCGAACAGGTAAAACTTATGTTATAAACGATATAGTCGGGGAGCCCTTCCTTGTTGTACGTGCACCCCCCCCCCCCCCCCCCGATCTTTGGGGAAAACGGTTTTCATAAAGATTAAAGTCTAAGGAACAATTTTAGACATATTCCTCAAAAAAAAAACTGGCTGTACTTTCAAAATGGCGGACATATTTAAAAAGAAACTGTTGCCAATGTTGTTTTTGTCATTTAACACAAAAATTTAAAAAAATGAACAAACAATAAACAACGTGCTTAAAATTTTCTATAATTCTGTTTCTATACAATATTTTAATATAAGTTACCATTTTCCAGATAAATGGGTCCAAAATTAAATTAATAAAATAATTAAAAACGTGGAAATTCACATAATGGTAAATCATTTAGAGGAAATAGCTTTGACAATTAATTATTTTAAGGCGTACAATAAGTATAGCTTTATATTAACATAAAAAAAATAAAATAAACTGAAAAAAATTAATAATAATAATAATATTAAAATTTGCAGACATTTATCTCGAAAACGCTAACAATGGGTTATGAACAGATTAGGGTTAAAAGTGTTGATAGTGACATCTTTTAGATTCTTCTGGACCATTCCAATAAAATTAAATGTAAATTACTCTTTGATGACGGATTTGGCAATAAAAGAAAGCTTATTAACATATCCGCATTAACAGAAGAGTATGGACCTCAAAAATGTTCGGCATTACTGGGCCTTCATTCATTTACTGTATGCAACTCAGTCAGCGCCTTTAAGGGAAAAGGAAAGATAAAACCTCTAAAAATGTTACTTTCTCCCAAATATACCAAATATATCCGAACATTTCAAGATTTGGGGAGCAGCTGAAATATTGATGATTATTTCACTCATTAACGCTATAGCCAATGAGAGCCCGTTTTTTCAAAACATTGCACCAATCAAACGTCATTATTAGTGGTAATTCAAGCTAGATCGGCTTTTGACAGGACCAACATGCAAAATTTATCGCTCTAATTTTTTAGGTCGCTGCAGCGGCAAATATGCGAAAATTTTTTGACGTTTTTGTCGTTAAATATTTTTGGCAAATAGGGCAACTCGAGCTTTTAAGTTTTATCTATAAATATCTTCTCTAGCTTATTATTAATTGTTAACGTACTTACCTTGTAAATTGTAATATTGTATTATGTAGTAGCAAACAAAAACACACCTCAATTCCAAAGCGAATCTTGTCTGAAATATATAGGCTGTAACTTTTGCCTATCTGTAACTATTTCAGTTTTCCTAGTGTTCAATCAGGTAACAATTACACACAAAGATTGTACTTAATATAGCTCATAATACAGGAACAAGTCAAGCACAGCTTTCAATAGCTCAATAACGTAGTTACAAAGGTAAGCAAATCATTTATTATAAATGTCAAGTACACATTCGCTCTGGAACAAACTAAAAATGTATAGTACTTACATATTATGGTAATCTACCAAAAAGTAACTCGTTGAATCAAAGCTGTGCATCATTATAATTTGTTGTATTTAAAATTCTCTTTGCTTAACAAAGCAAACCTCAACATAATTCATAAACTTCGTAAGTTAAAAGTAAGGATTAAATACGTAAATATGAGTCGATGAACATTTATTTATTATGGAATATAACTTGTAGCGCTAGATGGCGCTCTCTATGTCAATCTCGGAACCATGGGTGTATATTTTATTTGGGCGAGACATCGGTACTAAAGTAGTGCTCTCTCTATCGTTCCTCGTCGTATTGCACCTCAGAAACGCCTGAAAGGTGTTAAGCCAGTCTATATATTATAATATCTAAGGTTTCAACTCGTTTTATTTACTAGTTGCTATGGAAACGTCACTAGATTATTTTAAAATATAGCGAATCTCCGTTGTTTCTACTGCGTTTGTTTCAGATTTGCTGTTTTGACAATATGAGTCGGTTTGGAAATATTTCTGTATATCAAATTAATGATGAAATTGAAAATAAAGGTCAGTAAACTCCAAAAAGTGACAAGAAAACGTCTGAAGGCAGTTAATGAGAAAACATAATATTGAAGATGTACTTAATGAATTATTTATTCGTGAAATATTCTCCTCAAATACCACTCGTGCTTTAAATTTTATCTAAAAATTTTTTCTCAAGCTAAGTCGCCCCTAGTTAATATAACTCGTGCAAATTGGCAGTTTATTATCAAAGATTAAATCCCTCCCGCTAAAGCGGTCGGGATTTAATCAGATAATAAACTGCCAATTTGCACTCTTTATATTACCAGGCAACACGCTTTCGAAAAAATTTTCGATAAAATTTTAAGCACTAGTGATATTACATACGATAAATTAGTCGCATCATTAGAAGAGTTTACATGTGCCACATATGAATCAAAGAAATGCGCTAGCGTGGAGGAGCTTCGCCTAATTGCCATTAGACAGAAATGTGGTGACAAAGATTTGACTTTATCAATTGACACTAAAGTTGATTTTTCTTCGATTCCATTATCAACAGCTTGCCTTATTGAGCATATTAAGTTTACCAAACGCGTATTTGGCGATTAGCCGGCGAAGATATTCACAATATTCCAAAGCCTTGGAATATTTATGGATGGCAAGAAAATGGAGAACCTCTTTGGTGTTCAGCAGATAAAGTACTGCCTCAATCGCTTACTGAAATTTTTCAGGAGATGATTCCAAATCAAATCATAGTAGACGAAAGTGAGGATGATAATAATCTAGTCATATAGGGATTCCACCTCGGAATGAAAGATAATAAGCTGTAAACTTGTATAAATCGTTGTTTTGGAATTTTATATGTTGGCTCAAAAGTCTCATAGAATCTCATGTACGCGAGTCAAGATATTCATAAAGATTAAAGTCGAGGTCAAAGGTCCAAGATTCGGTTTTTGTAAACATCTCGTTTTCTATGCTTTAAATGACATTCTGATTTCTTATAAAAATTGTAGAGCATAAAATCCTCTACAAATTTTGTTTCAAGCAATATTTTATATATTCAACCGTTCTTGAGATAGAGAGCGAAGAGTGAGGACTGCTTAGCTGTATATATCTCATAACGCAAGGTCAACTGTGAAATCCAACACATAATACGATTTATAAAGTTAATTATTTATTTTAATAATATTATAAGTATGATTATTTACTATTTAATATATTATATTTATAGATATTATTCATAAGTCAGGCATCCGTTCAATAATATTTACTCATTTTTTTTTATAAGCCGCTTGCATACAACTAATTTTGTCATCTACCGCATCCCAATCTCCAAGAAGTTTGATCTCTAAATCCGTCTTCTTCTAGTCCTCTTTTTTGCACAGCTTTTTATTCCTTTTTCCCAACTCTCTCTTGGTCTTCCTCTTTTCCTTCTATTTGCAAGTCCTTTATAGTAATCTATCCTGGTCCATTCTCCTCATGTGTCCATACCACAGTAGTTGTTTCTTTTCAATTTTATCTATTAGTGATGTATCAACTTGCATTATTCCTCTTATTCTTTCATGATCTAGTAATGTCTTTTTACAACATCGTCTCCAGTACATCATCATCGTTGCCAATATTTTATTCTCAATCTTTTTATTCAATGTCCACACTTCACTATCATAGGTAACACAGCTTTCGACAAATGAGTTAAACATCCGTGTTTTTGTTTTATTTGAAATATTGTCATTCCACAGCATGGGATGTAGTTGTCTGATTATACATTTTCCTTTTTCTATTTAATTTTGAATATCTATTTCATCTTTACCATCGGATGTTAATGTAACCCCTAGATATTTACATTTATTTGTCGTCTTCATCATCACTTCGTTGTCTATAATTACCTCTTCTTCTTGTCCTCCGATTACCATATTTTCTATCTTATCCATATACTTAATTTATATAATAAAATATTATTATTATTACATCGATTCGATAAAAACTTTTCTTGGCTGATTGGCACAATCATTGTTTGATCAAAACAAATTTCGTAAGATTTTGAAAGAGTAGCAGTTCTTCCATTGCTTTAATGTTTTTACAATAGTCTGAGTAACCGTCAAATACAACAACAATACTCGGGCCATAATATGTTTGCAAATATTTGATGCATTTATTCAAAACAATGCAGAAAGTATCATCATTGCTCCATACGGCGCGGTGCAAAAGAAATCCACCATCAACAATATTACATTATCTTCATCCAGTTCGATATAACAGGTGCCATATTGTCATACGGCTAAGCGCTCCCCACTCTTCGCGTTCTATCTCAAGAACGGTTAAATGTATAAAAAATTTCTTGATACAAAATTTTATACTCTACAACTTTTATAATGAATCAAAATGTCATTTAGAGCATAGAAAACGAGATACTTACAAAAACCGATTCTTGCGACCTTTGACCTTGAATATCTTTATTCGGGAACACGAGATTCTATGAGACTTTTGAGCCAACTTATAAAATGCCAAAACTAAGATTTATGCAAGTTTACAGCATATTATCTCTCATTCCGAGGTTTACTCTTTTTTTTAACTTATATGACTGGATTATAACGATATCATAAACTAAGCAATAGAGGAACAAGACTTGGAAGAAATATTCGATGTATCGGGAGACAACGACAGTAAATCTGAAAGCGAATGAGGTGTTACTTACGTTTTATACTGAACTTTATATTTTGTTTTAGAAGCTGAATCTTTTATCTGGAAAATGGTAACTCTTATCTAAATATTGTATAGGAACAAAATTTTAGAAAATTGTAAGCACTTTGTTTTTTGTGTAGAAAGTTTTTCTTCAACTTTTTAGTTTTTGTGTTAAATGACAAAAACAATATTTGCACATTTTTTTTTATAAACGGACGCCATTTTGAAAGTAGATCCAGTTTTTTTGGGGGCACATGTCTAAAATCGTTCCCTAGGCTTTAATATTTATGAAAAGCATTGTCCCCAAGTATCGGGGGGGTGTACAGCTAGGGTGCTCCCGTAGTAATAGTTTATTTTTTTTTTACCCACACTCATTACCACAATGCAATGTCGTCATCGCCATTTCCACATCGTGGAAGTATAGCAACGGTAAAAGAAATTTGCTCAAATAGGCCTAGAATATCACGAATCGTCGAGATTTTATGTTTGAGCAAAAAAAAATCAGTCTGCTTAACGAGATTTGCAACTAGATATGTTGATCTTATGCACGAGAACCCATAGTCTCAAAAAGTTGTTAACAACCCCCCCCCCCCCCCTTCATTAAAGCGGGTGTAAATAAAATTGTGATTTATTATGCGTGTAAGAACCAAAGGCCCCAATTTTTTTTTTACATCAGCCACCACGCCTACCACCGATGTGGCAAATGTTTTATTATTAAGTTTGTATGAACAATTATTTCCACACAGTGGAGTGCAAATATAATATCTTTTTTTTTTTCGTTGTAAGAGACTTGGATAGGAAATCGGGATGTGGAAGTAGTGATTCCTTTTGCAGCGGTTTTTTAAATGGCAACCTTCACTTTTAAAATCAAGCCAGTTGCCGGAATTTAATAAATTTGTTTGTAACAATTGAATAACAGGTTGACAGTCTGCATCATAGTAAATTTGACAGTGCTTATTTATTGTTTATTTTCACCGATTCAGTGAAAAACGTTACTTAACAAAACAGTAAAGAATCAATGAGAATCAATTATGATTATGAGGGGATATATGGACAGGAATCGTTCACAAGAACAAGACTGTGTTTTATTTAATTCCCGATCAGTGTGCCATAGTGCAATCCACAGTAAACAAGATCGATAAAAAAATTTCTAAAAGAAGACATACCAGGAACGATTTACGACGGCACCGAAGAGTGCCTGAAGAAATATCACAAAATATGTAGCTGCAAGTGCAAGAAAATCCACATAAAACTACACGATTGTTTGTTCCTTGTAATGAAATAATAATAATATACTTTATTTTCTTTTGACTTAACATAGCATTGGACAAAATTCATACCATTTACCTGTAACAAAAATAGCTTACCTGAATTTCAGTCATTAAAAATAAAAATAAATGATATAACTAACTCCACAGAGATAGCCAGCAGAACATATAAGATATTTAGATGTTACGATTGATAAACATCTAAGATGGAATATACATGTAGGTAATGAGTAGTTATACAGTACCAATATGAACTCACTTCAAGGTCAAGCTGGAGCTGTGGCTGTAGCTGTGACGTCAGCACGCCTGCAGCCCCGCGGGGGTGCGCAGGTGATAGATGATAGATCCTATGATCTAGGTTCTAGTGTGAGGTGAGATAATGCTAGATGATAGATCCTATTATCTAGGTTGTAGTGTGAGGTGGGATCTTCTTAGATGATAGGTGATAGGACCTAATGGGAGGGGGGAGATGGGAGATCCAATCCCCGAGCTTAGATAAGAGATTATATCTAAAAGGACGTGGCTGAGAGTATACAGGGTGTGTCTAAAATAAGATGGCTGCCGTTTATTGACTAATAGTATTGTATGTTTACGTTAGTGGGCGTTAAGAAAATGGCTACTGACGTCCATCATTGAGATTAAATAGACAAGTCTTATAATTATGAGATAAATATTCATTTACTTCTATATGTTAAGATTTCAATGTAAAACTGCGGTCAAATGCAGAGACGTTATCGGATTCCAGGAAATTGTTAATGTAAATAAATGCGACTGCCTACGGCTATATGTATATTTAAAACGTGATTAATTACCTTTAGATAACTACAGCGGCTAGATCAAAGGAAATATCGAGACCCAATATAAACGCTTTTCAGACAAGTCTCTTTAGCCCGAGTTTTATATAAGATAAATATTCATTCGCTTCTCTACGTTTAGATTTCAATTTAATAAGAATATAATGCAGAGCTGTTATCGGATTCCGAGAAATTGTTAATGTAAACAAATGAAATCATTTCTGATAGCCTACTAACATAAGATAGGTATACGGTAAAGATGCATGCGAAGAATTTTGTGTCTTACAATACATGGTTTCTTATGGGAATATGTAGCCACCCCGCAGCGATATAGCAATTTAACATTGTTTTATATGTAAAAGACGAACAGATTATGAAAATTCGGGGGCCTTTTAGAAATCGTTCACTGCAAAGTCACGTGACCCTCGGCCGCCGAGTATAAAAGCAGCGTCATCTCCCAGTCTACATTGTGAGGAGTGGAGCTATCAAATATTTATACTAGAGGTCGGTCTAAGAAGAGCGTGTGTTAATATATGAGTAAAATGGCTAATAGAAGCGATTATTTATGGCCACATGTCTATGTAAATAAATATTAATAATAATAATGACAATAATAATATTAATAATAATGATAAAACCATCATCGATATATGTATTCAAGTCTTATATGAGGAAAAATTGTAGTTGTTTGCTTCAGAAGATAGGTATGGATTTGAATGTATAAACTGCGGTCAAATGCAGAGGCGTTATCAGTTTCGAGGAATTTCTTAATATGAACAACGACTGATTGATTATTAAAATGACTCCCAGCAGTAGGTATATGTATACGCTTAGTGCAGCTTAATTACTTTAGATGAAGACAGCGAACTGAAAGGAACTGTACGTAATTAAAAATGTAAAAATAGTGTAAACAATATGATTGACATTTTTAATACAATTGCAGATATTTTCAGTTAAGAACCGGACATTATAATATATCAAGAAATATCAGTACTTTATAATTTAAGTGACTAAATTAAATACCGATAATGAAGTGAATAGTAATATTTTAATAATTAATACAGAAATATTAAAAATATTAGGCTAGAACAAACAATTGTAAGCAGTGCGATTGAGATATCAGTTTTGAGGAATTTCTTAATTCATAATATCAAATCTAAAAATCTCTAAAGAAGTCGGTGGCTTAAGACATCGAATTTAAGTTTTAATTTTCGTATGGAAGCATAGGTTCGGATCCTGACATTTATTCTAGGGAAGCTAATATATTAATGCAGTCAATTAATTTATTTTTCATTAATATATTTATATTTATAAGACATCGAAGAGTGGCGGGTGAAGTATCACATAAAACTAAACACTAGAAGCTCACTTTATTGGCAGTCATTAAGTCAAAGAAATTAGTATTCTAACATTCATGTTGAAGCCGCCTCGGATGAAATAAAAAAATCATTTTTTTTAAATTCATCGAAATGAATATTGTACATGCTACAATGTATGTGTTTTTTAATGCTGAATTCAAATATGCAATCAGAAAAATTAAATCTCAAAAAATAAATCCACCCCAAGCGAAAAATGAAAAATTCAGATTTTTCAAGTTTATTGCATTAAAAATGTTCATGCTACATTTTCTGTGTTTTTTAATGCCGAATTCAAATATGTCATCAAAAAAATTCAGTCTTGTAAAATAAAGCCACCTCAGACAAAAATGTGAAAAACTCATAATATATTTCATTTATTTAAATACATAATACTGTAATAGAGACGCTTATACGGACGCTTATACGGAAATAAAATATATAGAATAATAATGGAACCTGCCTGAATATTTAAAAATTAGTATTTTTTCTATCAGATGTGCGTATAGGCATGACTGTGATAGAAGCCGTATATCTATCGTTTTCATGCTAAAGGTCTCTTGTATCAATCTTTGCTTGTCACTAGCTACGCCATCAAAAGGTAAAATAGAATTAATTTTAGCTTTCGTAAAAGACATTTACATTACTATTTTTTATTTTTATTTGTACTATTTATATTAACGTCCTGGCGAAGTTTAGCTAATGCTACCTCACCACTTAACTAGGACGGCGAGATGAGATACGATCACCCATCCAAGTATCGAACTCAAACAGCGTGCCTTAACTTCACTGATCGATTTCTCACCACTGAAACCGGTACCGTACTTCACCTCACATCAGCATCCTCGAACTAATGATATTTTTTAAACGAGTTAAGTACTTGATTATTTTATACATATGATTTGAATATCCCGCGTTCTGTTCTCAAGATAGAATACGAAGATGGTGAGGCAATGTGGCATGCATCAATCAGCTAATTGAATTTTCTACAAAGACGCTGGTTAACAGGGATATATTATGGTGTTCTTATTATTTACATCGATTCACATTCATGAATTATCCTACTGGACTTCTGCTTGCTGTATGGAACGTATGACGGCATTACGCCATCTGTCTTGGTTACCTGTTAGACGCACAACATCGTTATGATTTTTACTATATTCCATCATATAATAATATAGTAGTAGTCATAGGTAGATAATGATATCTAGAGGTATCCATTCCTCTTAGATAATCAGAAAAATTACATTTGAAGACTTTACGAATTGTCTATTTAATAAAGAAATTTTGACCAAAGAGCAGCGATTAATTCGATCAAAGAAACATGAAATATATACCATCAAACAGAATAAGGTGGCACTCAGTCCGTATGATGATAAAAGAATTATAAATTATATAAATACCGATACGAAACCTTGGGGATATAATTTCCAACAAGTCTCGGCTCGTCAGATGACGTCATCGACGCAGTGAAGCGCTTGGCAGTAGCCGTTCGGATTCATTTACTTTAGAGACTTTGATCGCGATGGACGGGTTAGAAAAAGAATTGCAGTACAAGCTTGTACTTATCACTCGCGACGTATATGAGAAGTACATTCAAAATGCATTGAATCGGGGTAATTATCAATTAGTTCATAAAATTTTAGAAAAGATTGTTATACCGGACAAAGCTTTATACTGGATGGCTTTAAGAGATAGTTCTAATTTCGATTTAATGAAAAAAATATTTACGAAAAAACTTCAAAACGATATTTTTATTCAGCAGTTGGAATATATTTTCCAAAGAGAATGTATTACTCACCTTACAGTGTATCGATTACGAGAAGTAATTAACAGACATTATCCCGCCGCGAATAATAGTTATTTTAGAATTTTTTTAGAAGAATTATTAACGTGTAATGATGATTATATGTCAATTGATTTTTATTCGAAATCGTACCCGGCTAAAAATATTTCTGATAATTATAAAAGTATTGATTGGTCGATTAATAAAGCATTTTGCGAGGCAGCTTACTTTACACAATACGAATTTCTTGAAATTTTGTTTCGAGTAATTGGTAGGAATAATATACATTTCAAATTAGATATTAATTTCAATGAAGAGCATAAGCAGTTAATAAAATGGCTGGAGGATAATATATCCAAAGGTCGCTCTGGGCAGCCGACTGGTTGGAGCTCTGGTCCAGACAGCGGGCACTGGCCATCCACTACCTTAGAAGATTATGTTAAGACGCTTGACATAGTTCGCCTACATTTTTTGTAATTAGTATTAAAGTATTGTAATATAAATATTTTTACATTTAATAAATTAAATTATTTATAAAATGTGTGTTTTTATTTCCTAATACCTATCCTGACATGATGATCATGAGAGAGGCAGGTGAGACAGCTTGAACAGCTCCAACAGCTCGAACAGCTCCAACAGGTGTAACAGGTACCGTACCTGTTACACCTGTTGGAGCTGTTCGAGCTGTTGGAGCTGTTGGAGCTGTTCAAGCAGGGCATATACATATACATATACGTGTATTATATATGGGCTGTTTGAACAGCTCGAACAGCTCCAACAGCTCCAACAGCTCCAACAGGTGTAACAGGTACGGTACCTGTTACACCTGTTCGAGCTGTTGGAGCTGTTGGAGCTGTTGGAGCTGTTCAAGCAGCCCATATACATATACATATACATGTATTATATAGGGTCAGTTTCAACAGCTCCAACAGCTCCAACAGCTCCAACAGCTCGAACAGGTGTAACAGGTACGGTACCTGTTACACCTGTTGGAGCTGTTGGAGCTGTTGGAGCTGTTGGAGCTGTTCAAGCAGCCCATATACATATACATATACGTGTATTATATAGGGTCAGTTTCAACAGCTCGAACAGCTCCAACAGCTCCAACAGCTCGAACAGGTGTAACAGGTACCGTACCTGTTACACCTGTTGGAGCTGTTGGAGCTGTTGGAGCTGTTGGAGCTGTTCAAGCAGCCCATATACATATACATATACGTGTATTATATATGGTCAGTTCCAACAGCTCGAACAGCTCCAACAGCTCCAACAGCTCCAACAGGTGTAACAGGTACGGTACCTGTTACACCTGTTGGAGCTGTTGGAGCTGTTCGAGCTGTTCAGACACTTAATAAGTATGAGATGCTATCAACTCATTGAAATAAAAAAAAGATTATTAATAACATTTTTTATTAATATAAAAAAATATAATTAAAATTGTGTAGAATTAATAAAATAATAAAAACACTGGTATGGCTATCCGGCGGGAGGGCAGATCGTATGTTAATTAAAAAAAGAAATTTATTGGTCTCGCCGGCTGACAGATCGACTTCTCCAAATCTCCGAAGAAATTCTGAGTTCAATGGAGTCTGTAACAATTTAAAAAAATATCTATAAGTATTGAGTTATACGAAACAGAAAAAATATTTTAAATACCTTTCATGATGTCGGCTAAGAGCATCAGCCGGGGCATCTCCTGTGGTGGTGGTGGTGGTGGCGGTTGCGTTACGGGGTCCTGGGGCTGAGGCAGCCCCAGGTACCTCCAGCCCTCCGGTGGGACTTGGCACATCGAACATTGGCATATATTGCCCGCTATCAGCTCTCTAAGCCCCGTTTGATTGTGCATCTTTGCAACGTCTAACTGATCACCGCGCTCTGACTCGAGGCGAGAGCTCTCCCCCCACTTCTCTCTCTCTGCCCCCCCACCCGACTCGTCATTCATACACGCACACATGTATACAGAAATAAAAAGCCAGTATGGTTAGCATAAATTTGTTTATTCAAAATCCTTATCTTTATTTACAATATACCACTGATATATCGAGTAGACATTCTGCCTAGAGCAGCGTAAATGATTATTAATATGTTTATGACAATGATATTCTAAATTATTTAACATTAAACTATTCATATTATTACAATTATATAAGTCTATAATATTATTATTATTAGACAGATAATGCTGAAGCCATCGCTTCTTTTCCAGCCCCTTGACATAAACTTTTGCTTCTCTCTCAAGTACGTGGCTGTCGATGAAGTCCTGCAGGTCACCGTACCGGAGATTATCATAAGGCGTGGACCATTGGAGGCCGTGCACATGATCAGTTATCCAATTAATTTGCTTCTTAATATTGCGTGTAAGAAGCCCGTAACTAACAGTCGGTTTAATTATCCGATGTACACACGAGACATCGGTAATATTAAAAATTGAAATTTCTTTACATGTAAAAGCTAACTCCTTTTTATGCTGGAAGCCCTGCACGTCTATTATATACATATTAGTATGGACGAACTATACTGGTTAAAGGATTGTAAAAAATCAATCTATCATGAATTATAAGACAATATGCAGCAGTGTCTTTCGGAATATTTTTATTAGTGCTAAATTCCAGCCTAATGTCCACTGCACTCGACTTTACAACCTCATTCTGACACGACCAGTCGATAACTACCAGAGGAGCTTTTCAAAATTTATCATCTTCGTGGATTTTATTTCCACTTTTAACGTATTTTTATTGGATACTATAGAAATATGACCATCGTTACCATGATTCAGAATAAAATGCTTTCTTACGTAATTATTTATATCTTCTATTTCATACGAGCCCTCCGGAATTTTTATAAACTTATCGTCTGTATCATAATATATATGATTATTTGTAGCGTCTATGTTCGGTATGGAGTTATACGCCTCGAAATTTATTAAAGCAAGCGAATATTCAGCGCCGTCTTCAAGGTCTATGGGTGGGGAAAAGTGCGCGGTTAAATTAGATGATTTGCCGGATAATGTAAACGTACAAGACATGTTGCGGCTTCAAGGTTAGCTCTGAGAATGAACGTGACTTAAAAGCATGACGCATTATATAGAAATTGTAAACACAGATGTCCACAATTTACTGTGTCATAAGACTGATACTGCTTGTGATTGTATTCAATAGAACAATTTAAATATTTTATTAATTCGAGAGGAGGCTGTAAATTACCAAAACTATCATAATAAACGGCTTTCGAACCGTTCTTAAAGTATGCAGTCCAATGAGTACCATTACCGCTATCACTATCCAAGTTCACAATGCCCGTCTCAATTTTATGTACGCGTTTAGGTAGTCGGTCTCGCATAAATATTCCTCGAAAATTAGGTATATTTAACATCTTAACATATTTTTTCAGATCCACGTCGGTGAGCGCTCGATTTGGTAATTTTACTAGTCACTTGCTGTTGGTGTTTTTATTCATGTATAGTCCAAGTCCCGTTCGATAGGGACGAAGATAGAGTCCCTTACCGAGGGCGATACTCTCCATAGCCTGATTGTGACGTTTAGATTCTTTAAGCTGGGAGGATGCCGCCTGAGAATCTCTTACAGCTTTCGCTATACCTGCAGATCCGCCGGCTAGCGCTCCCAGAGCACTAAGTCCGGCAAATATTGGTATTAGCGGTAGAACGCCACCCGTCTTCGGTATAGGAATAACGCGAGCAGCCATCGGTGATATTTTTTTATCTTTTTTAATACGCTGTACTGCACGAGAGGCCTTTTTAATAGCATCCCCGACAGAGGGAGCTCCACGTACTAGTTTACGAATTTTATTGGATATTTTTTTAAACGTCATCGTACCGCCACATTTTCTTTTTTTACATCCCAAGCCTAATTTAACTTTAGCACTCATGATGCCTGCTACACCGGCTGCTGCCGCTCTTTCTCCGATGGACGAATCCCTAGCAAATACTCGCTTCAGAGCACGTTTTGCCAATTCTTTATCGGCAATATGCCGTCCTTTCACATCATTGACTTTAGAATATTGTATGTCGTGGTCGCGACACGCCTCATCTAGACCATTAATTCCGCGATCTCCTCGCGCCAGTCTTTTTTCTAATTTAGTACCCGGACCGCAGAAACGATAGCCAGGGATATGGGCTTCGAAAGGTAATTTATTTATGAGAGCGTTTACAGCCATGTTACCTCTATCACATGTAATAGTAGACTGAGGTGTTACAGGTGACCGAAAGCTATTTATACTTAAACTCCTGGTGGAAATACCTCAGTGTCAATCATGCGTTTCATCAAGACAGGTAACAGTCTGAAAATCGATAATCTCGATTTCGATAGTCATGTGAAAAAAGATAGTAGACATGGTCCTCTGTTACCCGACAGCATCAGGTGTATCATATGCGGACCTTCAAATTGTGGGAAAACAAACATCGTGATAAGCCTGCTGACTCATCCACACGGCTTGCGTTTCAAGAATGTTTACGTCTACTCGAAATCTCTCTACCAGCCTAAATATGAATATCTTAGAAAAGTACTCGGCTCGATCGTGGGATATCATGAATTCAAGGATAGCGATGTAATAATGACGCCTGCGCAAGCTAAAATTAATTCCATTTTTATATTTGATGACGTAGCTTGCGACAATCAAAGTGTGATGCGTGACTACTTTAGCATGGGACGGCATAAACAGATAGACAGCTTCTATCTCTGTCAGACCTATACCCGCATTCCGAAACATCTGATAAGAGACAATGCAAATTTACTGATATTATTCAAGCAGGATGACATGAATCTTAGACATGTATATTCCGATCACGTTAATACCGATATGAGCTTTGAGGATTTCAAACATATGTGCTCGTTATGCTGGAAAGATAAATACGGATTCCTAGTGATAGATAAAGATAGCGATATCAAACATGGCCGATACAGAAAGGGGTTTGACGAGTATATATACCTGTGATTTTACTATCTCAATCAGTTGATAATTACACATGTTATCTGACGCACCTGTCGACATGGACATTACTAATAAAATTATCGAAGCTCGGAAAGCTGTAAAGCGCAAATTAGAGGCACTCAAAATGCACGATCTGCAAATCGAAAAGTCTTTTGCCCCAATCACCGCACCTTTACATTCGATAGCTAAACATATCAAGCTTGAGACGGACGAGAATTTAAACATTAAGAAAAAGTCTGAACCCTCAGAGGATGAAAAAAATATTAATATTACACCGTCACCGTCGATTGTCGACTCTGAAGAAGGCGACCAGTCAGATGAGAAGTATCTTGAGAAATTTAGCGATCTGCCTAAAACGTATATATCTGAGATGATGCATGATACTGAAAATACACATGATTTTCGATATGGTGTACGATATAATCCCGAAGAAGATAAATATTATATTGGAAATTCTGCCATTCAGTTTGACGGTGACAATTTAATAATAAATAATAAAGAGTATCAGGGCACTCGCGGTCTTTATGAATTACTATTTAAAAAACGTTCGCATCACTATAACTATGATGATAAGAAACAGTACATTGATATTGTAAAAAGGACTAGCGCACATAAGAGAAATTATGATTCTGAAAAGCAAAAGTCCGGTAGTAAGAGCTGGAAGTACCTGCATATTATTAAACCGATGCTTTACGCTCGCGAACCTCGGCAACGTGCTCCTGGTAAAGTAAAAGGCGGTGAATTAATGATGCAAGTCACCGATAATGCTATTGATTACGTATATTGGGACGATCCTAATGAACTCGTCGATCGTCTTAGGCTTTTGATAGCTTCACAGGAGGCAGGCAATTCAAGTCATACGAATGAAATAAATAGAATTTTAGAGGAACTATTAGAAAGTAAAATAATCGAACCGCTGGATTAATTTAACAGTACGTAAATTATTGTTGAACTGTAAACATGTCTGCTGTAAAAAGAGATATTGTTAATGAAATACATAAGCCGGCTAGAATTAACTTTAAGAGACGAAAAGTCGTAGTTAGAGGTTTAAATGAATTGCTTCAGGCTGACTTAGTCGAAATGATTCCATATGCTAATTACAATAAAAATTATAAATATATTCTCATTGTAATTGATGTTTTTTCAAAGTACGTATGGGCTGAACCAGTTAAATCTAAATCTAGCGTAAATGTTACTCGAGCTATGGAAAAAATATTAGTCGCAGATAAACGAATCCCCGTCAATTTACAGACTGATAATGGAACCGAATTTTATAATATTAATTTTCAAAAATTAATGAAAAAATATAAAATTAATCATTATTCTTCGTATAGCACTAAAAAATGTTCAGTAGTCGAACGCGTAAATAGGACTATAAAATCTATGATGTATAAAGAATTTAGTATAAATGGTTCTTTTCGGTGGTATAATTTACTTGCTGATATTATTAAGAAATATAATAATACTAGGCATAGTACCATCGGCATGAAACCTGTAGATGTAAATAAAAAGAATGAAAAAATACTCTTGAAATCCGTTTACAATTATCCTACAATTACATACACGCAATTACCTAAATTTAAAATTAACGATCATGTGAGAATAAGCAAGTACAGAGGCGTGTTCGATAAAGGTTATACTCCTAATTGGTCTAATGAAATATTTACTATTTCAAAAATTAATTATACCAGCCCCATAACATACTTACTGACCGATGCACAGAAACAGCCAATAGAAGGATGCTTCTATACTGAAGAACTGCAGAAGGTTAAACATTCAGACATGTATCTCGTTGAGAAAGTTTTAAGGAAGAAAGGAAATAAGGTTTTCGTTAAATGGCTTGGATTTGACAGTTCCCATAACAGTTGGATTGAAAAAAGTAGCATTGTTTAATTTTTATGCACTTATATTAATTATTATTATTATTATTATTGCTATTATTTTTATAGGTTATGTATTCCATGTACATATATAAGCTTTATTACTGTATTATGCGTTCAGATAAATAAAATATATTATAAAAATTAAATTATTTTTTTATTTTTCGTCTGGGGTGGCTTTATTTTTAAGATTTAATTTTTTTGATTGCATATTTGAATTCAGCATTAAAAAACACATAAAATGTAGCATGAACATTTTCGTTACAATAAACTTGAAAAATATGAATTTTTTCATTTTTTGCCTGGGCTGGCTTTATTTTTTAAGATTTAATTTTTTTTGATTGCATATTTAAATTCGACATTAAAAAAGACATAAAATGTAGCATGAACATTTTCGTTACAATAAACTTGAAAAAAAATCTGAATTCTTCATTTAATTAGGAAATGGGTAATAATAGTCAACCATTTTTTAAATTAATTTATTAATACATATAAGAAAGAGGTTACATGTTTTGTGATATAATAACAGAATATTTATGTTCAAGTACTGGATTAATTATTTGAGCGTATCGTAATATTTTAATTTGAAAACGATCTCGATCGCGGGCGTCTTGCATCCAGTTACCACATCTAGCAGTTCTATGGGCATAGCTCCAATGGTAAATGTGATGAATTTTAACGTCCTCGCTGAACTGAACTGTTCTTGGACTTCTTCGGCTGGATACTGACATGTTGAAATGTACGTAAAACTTCAACGTACTTAACGTCTTCTCTGAGTAATTTTAAATTGTTCATAAATTGCTGTAACCTCTTCTTATATGTTTCGGGATCCATCTTTAGGACTCGATGAATTCGATGTTAGTGGTCGTGCCTGCTAGCCCTCTATATACTAAGTACACTTCTTTTAGTATAATGGTTTGTTGTAGCGTTACCATATCATCATCAGAAATAATGCGTGAGTATCTGGCTGGTAGACTCACTTTACAATTTTCGAGGATTACTTGGACCTGGATACCATACGGTGAAAGTGCTTTATATATATCTAGCACTTTATATTTTCTATCGACTTCCAGCTCATAGATTTTCATGAACGGCGTGACATGAGCTTCAACATTAATTTTTGTGAAAGACATTGCTGCTGCTGCTGCTTGTATATATCGACTTTAAGATTGTGAATGAATGCAGCGATCTCAGGTCTTTACTTTTATGCTGTATTCCACCCCCACTTTTCGTATCGTGTAAGCAGAAAAATATGGGAAAAAATATGATGATTTCATTGTTTACATTATTTCTCTCCAAACCCTGAGACGCTCCTTATAATGGATCACGTGACTTATTAGTCATTGTATTATAACCGCCGGATGCTGTTATCAAAGCCAATTAATCACGTTTTAAATATACATATAGCTGTAGACAGCCGCATTTATTTACATTAACAATTTCCTGGAATCCGATAACGTCTCTGCATTTGGTCACAGTTTTAACATTCAAATATAAAATTTACGTATTGAAGTAGATGAATATTTATTTCATATATAAGACTTGTCTATTTAAACTCAATGATGGATGTCTGTAGCCATTTTCTTAACCTCTAACGCCCTCTAACGTAAACATGCAATACTATTCGTCAATAACTATAAACAATAAACGGTAGCCATCTTATTTTTATTACTAGATACACCATATCACTAGTACACCTTATATACTTATTTTTTATTACTAAATACACCCTGTATACTTCTTTTATTACTAGATACATCCTATATACTCTTAGCCACGCCCTCTTAGATATAATCTCTTATCTTTAGCTATAATCTAATATCTAAGCTCGGGGATTGGATCTCCCCCCTCCCATTAGGTCCTATCACCTATCATCTAAGAAGATCCCACCTCACACTACAACCTAGATAATAGGATCTATCATCTAGCATTATCTCACCTCACACTAGAACCTAGATCATAGGATCTATCATCTATCACCTGCGCACCCCCCGCGGGGCTGCAGGCGTGCTGACGTCACAGCTACAGCCACAGCTCCAGCTTGACCTTGAAGTGAGTTCATATTGGTACTGTATAACTACTGTAATGTTTCCAGAACGTTAAGAAGTATCTTATACAACTTTTAATAAAATACTTGATACGTATCATATGAGAATTACATACTTCGCCTTAGTTGAATCAAGATTTCAATATGCAATATTAGGATGGGAAGGAATCTCCACTACTCACCTAAAAAAACTTAGATGTATTGCAAAAAAAATTTTTGAAAATAATGTATAATAAGGAAAATACTTACCCATCAGATCTCTTGTTTATAGAATCTAAAATATTAGACATTAGGCAACTGTATTTTTGTAGTATTGTAACCTATATTTACAAAAACAAAACCGCCTTACAATATATTGACCACTCTTACACGACAAGGAAAAAAATGAATCATCAAATAAAAACAACAAAATCAGAAAAAACAATAGGTCAACGAAGCCATACTTATCTTTACTCCAGAGTCTTTAATTTTTTGCCAGAACAACAAAAAAATCAAATTCATGACCTAAAATCTCTGGGATTATTTAAAAAGAAAATAAAAAATTATGTTTTAAATATAGAAAGAATTAATATTCACAACCTCATAGATCCAAGAAATTATTAAACTTCTTTCTCCCTTAGATTACTAAAATTTATTTTAATTTACTCAAAATACTATTGTATTGACCTTATAGTTAGTTTTTCTTAGAAATGTAAATCAACTACGAAACACTGAATAAACAAAAGCACATCTACGCGCAACCTATGGTTTTTGTAGATTTCTTTTCATTTATTTATGTGTATAATTTTATAAAATGGTATTGTAAACTATATTATATTATGGTAAATAAATGTTTTTATTATTATTATTATTATAATTGTCAATTTAAGAGTATAAGTAGGATGGTATAAATAGTATGCATACATGATTTATACAATGTAATAAAAAAAACTAACTAATATAGTCACAGTACAGTAATTGAGAGTTATTTGAAACATGCAATACATTATTTTATTTATGCATGGAAGTCAATATCATTGAATTGAGTAATATAATAATTGATTTTTTTTAAACAAAAAAAAACATGTTACAAAAGAATTTATGGCTCAGCAGGAAGAGCTGATCCAATCACCCACGTTACTTTGTAACCATAGGGAAAAACCGAATGGTGGAAAAGAATAACGACTGGGACATATTATGTTTTCCAAGTCAATTGAGGGTTCAGATTTGAACATTTCGACAAGTTTATCCGGCGCACAGTGTGTTTTTTAGGTCAAAATTCGACTCCTCCTTTGTAATTCAACCAAAATCAATTTATTTGGGCTCAAAATGTTTGTAATACTGAACACTTTAATAAAGAACTGCGAAAATTGCAATCCAGATTTTTTTGACACATGACAGCTGCCAAAAGCCTATGAAAGCCCTATAAAGGCAGAATCTAGACACTGTTATTTCCTAATAACTCCTTAGAAGACCATCAATATCATATTTTATCAAGATTTTTGACTTTAAGAATCTGAATTTCAAGGTTGAAAAGAGCCAACAATAGATAAATAAATAGCATAAGGGACTATTATTAGAGGAAACTCAAAAAACTAAAACCTAAAACATTTAACGAATCTTAACAACTTTATTTAACTTTATTTCTGAGAAATTTAATAATGTAACCAATACATATTTTAAAACTTTATAATTTAATTTAGAATGCTTCAAAAAATTCAAAATTTCTACCTTTATAGGTAGACACACATTTCACATTTTTTACTGGATTTTGACAGCTGTCATGTGTCAAAATAAGCTAGATTGCAATTTTTGCAGTTCTTCATTAAAGTGCTCAGTATTACGAAAACTTTGAGCCCAAATAGATTGATTTTGGTTGAATTACAAAGAAGGAGTCAAATTTTGATCTAATAAATTCGTAAATGCCACACTGTGCGGCGCCTCCACCACATGTCGCTTTGCTGAGTTAATTGGGAACATTTAAATGACGTCAACAGGTGTCCCCCATATTATTATGTCTAGAGTAATACCGACGGTAAGTGTAGCCAAAGCTTCTTCAACTCGCAAATCGTAAATATACAGTTTCCGCAATTTGTGGTGGATACGTGAAATTCGTCAAGAACCACTTGTTGAGATTTCTCTAGCTAAAAACCCTTGGTTCTTACGTACGAATTAAACAGACGTTAAAATGTTTGGAAAATAAGTATATTATCGAACTACAAAAGAATGACTGTGCGTCAAAAAACTTTATGACATATATTATTGTTTTTCAGTGCCGTCCTCTTGTTTATTTTCCACATCCTCGGGCCCCGGAGTTTGACATACTACTTTGTCGTCTGGGTAATCTAGTTCCAATGGATATAAAAGTTGCACAGGTCTTTTTAAGAGTTTTCCACTCGGAAGACGTACCTCACAAGCACGAACCTTACCGTCTCTACCATAGAAAAGTTTCATAACTCTTACTAATTTCCATAAGGTGCGTCGAGTGTTTTGGTCATGCAATGCTAATACACTACCTTCTTTGAATAAATTAGTTTTATTTTTATTTTTATTTAAATGGTGGGCTAGTCTTAACTGCTGCAAATAATCTGTCGACCATCTTTTCCAATATTTATCCATCGGTAGTTCGTGATATTTCCACTTTTCTAATATGGAACTTCGTTGAATGCCTTCAATTGGCACATCTTCTGTTAGATTACATTTCGCTTCTCCACTTAGAAATTTGTTAGGTGACAATATCCATGGGTTGTTTGGGTCATCGTCAATATAAGTTAACGGTCTAGCATTCACCGTTGCTTCGTTGTATATTCTTTCTGCTTGCTCTTCACTATTTACCGCAAGAACTAAGTCGTCAACGTAGAATGATTGTTTTAAAATTAAGCTAGTTTCTTGAACCTCTTTAGACTGACCATTTAAGTGTTTTTTAATTGTAGCTGCCAAAAGAAATGGACTTGTAGTTACTCCAAATGTAACTCTCTTCATTCTATAGCTTACTATTTCTGGCAGATTCTTCGCAGATATTATTTTATTTTCGTACCAAAGGAAACTGTGTGAATCTCGATCCTTTTCAACTAATGAAATTTGCAAGAATGCCTTTTCTACATCTGCACACATTGCTACACAACCAATTCGAAAATTCAGCAAGATTTTTACTAGGTCTGGGACTAAATTTTCTCCGGGAAGTAGATTTTCGTTCAGCGATGTAAAACCAGGTGCATGCGCCGATGCATCGAACACTACTCGAAGTTTCGTGGTGTCTTTATCTTCTCTATATACAGGTTTGTGTGGCATGAAGTAGGTTTTACTTTCACTTTGCAGCTTTGGTGATTTTTCAGCGCATCCTGCATATAAATATTCTCTTACTGCGTTATCATATGCTGTCAATTTAGATTCTCTAATTAATTTTCTTGTTAAATTCCTCACTCTTGCGATAGCTTGTGCATAATTATCGTCTAATCTTAGTTCTTCTTCTCTCCAGGGCAATGTAACTTCATACCTGTTTTCATTCATTTTAATATTTTCTTTGCAAAATTCTTCTGTAAACTGGTCGCACGTTTTTTCTGCAAAATGGTTTTGTATATCTATCGTTTCTAAATCCCAGAATTCTTTTATATTTAAAGTTTCTTCTTGAATATTTGCATGAAGTACTGTAGCTATATTTAAATTTACATTATAGCTATCTATGGGAATAGGACCGTGAATCGTCCAACCCAACATCGTATTTACAGCCGTTAAACTTGCTTCGTTCATTTTCTCCAGTAACAATTGACCAGTAATTATCTGCTCCAATCAGCATCGTTATTCCATTTACAGGTTCAACACAGCTTACTCTTGCATCCGCTAATTCATATTTTTTTAATTTTCTGATGTTCATAGGTGGCGTGCTTAATGCATCAAAACATATTTCTGGTACTTCAATTGCATTTAATTTTATATGTTGTTTTGAATATTGACTTTTTAAATAAACTTCAACTTTATTACATAATCCAGGGGTACCTTTTCTACTTGACCCAAATGGGATTATTGACAGTCTATGCGTACCAACTACCCTTAGATTTAGTCTTCTAGATACGCATTCTTTTACGAACGTTAATTGGCTACCTCCGTCTATTACTACCCGTATAAAACTTTCTTTGTTAAAATTGCCTGTTGCAGATATATATGCACAGGCCGTTTGTAGCAATACGTCATCGAAACAGCCATTTGTTATTAAGCTTGATGTTGGTTCAGAATTTGGAATGTCTTTTTTCTTTTCATTTAAACGTTTTTTAAAATCTGGATCACACATCACTGTAGCATGTTTGCCATTACAGTTTCTACACATTAGATAAGTATTTTTACAATCACGTGCCATATGATTCGGTTTTGTGCATTTATAACATCTAGATTTCCGTTTTAATATATGTCGCTTTCTTTCAATGTCTAAATCTTTATTATGACACTTAATCGTTGGATGTGTGTTACTATCGCAGAAAACACAATTGTCCGTTGCACTCGTAAATAGTCCTGACACTGTCCTTGGATGATCAGAATGTTTATTTTTATGTATTGCTCTACGCTCCTCATTTGATACTTCGGCAGCAGTACCCATTACAGCTTGAGCAGCCTCTATAGAGTCTACTTCACGTTTTATAAATTTCAAAAGTGATTCTATTTGTTTGTCAAATCTAATGTCAGTTGTTGCTAAACCTTGTTGTCTGCTCGAAGCAACTACCTCAGTCTCAATCTCTACTTGCTTATTAAAATCCACTTTTAACTGAAATGGCAAAGCTTTTATTAAAATTGTCTTCACCATTAAGCCGTAATGATTTGAAGAGATACCCAATGCTTTTAGTGAACGCGCAACTGCTGAACTAGTATTATACAGCTTTCTTAGACCTAGTACATCACTTTTGCCTCTTACAGGATTCAAATTTAATAATTGCTGCACGTAACTGTCCACAATTCGGTCATGGTTACCATATTCACTTTGAATCATTTCGATTGCATCATTATAACATGCTTCTGATGGTGTTAACCCATTAATTGTCTCTAATGCCTTTCCAGTTAACACATTTTTTAAATAGTTGAACTTCGTGGCCCCGTCCAGTGTTTTATTTTCGTGAATCGCAGTCTTATATTGCTCCCAGAATGGGATGGGATCATTTAGATCGCTATTAAATGTCTTTAAATTAATTTAGGTAATTTTACTGATGTTCTTGGTACTTCCACTAAATTTGAAGACTGGCTTTGAGATTGCTCTACTGGACGATTCTCGGCGCCAACTCGTGTCGTTCTACATTGATCCTCAGATGCAAGACACACCAGCCTTCGTTGTAGTTTTGACATTATTATCGCTATCTTGTCGTCATATTCTATCATGCACTCAAACTCCTCCTCTAGCTTTTCTTGCTTGAGATGCGGCATTGTTTTTTCATCAGCTTGTTTTAAGTTGCTATGGGCTATCTTTATTCGTTCAACCATAACCGTTAATTCTTCAACATTTACCAGCTGATTTTTAAGTAAATCATTGGAAGTTTTGATAAGTTTCGTTATCTGAGAACGACACGTTTTTCTATACTGCATTTCCATGTTTGACTATTTTCCGTTTAATCGCATACGACGTTATCCAGTAAAGGTCCCTAGTTTCGGCACCAAATGTTGAGATTTCTCTAGCTAAAAACCCTTGGTTCTTACGTACGAATTAAACAGACGTTAAAATGTTTGGAAAATAAGTATATTATCGAACTACAAAAGAATGACTGTGCGTCAAAAAACTTTATGACATATATTATTGTTTTTCAGTGCCGTCCTCTTGTTTATTTTCCACACCACTAATATGATTTTTATTTTTTTTGAGCATATTTTGATACCACAGGTGGCTGGCTTTACCTTTGTAGCAGGCGAATATTTTTCTGGTCACAAGTAGATTCTAATCTGTTCTATACTAGTAAAATTTGATTCAAATAGGAAACAAAATAAAAAAGTTATAAGAGTTTCTTCATTTTAAGTGAGTCACTATATATTTAAGGAAATGTTTAGATTTCGACAAAATATTACGTTAGTAAATACATCAAGTGTTTATTAGCAGACCACGGTAAACCGTTTTGATAGAGAAATGTCTTTTATTATGTTTACCTCCTAACTGCTCCTTCGTTGACTGGACTATAGTTACAAATTAATTTGGGTGATTGCGTTAGTTCTTGCTGTATGATTGTATTTGGACACGATAGCAAGCCGATCTTGATGAAATTTGGCACAGGCGTAATATTGGTGCCGTATATCAGCTGAAAAGGGTTTGGTACAGATCGGATGACGTTTAACGCCATTCTGACAGATAGGCTTTTTTTTATTTTTCAACATAATACCAACATATGTTTCTTGCACCATTAGAAAGTAGATGTATAGTCCAGTCGATGAAGGTGTTTACCCACAAAAAGTTGCAAACTGTGTAAACTTTTTTTTAATGAGTTCGTGAAAGTGTGTAGAATATTATCCTGAAAAGTTTACATTTCGCTCGGATGCAAAACATAAAAAAAAAGTGAAAAAATAAATTTTTTTCATCCATTTTTTCAACATTTTGAAATTAAGTCAAGCTAGGAAAAAACAAAAAATGCATATGAATAGATCCCATATTTATGAACAAAAAAATGTGCTAATAAAATTTATCGCTAAAGCCACGGTTTTCCCGGAAAAAAATAGTAAAATGTAACGTTATAACTCGAAACGAGATACATGCGTGCGCGCGCTTGAATACGCATGACTGTAACACCGATGCATTGAATTATATGTCACTAAATCAAAATTTAATCAATCTATATGGGTGTTGGTTCATTTAAAAGATGGAAATTGTAGCTTTCTGATGCTTTTTTATTTTAAACAAAACAAGCAAAGGATGGATGGGAAAAATATACTTATATATATTATGACGCCCGAACTCAATCGTCGCAATAAAAAATGTAGAAAAAAATAAAGTCATTCAAAAAAATTCTTTCTTCATTGAGAACTGTTAAAAAGTATGTACACTTTATGATTATTATGGTTTATTATGCTGTAGTAACGCAGATTCAAAAAAAAGTACATCTCAAATCATTTTAATTTAATTGCTTGATAAATATATATATTGAAGGCTCTAACTTGCCGAGAAATTGACCCATTGGAAAAAATAAAATATCACTATTTCAAAAAAAATGTATACTTTTCGAATGTTCAAACACAAATTCGTTTACTTTTATGCATTTTTTCGAAAATATGATTAATCATATCATGATAAGAAATTGGGATTTTTACGATCTTATCCTTATAACTATGAAAATATCTTTGATTGTTTTGAATATAAATTCTGGAACTTTTCCAATACATTAACAAATGTATAAGGAATTCAATGGATATAGCTGAAATGTGGATAGGTAATAAATACAATACAGTAAAATCACGTAAAAATTCATGAGAGCGATTCAGCGACTATGTGTGGTGTCTGTGTATGCGATCATAATTATGTATTTTCCTCCATACTCACTATTTGTCTTCTTAGGCACTAAGAAAAATGTTAAAACTGTGTAATCAGAAAGAGAAGAAAGCTTTATTTTACTTGTTAGAACTGCTAAGAATTTTTAGAAGTTCCGTAGTATGCATTTAACCGTGCGCTTGGTCGAGCAAAGTAACAAAGTTATTTCACTATTTTTTTTTTTTCGGGAAAACCGTGACTTTAGCGAAAAATTTTATTAGAACATTTTTTGTTCAGAAACACGTGGTCTACCCACTTGTATTTTTGGTTTTTTTCTAGCCTGACTTAATTTAAAAATTTTGAAAAAATTGATAAAGAAAAATTTTTGTTCACTTTTTTTTATGTTCTGCATCCGAGCGAAATATAAACTTTTCAGAATATTATTTTATACACTTTCACGAACTCATTAAAAAAGAAAAATTATTCAGTTTGCAACTTTTTGTGGGTTTCACTATAAAATGATATCTGTAGTCTGGGCTAGTAATTATAATTGAATAATATATCACATTTCACTCTTTCTGTTCATTTTCGTAAAAAAAAAATTATCCCATGAAGGTGGGTCGGTAAGTATAAGTTCTAGTATCTGAGGAACGTAGACCTACATCGAATTGACAAGCGATAAGGATCCGACTATAACTATATAAATTAACGAATTTGGGAATACACTTTGTGGGGAGGTTCCAATCGTTTCCTGTAGCTGACTATTTTTGTAACTTGAATATTTTATTTATATCATTGCTGTTACCCAACATATTATACCGTATGAGATTAAGGAACATACAGTCATAATAGTATGATTTTAATGCATTTATATCTACTGAAGCTTTTAATTGTATTATAGAAAATTTTTTGGTGCCTACAGTTTTTTGAGATTACTTATGTGTAAATTCTGCGTTAGATTGGGATCCAAACAAATACTTAAAAATTTGATAGATTTACCATTAATCATGTGTTTTCTATCTAAATACACCAAAAGACTGTTGTGTGATTTTACTTCATTTAGTAATGCTATTAAATTCGTTTTATTAGAATTTAGTGGCAGGCATACTAGGCTAGTGCCAATACCTTTTTGAAAAAAAAAAAATTATTTACAGGCAAGGACCAGTCGGGGGATTTAGTTAAGGTTATAAAGAAGAGAAAAAACATTAAACACGAGATAATGTGAATCGTATTTAAGGGTTGAAGGTGGTCTTTTACGATTTTCGGCGAAACGTGACCTCCTAGCAGAAAATATCCTTCACAAAAGTTGTAGATATTAAGAAAATCTAAAACTTTCATATAAGGCATTTTTCATCATAACCTCAAATTTTCCGAGAAAATGGCGGAAAACAGATTTTTCGGTTTTTTATTTTTCTCTCTCGTAAAAATAATTCAATTTACATGAAATTTTGTGACAATATACTTTTTTTGCATTGAATAAGCATGATTTTTTCGGAATCTGGGAAACAAGTAGTTTCCGAGATATTTACATTTTTCGAAAAAAAAAAACCCAAATCGTCCACGGAAAACTTTATTGGTGTTTTTTCGATTTTAACATTCTACCTGGGCTCATTTTAACCGTTGAAATATTTATTTTAAAATGGTCTATATATGTTGATGGTTTATTTTTCATTAAACCGCTTAAAATTGAGAAAAACCAAAAAAATTACTTTTCGGATCACGAATTTTTCAATATTATATATTATTTTCAATATTTTTTTATTATTTATGTAAATAATGGATCCAATTTCAATGGCAGAATTTACTTCAATGTAATATTACTAAAGTTGAATGAATTTAATTGAAGAAAGTTGCGGAAACCATCCTGAAACTTGTGTTTCATGACAATGCACCGTAACGTACTGAAAGTCGTAAGCTAGAGTTAAGACTCCCTGGTCCAGTGTGCATTTTACTATTTTTTCACTAAATAAATAGTATAACGATGAGTAATCTGTTTTAAGTATATTTGAATAAAATAATTTGAATACATAACACAGCCACACAAAAAGAAAAAAGGACGAAATTATATGAATTTGGTGTATTTTTTGACGCTGTATCCGAATCCGTAGTCCAAAAAAGGATCTATCGTGTCAGTTTTGTATTTTAGTCAAAAACATTCCTTAAAACGGTGTGAAATCATAGAAATAATGTAATAACTCTTAACGAAGTGTGAAAAATTGTAGATGATTTATAGTCGAGAGTAGAGAATATAAATTCGAGCCACAGTAAGCTATTTCTATAAATTAAACTGAAATTCGCCCTTATGGGGGGTGAAAACTACCGCTAAAACTCAAAAGACGCAGGTGAGTGTAAATAACATGTCAAAGGCCAAATTTTTGTATCTCTTAATGCAAAATATTTGACTATGGTGCGACCACCAGCCATTACTCTCAAATGGTAGACTCAACCCTATGGAGGGTTAAAACTACCCCACCCCTCATAAGTTTCAAAACGGGCAATAAAATCAGGCTTCTGTAGTTTTAGGCAGGGTGGATAAATATGGAGTAAATTCGTGCCAACCACCAATACTTGTCTAGAGACTACCCTTAAAGTGTGGTAAGAGCTACTCCTATGCTCAAATGTTACATATGGGTGCTATTAAAATTCGGAAAGGGTCAAATACTTCTAGCTCATTGCTCCAAATATATAAATCTGGTACAATAGGGTTGAAAATCATCCCCATTGAAGTGGGGGGGCAAAAACTACCCCCAAATACGGACGGAAATAAATAGACGGAAATTCAGTTAATTTAGGTATATAGCTTACATAGATAGAAAAACTGGTCACTGAAGAGATATATCCTATAACTATGACTAAAAAAAAAGGAAAAGAAAACCACGGAAAAATAATTTGAAGATAAGAAAGAAAAATCATAAGAAAATGCATTGGGATTGATGGTCGAAAGTATGATATAAATAGGAAAAAGAATAGCTTTACATAGATTAAAAGAGAGACAAGTTGATAAAGTTAAGATAAACAGTTGAATAAGCAGGTATGGTATAATAAATAAAACACAACTGGTTAATGCTTAATGTATGAATTTACTCCATATTTGTCTACCCTGCCTAAAACTACAAATGCCTGAATTTTTGTTCCAGGATATTAGAAGTAATGAAATCCGTCCGTCTGTGGGGGTAGTTTTTACCCCTCTCCCAATAGGGATAATTTTCAACCTTATTAAGATTGAGCTGTTGTCGTACCAGATTTCTATATTTGGCACGATGAGCTGCAAGTATTTGACCCTTTTCAAAAATGAGATGGTTTCCGCCACTTTCTTCAATTAAATTAATTCAACTTTAGTAATATTACATTGAAGTACATGCTGCCATTGAAATTGAATCCATTATTTACATAAATAATAAAAAAAATATTGAAAATAATATATAATATTGAAAAATTCGTGATCCGAAAAGTCATTTTTTTGGTTTTTCTCAATTTTAAGCGGTTTCATGAAAAATAAACCATCAACATGTATAGACCATTTTAAAGTAGACACTTCAACGGTTAAAATGAGCTCAGGTAGAATATTAAAATCGAAAAAAACACCAATAAAGTTTTCCGTGGAAAATTTGGGTTTTTTTTCGAAAAATGTAAATATCTCGGAAACTACTTGTTTCCCAGATTCCAAAAAAATCATGCTTATTCAACGTAAAAAAGGTACATTGTCATAAAATTTCATGTAAATTGAATTATTTTTACGAGAGAGAAAAATAAAAAATCGAAAAATCGGTTTTCCGCCATTCTCTCGGAAAATTTATGATGAAAAATGCCTTGTATGAAAGTTTTAGATTTTCTTACTATCTACATCTTTTGTGAAGGATATTTTTTGCTAGGAGGTCACGTTTCGCCGAAAATCGCAAAAGACCACTTTCAACCCCTAAACAGCATCCCCATTTCACGAATTCACATTTTCTCGTGTTTAATTTTTGTTTTTTCTCTTCTTTATAACCTTAACTAAATCCCCGACTGGTCCTTGCCTGTAACTAATTTTTTTTTTCAGCATTCAAAATCCAATTTCAATTCAATTCAAAAAGATTTATTAACATTTTAGTTACAAAAAATGCGCCTGAGTTGGAACCCGGTTCAGAGCCGGCCACTCCACCACGGCGCGCAACGCCGTGGTAGATGGGTGGCCGGGTGGGGCAGGTCCAGCCTCGGCTAGAACCATAAGTAAAATGGGTGGAGTTTAGGGCTCCTGTTTTAATAAGAAATCAAACTTAAACCTAACAATTTATTGAAAAATAATCATGAACGATTTTAAAATACTTAGAACTACTTAGAAATAAATAGAAAATGGCGAATTTTTGTTTAAACGCGCACACGTGCACTGGCGCACACGCGCACTGTTTTAAGAGGTCGGGTTACTAGTACGGGAAAAACTCAATGAAAAAACCCGTTCGAACAAATGATCCGATAGTCTACCTGCCTTCGGAAAGGTAGGGTGAAGGGGAAGTTATGATTTAAAAGGTTTTGATTTGTAAGAAGTTATTGGTCGAGAGGGGATTTTAAAAAGACCAAAAAGAAACAAACGAACAAAAATAAGACTAATAGAGAGAATAGAGAAGGGGTTTGAGAGTAAAAGGTGGTGAAAGGCAAAAGGTGGTGAAATGAAAATTTTGGTATAGGAAAGATTTGGCTAGGGAGGTTGCTGAAAGATAGGCAACGCCTTGTATGGTAATGGGTGTCTTATATCGAAAAGTATGGCATTATGCTGTTTGATTCGTGTTATGTCTCGAGTTAGCGGACTGTCGCCCAATTTGAATTGGTAGAATTTTTGGGATGTTTCCCGGACGAAGTCCGCTAGTGGGGTTATGTCGTGGCAACGTGCGTAGAGGTCTCTACCGGAGTCTGAAATGAGGCGCATACATTTATGTTCTAAAACTCTAAGTTTCCGCATTGTCGTGGCCGGGATGCTGCACCACACCGGCGCCGCGTATGTGATGGCCGGCCTGATCACCATCGTATACAACAATTTTTTATTTGTCCTGTTTAGTCAGCTACCCCGCGCCAGGAGCGGATACAGACTCCTAGACATGGAGTAGACCTTTCGTACAGTCTTGTTAACGTCGATGTTAAACGTCAGTCTTCTGTATAAGTTCACCCCCAGATACTTCACGCACCTTTTAATTGGAATTTGTCGACCCCCTATCGAAATTGGTGTTAAGATGCGGTTCTCATTGAACCGGCGCGTGAAGAGTATGGACTCCGACTTTTCGGCGTTGATCCGAATCTTCCACTTGTCGTAATACGCCGTGGCACGGGCCATGTGCGCTTTCTGCAGCATGTTCGCTGCTTGTGCATTATGCGAATGCGCGTACATAGCCGTGTCGTCGGCGTACTTGGCAAGGTTCGTGTTCGGGAACTGCGGAAAATCGGAGACCTTCCGCTTTGGCACTAGCCTATACATCGCTGCTCCACATTGCTGTACTGGGAATGTTAGATTTAGCATTCTGAGCTAGCATAGATGTATCTTTCCCTTTTATAATCACTGAAACATTACCAGCAAATATTGTCACAAAGCAGTCTGCTATAGTCACTAGAGCATTTATGAAAACGGTAAATAATAGTCACCTCAACACACTATCCTGTGGCACTTCAGTATTAATGGTTATTTTATATGACTGAAACTTTTTGCTTTCACCACTTGTAAACCCTGATTTCTGATCTAGGGTCAAACAATTGATATCTATCAGAAAAGATGCGCCTTTAAAAAGAAAATTGACCTATTCATGCACTTTGGTCACCATATTTTTATATTTGAGGTGTTTCACCAGCGTACGTTCGCACTGTATATAAAGCTAAAAAGTTGAATGTGTCTTCCTCTTATCTTCGTACCTTCGTCCGAATATGAAAAACAACCTACGAGCTAAATTTTAGGAAAGCATCCAAAATCCTTAAAATTTAAACTCAAGGGTAAGTTATAGGGTCTAAAACACATCTATCCTGGGTAACGTCACGTGTGGTTATGCAGTCTAGTTTTATATGAGCTATCTGTGTTAACAGCCTGAGTAGTCGTCAATTTGATGTTTCTTTCGGCAGGTACGAAAATCTCGATGACATACATTGCTGTTAAAAATCAACAACTTATAATAACTTTGTAGAAAATTTTGTGACCTTAGATGAAACAGAATGAATGTGCCCTTGCTATCATGAAATCAATCATAAACAAATTTATTCGGGATAGATAATTTTAATCGGGTCACCTTGTATCTGATCACTTAGGAATAGCAACAGGTTGAGCCAAGTATGCCGGTTTAAAAGTTTTGAGGAAGAAACAGGTTTATGTGTCTGAGCCATATAAATCTTTCATTAGGATCAACAATGTTTTGTTTTAGTAATCTAAAAATATGACAGTTATAGGATATACTTTATGAATAAATATCTTACAGAAATCTGTAACAATTTAATTATAATTATTTCACAGTACCTAATCTTCCTAAACAGTTATTATTAACATAGAAAAATATTGATAATTATTTTGCTGATTAAAGTAATATTGCATTTTAAACACAGGAAACCAGAAAAGGGCATCACACTCTAACATCGACCTTAAAACCATATTTTTCCCACTTACATATTACAATTACTGGCAATCCGACATAAATCAAGGATTTACTTATATAATGCAAGTTTTATTTTATACAAGCTATTCATCAAACTTTCGACCTTTGTGCGATGAGAAGATTCTAAGGTTATATGTAATATGAATTAATACTATTCTTTATTAATCATATAAAAGAAGCCAGTGGTAATTAAACGTGCATTGTGTTCATTGCTACAGAAGAGTAAACAACTTAAAATACACCACAATATGAAGATCATTGTTGCATTAGTTAGTGTCTGTATAATTGTTTCTACAGCCAAGGTAAGATTATTTTTTTAACATTTAAAAATTGTTGTTGTTGTACTGATACTGACAATAAATAAACAAAAAGAATAAATAGGGAAAATATATATAATTGACATTTGTGTAACAGCGTATAAGGCGTCAAAACTTTAAACTAAGCTTAAAATAATTTCTGATTTGTAATTTAAAAAAATATGTATCCACCGGCGTAGTGTCTCTTTTGCTTAACCCTTTGCCTGTCAATATTTTTTTGGCTGTCTCACGAGAAACTTTTAACATCTCTAAAATTGGTAGATTTTCGATTCTTATTGTACACTTATAGGTAAATAGACGCAAAACTTAGAAATAATATCATATGTCATATGTAATGATACATTTCTTTTATGAGTAATTTTTGCAATAAAAGATCTTCTTCAGTTTCCATATGATTTTGATACTGGCTTTTACTCTCGAGGGGTGAAAACCAGCCCTAAATCCAAAAATTTAATATTTAAAAAAGTGTAACTGATTTATTTTTAAATCGTAGTATGTATGTTTTTGGGGTCGCTGATTACATATCAAAATTTGAAAATTCGAGTGCAAAAAAATTGAGCATTTAGTTAACGAGTATTACATTACATGAGATTTTTTTTTTACTTATTTGCTATCACAGTAAAAAAGGGGACATTTTTATTTGAAAAAATGTGAAGTTGATTGATTTTGTCGGCCAAACTTTTTTTGCTATAGAAACAAAAAGCATTTGAATTAAAAATTTTAATTTTATTGAAATATTTAAGGAAATAACAAAAATTTTACGTTTTTTCGAAAATATCATTAAAGTGAAAATTTTTCTAGAGCAAGTGCTTTAAATGGACAAAAAATGAGAGCATCTAGGTAATGGTATAATATATCAACCAAAAACAGTATTTTTGTGTCATAATGCCATAATTTAACATGTAAATTACTCAAATTACTTTCACATCTCCAGAGTTATTAATTCTACAGAAATAATGTTTTCTCTAAAGGCGATACTTTTGTAGCTCTTGGACAGCCTACTGTCGTCATTTTCGAGTTGAAACGATGAAAAATTCTATAGAAAATTTTTCCTCAAAATGTGTGTTCTTTTTCAACTTCGATAGTTATCGTTAAAAAGTGGTCTGGCCTGCGGACCATACTAGTGTATCCTAATGAATTTGGACCCTTTAAAACCAAATCCGTAGTCAGAATTGTCAGATTCGCTAGTTCTTCGCCCCTAACCCTAAAAAACACCCCCAAGGCAAAAAGAATGTGGTCTGTCCTCCGGACCAGATTGGTGTGGAGCCAATCTGACAATTCTGACTTCAGATTCGGTTTCAGCGGATCCAAATACACAAGGTTACACTGATCTGGTCCGTAGGATAGACCACTTTTTGGTTTTGGGGGTGTTTTTTTGGAGTTGTAGGTGAAAAAGAGCGAATCTGACAATTCTGACTTCGGACTTGGTATCATAGGGTCCAAATACATATGGATACACTGGTATGGTCCACAGGCCAGACCACTTGCTTGAGGGTGAAAGACGAGATAACCTGACTTCGGATTCAGTTTCAGCGGGTCCAAATACATAAGAATACACTAATCTGGTCCTCAGGCCATACCACTTTTTTTACTTTGGGAGTGTTTTGGGGTAAGGGGTGAAAAACAAGCGAATCTGACAATTCTGACTACGGACTCTGTTTCAGAATGTCCAAATACATAAGGATACACTGGTATGGTGCGCAGGCCAGACCACTTTTTTTTTTGGTGGGGGGTGCACTTTTCGGGTAACGAATAAATCTGACAATTCTGACTTCGGACTTGGTATCATAGGGTCCAAATACATATGGATACACTGGTATGGTCCACAGGCCAGACCACTTGCTTGAGGGTGAAAGACGAGATAACCTGACTTCGGATTCAGTTTCAGCGGGTCCAAATACATAAGAATACACTAATCTGGTCCTCAGGCCATACCACTGTTTTTTACTTTGGGAGTGTTTTGGGGTAAGAGGTGAAAAACAAGCGAATCTGACAATTCTGACTACGGACTCTGTTTCAGAATGTCCAAATACATAAGGATACACTGGTATGGTTCGCAGGCCAGACCACTTTTTTTTTTGGGGGGGGGGGGTGCATTTTTCGGGTTAAGGGTTAAAAACGAACAAATCTGAAAATTCTGACTTCGGATTCGGTTTCAACGGGTCCAAATATAGAAGGACACTTTAGTCTGGTCCGCGGGCCATACCACTTTTTTTTGTGTGGCTTTGTAATTAAAACAAATATTTATTATACTCTGATACAATATTTATTTAGTTTGATAAACTGAACTGACTTTTAGTTTCTAAACTAGTTTCTAAACTAGTTTCTCATTTTGAGAATCTGTTTTTCTATAAAACAATGTTCTTAACGGTATTGAGGAAAATATTCTAACGCGAGTTTTTTCTAGTTCTGCTCCAAAGCAGAGCCTGATTATCCAATAGGCTAACTAGGCAATAGCCTAGGGGCGCCAATGCGTCAAGGGGCACTTCAGCAGTTCAACAGGGGCGTGCCATCCATGTGTGCATATGCATATGTGTAAGGGGTCATTTTGCGCTCCCCGCTCATCAATTTTCATAAATTTTCATAGATTTCACACACGCGCAAATATATCATTAGCCTAGGGGCGTGCCAATCCTTAATCTGGCCTTGCCCTCAGCACAGTGAAAAGCAATTATGAAAGAAAGTAGACGTTTTATTTTAACTAAAATTCCCATTTTTTAAATCTGTACACATTCTAGAGATGTTACTCAATATTAAGATTTTTTTTGCAACTTATACTATAACAAGTGATACCGAAAAAGTTAAAAAAAGTAAATAAAATTGTACTTTTATGTAAAAATGCCATTTTAGACGATAATATAAAATTCGTGGTACACTGAACATACAGAATATACAGAATATACAGAACGTACATTCAACATTTCTTAAATTATCATTAGTGCTCTGTCAAATATTTTATCATTTCCAGACAATAATAAAATAGCCACAGGTGGTAGCCTAATTAATCTTTTAAAGGAACTGTAGTGAGTTGTGCTATATCCTAGTAAAATTTTAGTATTTTTTTGCATTCGCTTTCAAATTAACGTTCATTTAACAAATGTTATAAGGTATAAAGGTATAAAGGGGAGGGGTTAAAAATAGCGTAATTTTGCGAACGTATTTATTGAGCGGCCCCTAGATAATTATAAATAATTTTTTACTTATCGCGTTTAAATGAGATGCGTCTTGAATTATCAATGAGTCACTAATGGTGAAGTTTTCACAAATACCAAAACAGATTCTCACTCATCCTTGATGATTCCAACTTGGTTAGCCAAATGCTGAGTATAGTGCCTACTATTATTGGTCTATATAAAAACTATTTCGGTGACAAAAAGACGTCTAATTTTTAATAATTACTGTTGTTATAGGCGGAGCTGGAGATTACAGATGAGCAGAAAGGTAAAATCGCTGAATACCACAAGGAATGTTTAGCTCAATCAATTGGTACTGAAGAGATGTTGACTAAACTGCTGGATGGTGTATTTCCCGAAGATCAAAAATTCAAAGAATACCTTCTATGCTTATCTAAGAAAGCTGGTTTCCAGAATGAAAATGGAGAAGTTCAAAAGGAAGTTATTATTACGAAACTTGGTAATACCATTAATGATCTTTCTAAGGCGAAAGAGTTGACAGAAAGCTGCCTCACGCACGAGGGAACACCCACTGATATAGTTCATAAAGTTGTGAAATGTATTCACGACACTACCCCCAGTCACGTAATTCTTGTTAGGTAGAAGTAAATGGCAGAAAATTAAGCAAACTTGATGAATTGAAAAAGTTTTTAAAACTTCATATGTGCATTTTCCAATTATATCACTATGTATCTATATACTACAAAGAAATTTTATTTCTTTTGTTTTGTATTATTGCAATAAAATAGGTTTGTAATTTTTAATAATTATTTTCTTGTAATGTAGAGTGGCTGAAATATTTGAACATTTTGCAGTACAAGAGCATATTCACATGCAATTTAGTCCAAACTTGTAAAGCATTGTTTTGCATGCTTCTGCAAAAAAATCAAAATACGACTTAGGTGCAGTTTACAAAGTGCATTGAATTAAGAGCAACATATAATCATTATAATCATTAGTGATTGATTAATCACTCATTTTGAATTGAGCAAGATTGGGTGGCATTTTTCCATATAAGAGTTTACTAAATAGAATATATCTCGCGCTTTCACACGTCAGAGATTTACCACAAATTCTTCCACTTCTTCAATAAATTTTTCCTCAAAAATAGAGATATCTTCAAATTCAGAATGAAGTCCGTTATGTTTAAGTAAATAGACTACGACGCTTCTCCATTATTTAACTGTTCTCAATCTAAGACGGTTAATATTCAGTTTACAAGAAACTCATAGCAAACTATCCAGTGGTACTAAATTCAGCCTTATTGTTCTGAAGAAGATGTTTTGGATGTTTCTCCTTTTGCTTTTGATAAGCTAGAAATTTTTCGCTTACTCGTCCAATTTGAGTAGCACCGACGATGATATGCTACCTCTTCATCTCTCGATCAAATGTGTTATAGTCTCACGGTATTAATGAAATATTAGTAACATCTCCAACCTACTTCACTCTTCACTTTCACTTTTAAGTGATTCTGGCCCTATATCTGGCCCTACATGTGCTTACTTTTTCACCGCTTACGAATTTTTCATAGATAACAGTAACAAGTTTTCATAGTAGAACCTTCGTTGCTTGATGTCCTCCACTTCATCCAAAGTTAGTCTTCCACTGCGTCCACGATTATTTACACTGTACACTGTTTTTTTTTTTACTTTTGGTCATTGATCATGAACTGAAATTTAGAGACAAAGAATTTACCTAAATAAATCCAATCCAATCATAAAAAATGAATGAATGAGAAAAACAACGATAACACAGACACACAAAAAAAAGTGGTCTGGCCTGCAGACCAAACCAGTACGTCCTTATGTATTTGGACCCGCTGAAACCGAATTCGAAGTCAGAATTGTCAGATTACTTCTTTTTTCACCCTTAACCCCAAGAAAACACCCCCCAAAAAGTGGTCTGGCCTGCGGACCATACCAGTGCATCCTCATGTATTTTGACCCTCTAAAACCGAATCCGAAGTCAGAGTTGCCAGTTTCTCTCGTTTTTCACCCCTAACCCCAAAAATCACCCCCTCCCCAAAAAAGTGCTCTGGCCTTCGGACCAGATCAGTGTATCCTTATGTAGTTGGACCCGCTGAAACCGAATCCGAAGTTACAATTGTCATATTGGTTCATTTTTCACCCCCAACCCCCTGTCCGGAGGATCATACCAGTGGCAGTGTATCCTTATGTATTTGGTAAGCATATACTGGTCTGGTAAACTTTTTTTATTTTGGGGGTGTTTTTTTGGGTTCAGGGGTAAAAAACGACCTAATCTGACAATTCTGACTTCGGATTCGGTTTCAGCGGGTCAAAATACATAAGAATGCACTGATCTGGTCCTCAGCCCAGACCACTTTTTTTGGTTTTGGGGGTGTTTTTGGGATAAGGGGTGAAAAACAAGCGAATTTGACAATTCTGACTTCGGATTCGGTTTCAAAGGGTCAAAATACATAAGGATATGACCACTTTATTGGGGGGGGGGGGGTGTTTTCTTGGTATAAGGGGTGAAAAAAGAAGTAATCTGACAATTCTGACTTCGGATTCAGTTTCAGCGGGTCAAAATACATAAGGATACACTGGTCTGGTCCGCAGACCAGACCACTTTTTTTTGTTTTGGGGGTGTGTAATTAATGACGGGGATACATACTTCTCATTTGGGGGTTGATCAAGACATTTTTGTAACTCAGACAGCACAAGAGAGACCCCAAAGAGTAGGGAAAAGTAACACGAGGAAACACATAGGATTTACGAGACTAAACTACAGCATAATTCCAGTTTCTTTTATAAAAAGCAAAGGACTATTGTATATTTCCCTTGATCCAATTGACATAAATTTAGTAAATTAAATTGAGCGAGAGATTTGCAATCTTCAATAATTTCTTGTATTCATTTAGTTTAGGAAACTTTGTATTTTGGACAGCCTAAGAACACTTGATCAACGTAGAAGTATCAATGTTGTAATGTATTTCTTAGAACAGGAAGATTCGTCGTGTCAAAATTGATCAGTGATATCTTTATGAATTAAACTGTATCTAGTGGAGTTTGTGAAAAATAATATTTCCATAAAACGACTTATGCCTGGAATTCTTCAATATCGTCTGTGTTACTTATGCATAACTTTATCATACAGAAGCGACCTGAATTAGCACCTTCTTTATCCACTTGTTCATTATACCGTAGGCCAATATGCGCTTTCACCCAGAAAAGTTAACATCCTTTCCTGAAGAACTGCTGCTACACTATTTGTGTCATGTGCGCTTAATATTACACACTACACTGAATATCTAATAACATAGGATAAAACATTTTACGCATTGTTGTACAAAAACATTTATATCCTAAATATATCAAATTAATTAATTTTTAATATCACCTAATTTAGGTAACAGCACGCCTATGAGTGATACAATTTTTTGGTTTAATAAAATTTTCGATGCATCTTTGTATAATTTACAAATTTATAATTTCTTGCATTTTTTTTTCCAGATCTGTAATATTCTCCAAGTTTTTTGATAATAGTGCGAAAATTCGTCTCAATCTTGAAAACGAAGATTTCCATGCATGCAGTTTTTTTCAAAATTCCATTTATTCGTTAAAAGAAAAACGAGTCCGAGAAATTTTCATTTGGATGTTCAATTCTCTAGTAATTAGTAATTTTTTTATTCCAGTTTAGAAACAATTTACCTCAAGCTGATTTCATTGATTTCGCTAAGTTCTATAACAAATATACGTCTAAAGTAGCAATCAAAGAATAAAAACTTTCAATGTTAGACCACCTCGTATTAATCTTAAAATAATGTAGGGACTACTTGCTTATGTACTTGCCAATAGCAAAAAAAATTAACTCGTAGGAATTGATTTTTAAATGTATATTTTTATTTAGCAAAATGTACATTATTAAAGAGCACAAATAGGGTTTTCCCAGAAGAAAATTATTGCTGAAGTACTTAATTCACTTAAAAAAATGATTTATAGCATATTTATAATCTTTTTAATTTTACTAATAGTAACAAAAAAAAACTTGAAGTTTAAAAAATATTGAGTTCATTTTAAACAGCCATAAATTAGCGCGTGGTGACGTCAACGCCCTAAAATCCAATAAAAAGTCGGCTACATTGTTGCATAAGATTGCCGTTTCATTTCAAAGTCTACTTTAGGTAAATTATCAGCGGCACCTTTAACATCCCTCTTCCAATTTTGATCGTAAAGTTGATAAAAAATAAACCAGAAATTGATAAAATGATAATATTTTCACTCCAAACAATCCAAACATCAAAATATAAATAAAGCACAGAAAAGGTAAACAATAAAGTTTTAGGTTAGTCATCTGATGTCTACCGTCACTGCAGAAGCAGGTGAAGGTTAAATCTAAACTACAAAATATCAACGACTCTTTTACGCTTTTACGAATAACTTGTGCACAGACTTGTGTGGCTTTTATTTAGACTCTGAGAGGCCACTGCTTTAGACCAATCACAGTACAAGCAAGAAAAGAGGAAATTCTGAGGAAAGCTTCCTTTAACACACAGATAGAACCTATTACCAACTAATTATATCCATAATCTCATTGATTTTCCGGGTAGATACGTAATTCTGGCGCGTAAAAATGCCCGTTTTAAAAAGCTCTGAAATTGCAGCAAGTTGTTTTAACGATATTTTCTTAGAAGTAATTGTTATTAGAAAAGTAAATTGTTGTAAATTAATAGAATGTTTTATTATATCATTTTCACGACATAAAATGTTAAAATAAAACTAATGGGAAAACCTTATACAAAAAAACGATAATTAGTTTCTTGTTAAAGATACACAAAACACTACAGTCAGGAAACACGAAAGAAGAGTATCACGCGTCAGCATCAACCTTAAAATGTTAATTCTTTCTGCTTAAAACAGGATAATTCGTAAGTCGACATTGAACTTACTTAATTTACTTATATAGAGCAAGTTTCATTTTTTGCAAGCTGGTCGCCAAACTTTCGACCTTGTGCGAGATGTTAAGGTTATATATAACATAAAGCGTAAACTGAAATGATTCTTTATTAATCATATAAAAGATGTGTATAAAAGTGGTAATTAAATGTATAGTGGGTGTATTACTATTTAAGAGCAAAGCAATTAAAATATAACATGAAGACCATTGTTTCATTTGTCACTACTATGATTGTTTCTGTAGCCGCGGTAAGATTTCTGTTTCAAATATTTAGAAACTGTTTCAGTTTTATTGTTTGATATTAAAAAAGAATAAACGTAAATAAATAGAAAACAACACGTATAAGAGTGACGTATTTGCCATGTTTTATAATAAGAAAAATAATATTTATTTATAATTTATATCAACATACAGTATTACAGTAATTTGTTTATATCTAAATATATGTTTATTTCAGCCTAGGTATCAGGGTCTATGGTATCCACCGTAACCTCTCAAATTCTTTAAATATATACTGTCATGTTTGCAGTTTTATTTCGTATGTTATTTAAAGGACATGCCACATAATTGTTGTGTGGCACAATGTTCATCTGTTGCTAACAAAAACAAAGACCTGGTGTTTCATAAATTCAATCAATTCAAGCATCAATTTGTAGCAAATCACCACACAAAACAATATACAATAAGGATGGCAATAGCATTGAATAAGTTATGGTACCTAAATGCTCTGTTGCGTCTACACTGAGTGAAATGTGTTGTTAATTCATTTCTCTTAATTTCAGGATACACTCAAAAAAACGTGTATTTAGAGTTGGAGAAATATTTTCAATTGAGTTGGGCACTAGCTTTTATCCATGAGAATTTTAATTATCGGTTAATGTTTTCAAGATCCCAAAATGAGTGGAAATAAAACTCACAAATCCAAACTTAACATGATAAACATCAACAGTGTCTACACAAAAGTGAGGTTGATTGGAATACCATTTAAAAAATGGAGATGCGAATTAAAATTTGGTTCTGGCAGAAAGTCTTGCTTTCGTCTCTGTGCAGTTATTGCACTCTGTGATAAAACTTTTATCAATAGGTATTTATTCATCGGATATCCTGAAATGTTACTGTCTTTTCAAGCATCATCTGTCATTATTTCATTTTCTGTCTATCAAATTATCCTTTTCTGTTTGACGAGGGAGTTCTGAGTTCTTCAAAAATAGGGTATTAATATAATGATATAAAATTCCAAAATTGGATAATATTTAGAAATATAGTACTAAAATTAGCAAATATCGGCCATGCCATGTCGCTTTCACGAAATAAATTTGACATTTTTCTTTTAATGTATTAGGTCCCCACTCCTACCCAGTGTATGTAAAACTCATGGAGGTAGAATATAAATAAGGAGTAGCCATAAAGCTTATATCCTACAGTGAGAAACGGTCGCAGACGTTTCGATCATATTAAAATGAGGAATGTGCTGCCACATTCTGCTTCTTATGTCAACTCCTTACTTATTTAACCTCCTTGGTAAAACTAATCAAATTTGAATTACGTTGTTGGATTGAGTTATTATGTCATTACAAATTTTACTATTTGCGGAAATTCTTCAAATAGCTATATTGGGACAAAGGACCACTGAATATGAATACCGTATTCTTTTTATTTTTCTACAAAAATAAGCAACACCTTTATTATTCTTTATAATTATTTATTGGTGGCATACAGTGGCTACTCGTAACTTATTCAGTGGATAAGTTTATCATTTGCAATGCTAATTACGAGTGAACAGTGCTTGAGGATTTTTAATATTGAAAATATTTTTAGTTTCCTAAATGGAGTCTGAATTCGTGAAAAGTGCTAGGTTGCCTCGTAACGGATGACTGCAGCATGACACAAACAAGATTATTAAGCTACAGGTTGCCTGGTAATGATTAAAAATCTAACATCATTTTCAATATCCCTCCCTGTTTGCATCTTTGTGAAAGACTAAATTTTTTTACATGACTATCTATAATATAAAATCACTGACATGTGGTTCTGTATGTTAGTAAAAAATACCCCTAATTTCTTTTAATACCTACCGACCACCTAGAAACCTAAACTTCGCTACATACAGCTTGGCACCTAAGATTGACGAAATCGACGAAAATTCAAGAAATTCAATATGGCGTATGTAATATGGTGGTCTTAACGTAAAGGCAGCTTTTCACGTTTGGGCCTTCCAAACAGGACAGAAACTTGAATTTCTTTGGAGTGATTCCATATCATATCAATAGCCGCTAAAAGTCGAGTTATTAAAAGAATACATCTTAGGTTGAACTTGAAAAGCAAGCGTTTTTCTCCGGCGTAGTTTATGGTTTTATTAGTTTAGTGGTGTCCTTAAAGACCAAATAATTTTTAAAAATCAAACACTTAGATAATCAAGAAGAGAATTCCTCGATATTTGAAATAACACACAAAAGTGGCATTTGGAATGCAACATCGGGGATGCAGCATTTTTGCTATCTTTACACACTTTCTTCATTCGATTCCTGACCCATCGTTCCTGACCTTTCAAATGTAAGCTCTTGGGCCCTCAAAATCTTCTTGTATGCTGAAGCAATGAAAATGAAGGTAGAAAACTCGTTTTACGAAAAACATTATTAGGGCGAGTTGTACCAATACGTTAAGAGTAGTGTCGCCAAAACGATAACCTTGAATTTTAAGGTTATCAGGCGCACTTAATCCCGTAAAACTCAAACTAGGTCATGGGGTGGTTTAAGACCGGGTTAGTAAAAATATAATTTCAGATTTTAACATTTCCGTCTTTAGTATTCAATGTATATTGTAATTACTTAATAATAGTTTTATCAGCCACTGTATCTTCCTCCAACTCAAAATTATCCATTTTTTTGTTATAACCTACGACCTGTGAGATATTAATATTTCTAATGCATTTGACACAACTTGACAAGTTTTTTATATTTCATGTATCTCAACTGTCAATACCCTCACATCGCTAGTAACTTGTACTCTTGCACTTATGCCACAGAAAAGAAAACTACCAGAAGCGACACTTAAGCTTTCCGTCCAAATTCCATTGAGGCCATCTTCTTGTGGGTATTTTCGTCAGTTCATTTATTAAAAAATATAGGTATATTGTTGGATATTATGTCACAGAATGTTAGGTTAAAACAATACATAAACTGACCGAAATATCTCCAAAGAGATGGTGAAGGTCACAAAAATTGATCAGGAAACATCAAAGGCTGTGTGAAGAGCGTTGCTTCTGGTAGTACCTTATTCTGTGCTTATACTTGGTTTATTTTATGTTTGTTAACTCCAGGATTAATTCACATGGTACAACTCGAGAAATTTTTAAACCAGTGTTAAATTTGAATACAGCGTTAGCTTAACACCGGGTTAGGGTAGTTTGATACAACTCGCCCTTACTGTGTAGCGTAGGTTAATAGATTTCAAGCTGTGAAAGAATAATTACTTCAACAACTTCAGCCGATCAGGAGATATTTCAACCAAGGACGAATCCAGCCTTCGAGTCAGGGGAGTTACTGGCTCCAAAATCACAATTCACCATGACACATGACATTTGACACATTTACTTATTTTGTTAGTTTAGTGTGTTAAAAATCAAATCGTACACATATGGTGTTCGATATTAAAACGATACTTGGTATTACAGTTCCTACCTTATGGCTGTTGTTGGTAGCCTCGCGTGGAATTCTTGGTTTCGTATTCGGCAGGAACTGCAGCTACTGATAGTGGACTGTCGGGGAACACTGAACACAAATTTTAGAGTATGCACGTTGCACTAATGCACCGTATAAATTATGAGTTTAAATTTGCACTTCAATAATGCGGGTAAGCGATCGTTCATGTGAACATGTATATGAGTCGGTTTGCTACTACTTCTTGTCGCAGCGTTTCCTGGTACCGGCCTCGTCGGGAGCCGAGGTAGAGGTTTTTGCAGTACCAAGTATGTACAAAAAAGAGAGAACGCGGCAACAAGTAAGATTTAATATTATATCAAAAATTATATTAACAGGTAATAATAATAATAAAAAAATAAGCTAATCTAAATAAACTTAAAATAATTTACTGTCGGGCGTTGGTGAATTCCGAACATTCCGCCGACCTTTAAAAGCATGATTTTAAACAGGGTTATAAATAGGTAGTGGACATAGTTTAACCAGAGGTCTTTTAAATACGCCCTGCTGAGTCTGAACTGTGGCTACACGGAGGACACCGTCTGCACCAGGATGTGTTTCTAAAGTGCGACCTAAATGCCCCCCCCCCCGCATGGGGGGTGAAAGTTCATTTTTTAATAGCACCATTGTGCCAGGTCCTGCAGGGGTAGATGAATGAGTCCATTTACCACGCTGATTAAATGTATGCAGGTATTCCCTGTGCCAGCGGGATCAGAAGTCCTGGTGAAGGCGTTGAATTAATTGCCACCTATTTAAACGATTTAATTTCACATTGGTTAAATCTTCCTCTGGAAGTGTTGTTAATGGTTCAAGTGTCAAAAAATGACCTGGTGTAAGTGCAGATAAATCATTAGGATCTGAGCTAACAGGCGTAAGGGGACGTGAGTTAAGCAATGATTCGATTTGCACTATTACAGTATATAGCTCCTCGTAGGTAAGTATCTGCTCACCTATGACACGAGACAAATGAGTTTTAACCGACTTAACACTGGCCTCCCACAATCCCCCGAAATGGGGCCCGGACGGCTGGTGAAAATGCCATTGAATGCTTTCTGGCCGCATTTTGAAAAAGTTGTACAATATATTTTTCTGCTCTCACAAAATTCGTACCACAATCACTATATAAATTAGAGCAACGGCCACGACGGGCAATGAATCGTCGAAGGGCGGCTAAAAATGCTTCGGTAGTCATATCCGAAGCGAGTTCCAAATGTATTGCCTTGGTGACAAAACAAACGAATACGCAAATGTACGATTTAATCGTTTCTGCGCCTCACATTTATTTAAAGTTATTTTAAAAGGACCGCAATAGTCAATCCCAGTCTCGGAAAAAGATTTTATTTGAGAAATCCGAGATGGCGGCAAGTTGCCCATAGGGGGCTAAAACGGTACAGGTTTGAGTCGCCAACATTTGAAACATTTAGACAAAATTTTACGTATAGCGCGTCTAGGAGATAGTATCCAAAAATTTTGTGCGAGTGAAAAATGCATAGTTTGAACTCCGGGGTGCATATGTTTATTATGAACGTCTTCAATTATGAGATCAGTTAATCGACTACAACGGGGTAATAAGATAGGATGTTTTTGGTTGTACGTAAGTTGAGAATGACGTAGCCTACCGCCGACCCTGAGAACACCCTCTTGGTCTAAAAACGGACTTAATTTTCTTAAATATTTGGATACATTGCGGCCGTTTTCTAACCGTGTGATATCTTCACCAAAAAAAGTGTGCTGAACTCGTTTAACGAATAATAAGAAAGCGCGTTGGAGTTTATAATTTGTGAAATCGTTAAATTTTCGAATATTATGAGGAGATTTTGAATTGTAAATGAACCGTAACACGTATGCGAAAATGTGTTTAATTTTTGATAGGGATGAGTATTTCTGAAGTAGAGATTCCAACGAATCTAGATTAATTAATGTGATTAAGGCGAATTTTTTTTCTTCTTCGACCACCTCAGGCGAAAATGTCGTAGTTGAAGAACTTAGAGATGCAAAAGGGGGCCAAATGTGGTGTGATGATTGCAGAAATGCGGGACCTGTCCACCAAAGTGGACAATTTCATAATTCTCTGGGTAAAAGTCCCCGTGAACCACAATCCGCAGGATTGTCTGCAGAGGGTACATGATGCCATATAGCGGGAGATAATGTCTGTTGAATATGAGACACGCGGTTGCTAACAAATGTTTTCCATTTGTGAGGAGAGGACGTTATCCACGAGAGCGCTACAGTGGAATCTGACCACGCGAAAAGCTTACTAAAATTTAATTTATCTTTATAAGTATCACAAACAAACGACATTAAATTTGCTAATAGAACGGCTGTACACAGTTCTAATCGCGGAATTGAGATGCGTTTTAAAGGACTGACCTTTGATTTTGCACATACAAAATAGGTAGAAATATTCCCATCTGAATTGATTAGTCTAAAATAAACAACCGAACAATAACCGAGTTCGCTAGCATCGCAGAAACCATGTACTTCACAGGGTCTATAATTTTCCGTAATTAACTGTCGAGGTAAACTAACCTTTGATAAATAAGTTATTTCCGAAATATATTTTGACCAAATTTGTTGGATATTATTTGGGGGAGATTGGTCCCAATCTAAACCTAGGGACCACAATCGCTGTATTAAATATTTTACAAAAAATGTTACGGGAGAGAGTATACCCAGTGGGTCAAAAACTCTAGGTATATTTGATAAAATATTGCGTTTGGTACAAATTTTGTCCAAAGGAGTAACCGAAAATATAAATGAGTCTTGAGAGGGGTGCCACTGTAAACCTAAAATTTTTAGAGGACTCTCAGATTCCAAGTCAAACGAAAAATTGGCATTATATAAATCTGAGCTAGGGAGGTGAGCTAATAAACGTGGATCGTTACTGGCCCATTTTCTAAGTTCAAAGCCACCCGATTTTAATAAAAGAATAAGTTCCCTTTGAAGGGAGAGGGCTTGTTCGTAGGTATTAGCACCAGTGACTATGTCGTCTACGTACATATCTGTGGCTAAGATTTTAGCAGCGTGCGGGAAATTTTGGTTTTCATCTTGCGCTAATTGTAAAAGGGTGCGGAGCGCGAGAAAGGGAGAAGATGAGACTCCATATGTAACCGTATTTAATTTATAATCCTGAATAGGATCATTAGGAGAAAATCGCCATAGGATGCGCTGAAAATCTCTATGGCTTTGATTGATCAAAATCTGTCTATACATCTGTTTTATGTCGGCCACAAAAACATAAGAATGTAAGCGAAAATTCAAGAGAATGGTGGCAATATTTTTTTGTAATTTCGGGCCTACTAAAAGTGAATCATTAAGTGAAATGCTTCCTGGAGCTTTAGCTGAGGCATCAAACACTACCCTTAATTTGGTGGTAGTGCTATCGGGTTTTAATATACAATGATGCAGAATATAATAAGGATTATATATTTGGCAAGGAGTATTTATAATTTCCATATGACCCGAGTTCAAATAATCTTGCATAAATTCAGCGTAAAGATTTTTTAGTGTGGGTGTGGGTGGGGGTGTGTGGGTGTGTTATTTTCTAAGCGACGTTCGAGAGAGAGAAATCTACGCAAGGCAAGTGAACGTAAATCGCCAAATGAGGGTACAGGGTCGCGAAATGGAAGAGACTATATATCTCCCGGTCTCACTTCGTTGAGAATTTTCAGAAAATAATTTTTCGCAGAGCTGGTCATCATTAGAAACGGACGAGACTGAAGGTACTTCTTCGATTTCCCAAAATTTCTTAAGAGTATTTTCTAACGAGAGAAAATTATCCGTTGTGCAAAAGAAAGTATTTAAGTCTGGCTTGCAATATTTTACCGGCCCCATTAAAACTCAACCAAATATAGTATTAAGAGCGGAGGGCTCATTAATATTACCAGTAAGACGTCCACTCTGCAATATTTGAGGGAAAATATCTGCTCCTAATAATAAATCTATGGTACCGGGTGTACCAAAAAATGGATCTGCTAAATTTAAATTAGCTAGGTGAGAAACAGAGTTAATGGAAATATTGCCAGTGGGCATTTCATTACATATTTTAGGTAAAATTACTGCATCAATGGTAAATGACGGTTCGAGTTTTCCTACCGGGCGTATTGTGCATGTGACACCTCCTGAGGATGAAGTCATCTGCATTTGTCCTACACCGTGAACTGAAAGAGAGTAAATTATATATATTAGTCTATTTAGGCATTTTTTACTAATAAAATTTACTTGACTGCCACAATCTAACAAAACGCGAATTTTCTGATAGTTATTGCGCACATCTAACACCTCGACAAGTGCTGTAGATAGAAGCACTCTAGACATTAGGGATACTTGCACACTTGTGCTTATAGTTAATATACGTGAGGCTGAAAAATCAAGTGCAAAATTAAGGGATGTATTAGCCATTCTAATTGCTAACTTTTTTAATGTATTAAAATAATACCCTGTAATATGTAAATACACTGAACTAAGTAGGTACACAAGAAGATGGTAAGTATAGCAATTTACACCTTAGTAAATTGGAACGTGCTGATAGGGAAAGGTATCAAAATTTCGAAATACTTTTGAAATTCATGAAAAAAATGGCGAGTAATAATGAAATTTCAAGACACTAACAGATGGATGTGCTTAGGTAGCCAAATAGATAATAAGGCGTCAGTTTCGTTGACAGCGTTTAGTTTACCTTATTGGTAGTAAGCCATACTAAGCGCTGTCGACAATACCGCACACGCACACGGGCAAAGAATATGAAACGCACAGTAAAAAAAAATCTATACGAGTGATTCAATAATTGAGCTCCAGAAGCAGCGAGCTAGAGGTGCTACAGGCCCACGCACAATCACGAAGCAAATCTCAGTCCTTGTATTTGTGTGTGCATTGTTTCGTGTATGGCCAGCATTCATTTATGATAATCTCGTATAAATACTACATTTATTTGGTCTTGGCCCCCACTACCCCCCATGACCCCGCTGAATTTGCCGTTGATTTCAACTTTCATATAAGTACTGAGTTCTCAGCAGTTGTCTTCATCCACGGGCTTATTTAGAATAAAGAATAACAATGATGTGTTGGATTTAACCTACTCAGGAGATTTCTGTTTTTGATTTTTGAGAACCCTGTATATACGCGGTGGTTTATAGTTGCTCAGCATCGAGGCTTTATTACTTATAAGGGCCAAAGATGCCAGTTGGTTTACAAGATTGACAGAGAAAATACAATTTAAGCAAGCACAGATTTTATTCTCAGTTTAAATTTACTGAACAATGATTATGTGATCTGGTGTACTCTCATAGATACATTTAGCAAACTGATAAAGAGCATCGCTTGAACTACTTGTCGGTGCACATTTTTCAGTGAGTTCTCTCGCCTTAGCTACGTCATTTATAGAGGTACCAAGTTTCTCTATTATAACGTCCTTCTGAATCTCTCCGGCTTCATTCTGGAAATTGACTTTTTTTGATAGGCACACAAGAAATTCTTTAAATTTGGGTTCATCGGGAAATTCTCCATCTCGCAGCTTCTTTACTACTTCCAGTTCAACGCCTGTTTGTTGCATACATTCTCTTTTTGCATTGGCAAGTTTGTCTCTCTGCTCGCTGGTAAGGGTAAGTGCAGCCTATGTAAGTAAAAAACAGTAAGTTAGTATTGTTTATAACAGATAATAGTAGTTATTGACAGTTAAAAGTATTTTTTTTAAGAAGCAATTGTTTTAATATAAAAAATATTTCTCACTCTTCTAAAGTAATTGCTTGCTTGCTTTTAGAAAAAATAGAAAAGAGTTTTATAGCGTTTTGCAGACATTTGGGCAAAATAATTTCAGATTCGGTTTCAGCGACTCCAAAAACATATGCTACACTAGGTCTGGTCCGGCGCACCTTGCAAAAATATTTTGTTGTCCTGTGTGATTAATGAATAATTCAATAATGTGTAAAAAATGTATTATTTAATAGAAGCCCCTCGTATCGAGATTTTAACAATGATCAGATATAGTGAAAGCTGGCTCAATTATTTCGACAAAAGCATCCAGATTTACCACGACAATTCATTCTTGGAGACAATACTAAGTTGGTTCTGTTGCTAACAGGGAACTCCAGTGACTTCAGCTCGGCAACTGGACCATGATAACAATATCACTCATACTATTCACTACCCTAAGGTTCAACATCTGGTCGATGCGACGCGAGACGATGAAATTGTATTTCATAATTTTTAGAGACCTTTCTTGAAGGCGGTTAAATTTTTTCTCATTTTTTTTATTGAATACGTTATAAACGAGTTACTTAAGAACACTGAATTTTCATGAACATACACTTCTTGTGAGCATTTGGCCATATTAATATGTGGTCAAACGTTCACAAAAAATATATGTTTAAGAAATTCTAATACTAATTTCTAACATAAAGAAATGCAACGGGTCCCAAATCAAAAAAAAATTGAATAGCTTTCAAATGTATGGTAAGGCATTTTTGACTGAGATTTATGGTTTTTGAATAAATTGCTAAAATTGAACGTAAATATTTCATTTCTTAAACGGAGTGAGAAATGGCCATAATTTCGAAAAGCTGTATCTCAGTTAATTTATTCGAAATTGAATCTGGTAAATCTCCACTTAGGGTCAGTTTATCACTGCAGAGTCAAACTTGCGTGTTAACTAACCTCGAGATGATTATACCTCAGATTAAAGTGAGTATTCGCATTCGCATCCGTTTATCCACTACATTTTATGGTCTAGGTTAGCAAACCCTTGAAATACCTAAGGTTGGTAACCCTTCCTACAGAGTTGCCTGCTCAAAGTTGGTTGTGATTGGTTAGATTTTTTAAGTCTTTTGTTAAGTTAAAGGTATTTGTTTTTGTTACTTTTCATTTAAAAATAATAAAAGACAGATTTGCTGACATTTATGCAATCTCCAAAATAAAAATTATTGTAGGCTGCCTAAACCCGATGAAAAAGTTCACATATTTACAATTTTCAAAGGAATAATTTCATTGTAGTATGTAAATTCGTCTCTTGTGTTCCAAATATTCCAAAATATCGTCTTTATCATCGCTTAATTCGTCAAAAGCAAGTATCCACAAGCAACATAAAATTTTCACGTTAACTTGTGACGAGACGAATTGTACCAAGTTTTAAGGACATCGGTCGCACTTAAAACCGTAAAATTAAAACAGGTCGTTGAGTGGATTAAGGAGGGGTTAATAAAATGTAACTTCAAATTTTGACATTTTTGTCTATCTTAGTGTACAATGTGTACATTGTAATTACTAAATGTTGATATGTAAGATATGGAGTTACCCAACATGAGACGACATACAATGAAGATTTTGGTATTAATTCCTAGAGCTTTGCAAAACTATAATTTGATGTAACCCGACTGTAAACATCCTCAAATCGCTAGCAACTTGCACTTATATTTTGTTTTTCAAGGTTTGTTAACCCCCGGGTTAACTCAGATGGTACAACAACAATTTGAAAACCAGCGTTCAATTTTAATACGGAGTTAGTTTAAAATTGGGTTAGAGCAGTTTGTTACAACTTGCCCTATAGACATAACCTCCACTTTGACCCGAGTTAAATTAACTGACTTTAACCCAAGGTTGCTTTTAACCTGGACCAAAATAAACGCTTTATTGTGGAGTTAGCGTTTAACTGCAGGGCAAACTAACCTAACCTTGTATTGATAAACCGGCATTTAAAGGAAATTTTGTAAAATTTAAAAAAATCCCTTGCTATTTTTCAGACAGTAATGAAAAACAGAACTTAAAAGGCTTTTCAGGTAAAAAATACACAAACTTTTGCTACTTTTAATAATCATTATAAAACTTGAAGAAGAAGAGTTATTTCTAAATAACTTAAACATCAATAACAATATAAAGTGCATTATAGTTTTTAACCTACCTCTCGATTCATTACAAAACTTAAAGAACAAAATTTTGTGAAAATTTTATTTTTTCCTATCCCTAATTAGGATCAAGCATGAAGACATTTCATCTGTATTTGAAAAAGTGATTTTGCTTATTTCTGAATCTTTATATGAAATCATGCATTTTTATTAATAAGTTAAACATTAACAAAAGTATAAAGTTCATTATAGCTTTTAATCTACTCTTCAATTCGACCCTTATGCATGTTTCTTTTTATATGTGTTAAATCATTACTCTGGATTGGCTTCAATAATTTTTTTTAAATTCTCAAACTGCAAGGTATGCCTTGGCGGTGGTTCTTTAATAAGTTCAATAAGCTACGCCTAGTGTAGGTGAGAGAAAATGGGAAAACAGATTTTTTAGTTGTAAATTTGGCGAGGACGCTAGTGTGAAAATTCAAACTTCATTGGCATTACATTAAAAGTGGTAGTTAGATATTTTAGTAGTATCTGTTACCGAATCTGATGTCAAATATTAAGAACTAAAAATGATGAATCAAATATGGCTGCCATAATTTCAACATTTTTCAGAATTATCTGATAATAAGCCGACGTTAAACCTTAAAAGTTCAAAGTACGGATATTTTGTTTAATTATGTAAAATCCAAATGAAGAGCCAAAAAAAAAACTAAAAAAAATTGAACCGCGTTTAAAAAAATTATGAAATAAATTTTCACTGCCGTCCAGTTAATTGAACCTTATCACCTAATGTCAATATTGAGGTCGGTGCAAAAATTAAAAACTAACGGATCGAAAAGTGTTTTTAACCGAGCTTTTCAATTTCTTTTTCAAAAATATTTTCTTTAAATTTATTCAACATTCAACAATACTTTTGGAAACAAAGCGTTTGACAGTAAAAATATTAATAAACATTACCCGACTTATCAGAGCCATTTTTTTTTCACAGTTTGGCCCTCAAACCGGCATCAGAAAGTATTTTTAAATCATCGAATTCAACTTGCGAAAAACCAAACTCTAATTACAAGTGAAATTTATAGGTATAACAAGGCAGGAGATAAACCGCTGTACTAGACAGATTCACAGTCAGACAAAATAGTCATCCTATAAGGATTTCGTTCTTAATTTTTAAGTGCGGGACTAAGATATTAAGTACAATGTCTGTATGAGGTTACTTAACTTTCAGAAAATCTAAACAAAAAAAAATAGCTATGATTGAAATTCTGTAATTTCTAAATTTTAATTGTTCGAATTCTTGTATTATTTTTAAGGGCCAGATTGCAAATTTTAGTAACATGAATAATGGTTAAATTTTTCCATATTAACATTACATCAGAAATTTGCAGGCCAAAATATTCATAACAAAGAAAGTCTATATGAAATGTGTATTTCATTTCAAATATATTCCAATTTTTATAGCCGCATTTTTGTTATATGACAAAATAAAAATTATCTAAATAAAAATACTAATAAATTTTCTTACCTCTGTCAGAGACATAATTGCACAAGCTATAACTATAGCACTAGTAGTCTTCATGATTTTTGATGTTGACACTGTAGCTAAATAGTACACAATGCCTGTACAATTTCCACCATCCTTTTTATATGATTCTAATATAGATAGATTAGCGTCAAATATTTTTTTAATTTTAAAACCTTCTAGTACAAAGGTTATTTTTTTGGCTTTTGTTGCACTAGTATTATATAATTCCAGCCTTGAGTTAACGACTTAATTTGCACTTTGAACAGTCGCGATTTTGGATGTAATTATGTATGGGAAATAACCATATGCACTATTTTGGCACTGTTTTATACTATGAGTTCAATTTACTCTTTGTATTTGTTTATTCACTAGCTAGTAACTCTCGAGTACAGGAAATTACATTTTGTAATGTTTATGGAAGTTTAAAAGTATTAAATATATAATATATAATAATTCGCTATATCATATTATTTTACCTATTTGTTTTGATGAAATAAGTATATTAGAACCGGACAAAAATTTTACTAATACTGATAGAAAATTATTTTTTGTACAAATATCCGTCACAGTAAGCTAAACTCAGATATTGAATAAAACATCTATATTTGTGTATATGTGTGTGTATATAAGAATGTGTGCAGCCTGTTTTTTAAACACAATGACTTCTGTCAGGCATTTTTTTAAAATTTTTTTATATACATAGTGTACCACAACAGCTTAAACTATCTGTATTTCCCAAATAATAATGATAATAATAACATACTTTATTTACTGAATACACATTCACGTACAATATATATTATTTTAGCATTGTAAGTTGGATACATAAAAACCGCTGACTAAGAAATCACTACTTCCACATTCAGATTTTCTATTCAAGTCTCTCAAAATGAAAAAATTTTGTATGTGAAAATAATTGTTCATGGAACTTTAATAATACAATATTTGAAATCATCTACCCCAAAAACACATAAAATGATATCCCATATCGAAGTGGGGTGGTAGTGGGGGTGGATGAAATAAAAAAATATTTTGAGGTTTTTGGTTCTAGTACACCCACTAAATCACAATTTTTTTCATCGTCTTTAAATATGAGTTGGGGTTGGTCATGGGGGTGGCTAATTCCAAAAAATTTTTTGAAACCTTAGTTTCTCTTGTATATACTAAATACCAATTTTATGAACTCTTACTTGCTTGATGTACCTATTTACCCCCCATTTTCCCCAACTTACCTCCCAACTCTTCGACGGAATAAGATGAAAATATAATCTAGTTCCAGACCTCGTCCAAGTACATATGTGTACCAAATTTCAAGTCAATACCTTAAACGGTTCCAGAGTAATCGTGCGCACAAGAAAGTTACAGACAGACAGAAATTTTTTTTCGCTCAAACTTAAAATCTCGACGTTTCATGACATTCTAAACCTATTTGAACAATAAATATTTTTAATTTTTTTTTTGTCGTTACTATACTTCCACTGGATGTGGAAGTAAAATTACAAACATGTATAAACTATTAAAATATAAATTATATCACATATAAAATGAAATGGGTATATTACAAGCTGAAAATTTATATATTTAGAAAAGGAGCATTATTAAACTCGTCAAGGCAATAGAGTGAGATTTTCATTAAAATATCTTTCACTTTCTTCTTAAATTGGTTGGCTGTTAAGTTTCTAATTTCAACGGCAGGCAATTGTACAGCTTGAAAACAAAACTTTTATGAGTAATATGCAATCTACGTTGTAGCAGTATGATATTACCTCGATATCTGGTAAAGTGGCTGTGTAGATCAATATGCTTATTAAAATATTCTTGATTTTCTTTTACATAAATTAGATAGTGATAAATATAAAGTGCTGGAGAGGTTAAAATTTGCAATTCGCAAAAAAGTGGTTTACATGATTCCCGATAAGATTTGTTGGCGATTACCCTTAATGCCATTTTTTGCAGCACACAACACTCGCATCCAGTAAATAGAATTACCTCATAAAGTCCCTCCGTAAGGAAGTTGAAGTTGAAATAATTCCACATATGCTACTCTACAAACTGATAACGTTGCGTGCTGTGAAATTTTGCTCAGTAAAAATATAGTTCCTGATGGGTGATTACATATTAAGGTAATGTGGTTTTTTCAATTTAGTTTTTGATCTATGTGAATTCCTAAAAACTTGACTGTATTCGCTTCACCGAAAATATTTTTTAGGGCAAAATTAATATGGATAGTCTTATTTATATTTAAAGAGTGTTTGTTAAAAGTGAACCATTCTTTTGCTGCATATTGCGCCTTTTATCGTTTACGTAGAGTTTAAACAATAATGGCCCTAGTATGGATCCCTGGGACACAATTGCTTTTATTGCCAGTACAGTCGACATTATTCCATTACATTCTGTTATTTGTTTTCTGTACGTTAGATATGATACAGGGTGAATCATGAGGAACTGTACATACTTCTACCGTAAGTAGAGGCACCTAAGACAAATACCAAGTGACCATTAAAAAGTGTTTGTTCCCTTTCTTTACTATCATACAGAGTGATTTATGAATTTTATCCAAAAATTGTTTTGGTCATGACATTTTAACGGTTAATCCGATTTGCCTCATTTTTTACAACAATGTACACTGTTGCCTAACAACCAGCATACATATCCAAAATTTAAAAAATCTAGGGATGGTTTCAAAAAAATTTGTTGGATTGCTTCGTATAGGATAGTTCACCCTGTATATGATTTATCTAAAACTTGATGTGAAATTTGTATAGGACACAAATAGGTAGTAAAACCTTAGTATTTGAAATTTTTGTCACACTCTCAATAAATTTTTTATTAACGATCAATTTTCAAGTCAAATGAAAAGTTTGGCAAAATGGAATATTTTAATGTATACTAATATTTGTAAATAAAAACATTTAGCTAAAAAAAATAATATCTACATACTTCGTGCCTAGGTTTAATAAGTACCATCATTTTAATCAATTTCCAGGCCAGGTCTTACATGTTTATTTACAATACGCACAGGGGCGGCTTAAGGGCCGGGCAACCCGGAGCGCCGGTCCGGCGGTAAAAATTTTATCTCCTCATTGAGAGTAAAGGAGGGGTGCCAGAGAGCAAAAATATTTTTCAGATTTTTAATAGCACCCCCCTCCATGAGGCGATAACATTTTTTTTCAGATTTTTAATAGCACAATGAGGCGATACAAAAATTTTTTTCGGATAGTGATTGATCGCGGAGTTCGAAGGGATATCCTTGTACTTTAGTATGAAGTACGTCCGTGATGACCTCAGGAAAAGGCGCCAAAAAGTGCTCCCGCCCGGGTGGAAAATTTACCTTGAGCCGCCCCTGAATACGTATGTATTTAAGAATTATAAGAAAAGAAAAGGAATAATGAAAATATCAAAACGTAGATCCGTGTCTTGTATTTATTTTAAATTCAATGCTTGCATTTGAATATGATGGCTTTTAAAAATATTTCGAAAATTGTACAGTTTTCGTTAAAATTGATCTTAAACTGAACATATAGGTTGGGCACTTTAAATGGGGAAAATTTAGGTGACACAAATTTGACTACTTATTTCTGTCCTTTTTGGAAGCAATTTGACTAATTGGAGAAAATACATACAGAGGCAACTTGTTAGATGGACCACATCAGCCACATTTTTAAGACCTGGCCTGAAAATTGATTAAAATGATGGTACTTACTAAACCTAGGCACGAGGTATGTAGATATTATTTTCTTTTAGCGAAATTTTTGTATTAATTAATATTAGTATGCATTAAAATATTCCATTTTGCCAAACTTTTCATTTGACTTGAAAATTGATCGTTAATAAACAAATTGTTGAGAGTGTGACAAAAATTTCAAATACTCAGGTTTTACTACCTATTTGTGTTTTATACAAACTTCATATCAAGTTTTAGATAAATCATATACAGGGTGAACTATCGTATACGAAGCAATCCAACAATTTTTTTTGAAACCGTTCCTGGGTTTTTTAAATTTTGGAGATGTATGATGGTTGATAGGCAACAGTGTACATTGTTGTAAAAAATGAGGCAAATCGGATTAACCGTTAAAATGTTATGACAAAAGCAATTTTTGTACAAAATTCATAAATCACTCTGTATGATAGTAAAGAAAGGGAACAAACACTTTTTAATGGTCACTTGGTATTTGTCTTAGCTGCCTCTACTTACGGTAGAAGTATGTACAGCTCCTCATGACTCACCCTGTATAATTAAATTGTTATCTATACCATTAATTCCATAATCAATTTTTCTGACAAAATTTAATGTGATACACAATCAAACGCCTTCAAAAGGTCACAAAACAGGGAGGACACTATTTCAACCCTCTCGAAAGCAGTGTGGATATAAACGTAAACATAAACATAAACACACCACAGATAGTATCACCATTTTAATTAATGGTTTTATAGTATATAGTAGATTTTTTTCCGGCACGGTAGCTCAATCAGTTAAGGCGTATTGAGTGGCGAATACGCTGATCGACTCGTTACCGCGTTCTGGGTTCGACCCCCAGCCCCGGTATTGACAACACCGGTGGGTGTGGATGTATGTCTGCGTTTTTCCGAATGTGTAACCCCCTTCCGGACAGCCTTGGCTTTGGATTTGTGGGTTGTCTACTATCTGTGGTGTGCTTATGTTTATGTTTATGTTTTTCGAAAGCTGTCCTGATTAACATTAAGTATAGTTTTCGTTTTTCCAGATAACTTGTTAATCTATCATTAAATGCTACTTCAATTGGTTTTGATAGGGATGGTATTATAGAGAGGACGATGATTCTTCGTACCGTTGTTAGCAAGGCTAGGCATTTTTTTATGCATAGGTTTTCCATACACTGTCCAAGTAAAATATTATTATTCTTCTGCCACTTTCGGTTATATCGGAAGAAGAAACCAACTCTATTATTTTAAATAGAACACCTTGTATATTTTGACATTTTTATATTCTATGGTGCATTATAATTTTCGGATAGAGCACCATGGAAAATCTATTTATAGAAAAATTTCTAGCTATGTTTCTAACAGTTTTCGGAAATACAGACAGCTTAGGAACTTCCTTCTTCACCCTGTATATAAAATAGCATGGTAGAATATTCCCTATTAAAATTGGGCCCTATAAAACATACAGGGTGATCACCAGAGGTGTGTAAACCTATGTTTTATATAGACTAAGTTTAATTATAATTTCAGATTAAAATGTTACCTTCAGAATTTCTTAAATTTTTTAACGAAGAAAACATTTTAAAAAACCGACGCCTAAGGAATTACTACCGCCACATCCAGATTTCCTATCCAAGTCTCTAATAAACGAAAAAAAAATTATTTGATACTATATTTGCACTTCGCTATGTGGAAATAAAAATTGTTCATGGAACTCTGATAACATAATATTTAAATTTATCTACCACAAAAACTCATGAAATCCACATCGATAGTGGTGGTCGTAGTGGAAGTGTCTGATGCCAAAACAAATTTTGAGGTCATTGATTTTCTTATACACAGTAAATCACAATTTTACTTTTTTACCTCCTTTAATAATGGTGGGGGGTGGTAATGTAGAAGAATATATTACCATGCGTCTGAGTGACGCGATACTAATTTATTTATTAAGGGCGCCAATCGCGTTCTCTCCCGTTCTTCCACTCCCAGGCGGGTTTGAGATAAGATACAACTCGATAGAACAAGTAGTAGGCGGGGGTGAGCGTAGAGGCGCCTTCTCTGTGACTGTATTTCGATACTCCAACGTTCAGCGCGGTTAGTACTTGGATGGGTGAAGTCCATCTTGGAAAACACAGCGATCTCGTCCCACCCTCTAGCGGTTTATATATCAGCGTATATGTGGAAGCTATGTGATTTCAAGACTGACTTAAAATAATATAAAAATATTTTACTGAAAAAATTTTAGTTCGCTTGTGATTTCCTTTAAGACTCTTATTTGTGATTATATCATTCACAAGAATCGAGTTCAAAAGTGCGTCCAACTAATACAACTTTCTGTCAGTCTCGCGACGTACTGGTCCCCATGCAGGTTTAATATAGAATAGAATAGAATAGAAATATTTATTTGCCATAAAAAACTGTTTTCACAGAAAAGGTTTCGTCAGCTGTAAATTAGAAAAAAAAATATAAAAAAGTATACTTATGTAAAGGACAAACAGATAATATATACAAACAACAGACGTACATAAATTGTATATAAAAAAAATGTATTGAAATAGTCAGTCTAAATTAAATATGATGAGTGCAGTCTATGTCATTGATGAGCAGAATTCGTCAACAGAATAAGAACAGTTTTCTATTAAATAACTTTTTAGTTCTGTCTGAAATAACCTGTATGTGTTTATAAATTTTAATCTATCAGGAAGTAAGTTGAATAGATGGGCACCAACACAGTAGGGGGACTTTTTATATTTTCTAAGCCTATAGTTGTGGATGTGTATATCGTTGGCACTCCTTTCTATGATCATGTACTACAGTGGAAGTATAGAAACGACAAAAAGTTTTTAAAAATTTCTATTGTTCAAATAGGCTTAGAATGCCATGAAACGTCAAGATTTTAAGTTTGAGAAAAAAAAATGTCTGTCTGTCTGTCTGTCGGTCTATCTGTAACTTTTTTTGTGAGCACGATAACTCTGGAATATTGACTTGAAATTTGGTACAAGTATGTATTTTAACGAGATCTGGAACTAGATTATGTTTTTTTTATTTATTTCTTATTCCGTTGGAGGGTTGAGGGTAAATTGGGGTAAATGGGGGTAAATAGGTAAATCAAGCAGGTAAAAGTCCATAAAATTGGTATTTGGTATATACAAGAGAAGCTAATATCTCAAAAAAAAATTTGGCATTATCCACCCCCATTACTACCCCCCACCCCATTATAAAAGAGGGTGAAAAAAATTGTGATTTAGTATGTGTACAAGAACCAAATACCACATTTTTTATCACTTCAAAAATAAAGTTTTTTCGTTCATTTGTATGATACCCATAATGACTGTATCTTCACTTTCATGGTCTTTTGTGGAGAGATTAAAAAGTTAAAAATACTCATAAGTATTTTCAAAATATTTCGTGGAAGTATATTGTTTCTTTTTCCTTGACCAAAAAGTATACTTTTATTTTTATTACATTTTTCCATGACCACGATATACTTCTATGTGGACAAAAACATATTTTCCTAACTGAAAATTCGATGTTTCTTAGAATTTCCACCTGGTTGTGCCTTACGTTTTAACGAACGTATATAAGTCCTTTTGTGCTAGTTTTCGACTCTGATGTTTTCCAAACTTGCATGTTATACTCAAAAATGCCTTTAAATGAAGTCGAAATTTCATTTCGTGTTCGACTTAGGTCGATTCTGGGAGGTTCTATAACTGTAACGGGGCTGATTTCAGAAAAATATTTAGATGATGGCTTCTCGTGCGTACACTAAATCTTAATTTTTGTGGAGTCTTTTTGTTTTACTTATTTACCACCTTTACCCCAAACACTTCAACGGAATAAGATCAGAATATAATCTAGTTCCAGATCTTGTTAAAATATATAGGCGTACCAAATTTCAAGTCAATCAATATAATAAACCGTTTCAGAGTAATTATGCGCACAAAAAAAATTACAAATGGAACGACAGACAATCCGACAGACAATCCGACAGACAGAAATACTTGTTTGTCCAAACTAAAAATCATGACGTTTCATGACATTCTAAGCCTATTTGAATGAAAAAATTTTCAATTTTTTTTAGCGTTACTATACTTCCACTCCACTACGTGAATGTAGAAGTAACTAACTGATCTTTTTAATATCTAGCTACTCCTCATTTATATTTTGTATCATAAGTAGGAGAAGACGGGAGGCTAAAAATAATATTACTGTTAAATATCTCTATGTAATGTTTTATCATCCATTGTAATATTTTATGTTTTTGTTTTATCCCTTTTAGTATATTCTACTATTGTAATGGTTCATTTTGACATCTAGAAATTACTGAAAACTCTGAGCATAAAGACCATCTAAAGTCTTCGCGCGGGAAATAAAGAATGTGTCAGTCTGGGACAAGTCTGAGACCGCTTCGGCGGTGCCAGCTTAAGAGATTTTAGTGTCTTTTAGCGGCACAGTCACAAGGCTGGCCGGTTGAATTAATTAAAGAGTAATTTATAAAAATGAGAGTGAAACTGACTCTCTGAAATCATGACCACTCCCCCCCCCCCCCCCCACCCCATATTAAATAAAATTGTCAATTAGTGTGTGCACAAGAACCAAACACTTCAAAATTTGTTTTTACTTCATCCATCTCCAATAGCCCTTTCACCACCACCACCAGCACTACCGATGTGGCATATCGTTTTATGGGTTTTTGGGGTAGACATTTTCAAATATTATATTATGAAAGTTTCATAAACAATTATTTTCTCCTACAAATTTTTTTAGTTGTGAGTACCCTTACCATAATTATAGTAAAAAAAGGTTGCTATATAATTGCTGCTGTGCTACCGGGGGTTTTTGTTTTAAAGTCTATATCAGTTAAAGCTAAAATAGCTTGCTATACTATTACTAAACCACTGGAGATATTTATTGTGTCGCGATTTCGATTTGGGAATACTAGCCATAGCATCATATAGATTACTGTACAGGCCTTCTCAACATCTGTAAAATCCATAATAGCCCGGAAGGCATCGGCAGAAATTTTAGGCCGGTTTCATTAATATTTTTCTACAATGCTTGTTAGGGTCTGTGAGTCCAGGGTTCGATATGAATGTCCCAGCTATGTAAAATAAATCTGTAAAAGTATTTACGCAAAACTTTCCGCTCTATTTAGTACCTTTCATTTATTAATTATCTTTTCTTTAGAATGACTACCCTGTATTTTTTTTAAATAAAAGTATATCAGATTTTCTTCCTGACAATAATGACAACTACATTTCAAATATCATTTTCCTCTGTCGTTTATTAATTGGATATATTTTAAAGTGACAACGCTGTATACATTTCACCAAAAATATGTCAGGTAATTGTGTCAACTAGAGTCCAAATATTATTTCCACCACTATAACATAATTATATATTTTATTCTCCTTTAACAGTTGTGTGAAATACAAGCAAAATATTATTGCCCTCCATCATATTTTTTCATTATTTTTTGTTTGGTGATCACCCTGTATATTTTTCATATTTTTCTTCCTTGATAGTTGTATTAACTACTTGCCAAATATTACTGTGTTTCGTTATATTATTTTCCTTAATTATGTTTTTATGCGGGGTCCACCTGTATATTTTTGAATGGAAGTATATCCCAGTTCTTCGTTGGCAGTAACATTAACTACCTATAATACGAGAGCCAGCGATACTTTTAATTGTTATGTTTGTTTAAACTTAAATGAAAATGATTTCCTGCCACAGACCGGCGCACAGTGGGCATAATATGCACTTTTTTGGACAAAAATCTGCCGACAGTAAAGATTTCAATTAAATTAAATGAAAAAAATGGCAAATACCCTTAAAACATTGTACCTTAGAGTAGTGCTACTGCAAAGTGGCTTTGAGTTAACCTAACCTAAAAATTATTCCTCGTTTTCCTTCTTGGTCGAGAGTTACAAACGAAGTAGTGGTTATGTATATTAGCTACCAAATTCATTTCTATGGGATCATAAGTTAATTGACAATGCAACATAGGTCATATTACACCATCAAAAATTCAAAATGGCGGCTGTCGCCAAGATGGCGGACTACTTTTTCTCTATAACCTCCTTGATATGGGTATCAGATGATAGAGCTTGGCGAGTAAAATACAAAAAGCTATGTAGCGTTGCTATATATACAAGATGTATCATCTGAAATGCACATACCCACCTCTTGGTAAGTTGGAGGTTGAAATTTTGGATACGCCTGTAAGTCAGGTCATAATGCAACATAGGCTATATTACATCATAAAAAATTCAAAACGGCGTCTGTCGCCAAGATGGCGGACTACTTGGTTCTTTATAACCTTCTTGATATGGATAATACTCTAAGTTTATTTAAGACTAAAAAGTTACAAAATAAAATTAATAGTTTAAAAAACTAAAAACAGCACGCTTTTATTGTTGACATGATGGGCCAATTCTGAGGCCAGATTCGAATTCCGCGCGAAAAATGATTTCGGAAATGACTGTCAGCTGCCCAATAACATTCATGACCCTTTATTCGCAGATAATGTTAGGGGGAAAACTTTTAGGTTTATCACTGTTATTTAATACATACAATTTTTTACATATAGGTTATATTCGGTTTAGAGCTATTAATTAGGTTAGTCTAAATGCATAGGAAAGTCATGTGGATAAAAAACTATCCTTGTTTTTACCTGCGTGGATGAAGCAAAAAAAAAAATTGAAGCCTTTGGTTCTTGTACACATACTAAATTACATTTTTTTCTACTCCCTTTTAATAATGGGGTGGGGGTAGTAATGGGGGTGGTTAATGCTAAAAATCTTTTTGAGACATTAGCTTCTCTTGAATATACATTAGCTTCTCTTGTATGTACTAAATACCAATTTTATGCTTGATTTACCTATTTACCATTTACCCCAATTAAAACCCCAACCCTTCAACGGAATAACATGAAAATATAATCTAGGTTAAAATACATACGTGTACCAAATTTCAAGTCAATATCTTAAACGGTTCCAGAGTAATCGTGTGCACAAACAAAAGTTACAGACAGACCGACAGACAGACAGACATTTTTTTCTCAAACTTAAAATCTCGACGTTTCATGACATTTTAAGCCTATTCGAACAATAAAGAATTAAATAAAAATGTTTGTCGTTTCCATACTTCCACTGGATGTGGAAGTAATATCTGTGATTTTTAGGTTAGGTTAACCCGAAGCCACTTTGCCGCAGCACTACTCTAAAGTACCATGTCTTAAAGGTATTTGCCATTTTTTAAATTTAATTTGATTGAAATCTCTACTGTCGGCAGATTTTTATCCAAAAAAAGGGCATATTTTTCCCACCGCGCGGCGTGCCCCTATCATTTACATAAATATGAAATTAAAATAAAGTCAATTGACGAATGATTAAAACTGAAATTTTTTGTGAGAGTAGTGCATGACTTGAAATTGTTAAAAAACTTGTGCTGCAGGCCACTCGACGGAACATGGCTTTGGCAGGAGCAAAAAGGTCCTGTCAAGCGTTGGCCCGCTGGTGTGCCTGCATAAGTCGATTTTGTGGAAACAGCCTAAATATAACACAAAAAATAAGAAATTAATTTTAAGCAGATATTTCAAAAAATAGTGTCGCTGGCTGCCATACTAATAGCAAATATTTGTTCTGCGTCAATTGGTTTTGTAAATATAGCGCCAACAGATAGACAGATGAAATTAAATGACTAAGTTTCGGAAGCTGCATACTCTGAAACGTAAAAATCCGGAAAAAATTCGGAGGGTGATTTTTTTACGATCACAATACTTCCCTTCGGTAAGCGAGGAGAGTAAAAAAAGTGTTATTGGCTAACACATGAATTATGGACATCATGAAATGCTCGATGAAGCCCGTCTGCCATCTTACTTGCCGGACAAAATGCGTCCGTGACTTGAACAAGTATGTCAAGAAACCTTTAACATTTAAACCTTTAAATCCTTTAAATGGCGAAATCAGCATAACGAAAATTATACGATATAATATTATCTTTGATTTGAGTTAAGAGAACTATTGTTATCTTCAATTTTAAAGAAAAAATTTGATCTTCATCTAATTCTGGAATAAAAAATATTAGTTTTTTTTATAAAAAATATCAGTTGACCTCCATATATCCCTGAAAACTGTCAACTGCGATTAGTTCAAAGTTACCTTCTTATGGAACTTTTGAATCCATAGAATTTGTGTTTAACGTCTTCATTCAAAACAGAGATTTCACCCATTCCCGTATTTTTGCAAAATCCTGTATAAAATTATACCAGAATATAGGAGATATCAAATTTCAGCGACGTATTTTTATAAGTTATTAAATATTTTATTACTTAGATGATATTGCATTTTATGAGGGTACCATTAGCTCTGAGGCAAAAAAACATTGTTTTTATTGAAATACCAAGAACCAATTGTTATAAAATTCCCCGCTGTATCATATTTACAATTATATAACACTTATCTGGACTTTAATGTCGTTCATGTAACTATAGTTTTTTAAGAACTATAAAAAAACTTCTATATCTGTGAAGTGTCAATTCAGTTAACCTGTAAAGTTATTCATTGCTTATAGTCTATGTAATGAAGGCTGAAATAGTGTAAATATTTCGTGCAGACGAGATTACCTCTCCTCCGTTTTCGAGGGTGCTGTACGCAATGCAAGTGGTGGGAGAAGTTTTTGATCTCTGACACGGTCAAAAACCACCTTTTATGGATCACTTTATGTTTTCATGTATAAACGGGTCTGAGGAGTAATTTATCGACGGGTTATACTTGAAATAACATGGTAAGTGGAATCCACCTCCCGAGGGATCGAAAATCATTTTTCATTTCAAACGATTCGGTTCAAACGCGTATCTCCCCGTTTTCGGAGTAGCTGATTACGGGAAAATATTCATTTTTAGCTCCAACCTCTCCCCATTCCTCAAACGGGCAGAAACCTTACTCCTCACTATGCATGCTATCCAGGATTTACAGGTTTTTCGACACATGATCGTTATTGCTGTGCATATCCCTTCATTTTCACGGAAAACAGGGTGCTAGCGACCTCGGGGGCTGCTTCAACCCTTCCAAGGGGTGTAAAATTCATTAATTACACTTTGGATCGTCAATACGCCCTCCTCCGTTTTCACAGGCGCTGATAACGATAAAAATATTCACCTTCATCCCCGACTCTCCCCAACCCTATAATAGACGGAAACTTAACCTCATCCACCAGTTATCGCTGGGGCGATGATTGTGTAGGTTGCTGAGTAGGGTATAATGATTTCTTCGTCTGGGACTAATGAATAATAAATTTTGTCGTCAATGGCAATGCTAAAAAAATGAAGGGATATGCACGAATAACGATCATGTGTCGAAAAACCTGTAAATCCTACGCGTTTTAACCGAATCATTTGAAAAAAAAAATTCCACCTCTCGGGAGAGGTAGGTCTGCTGTCTAAATTTCAATTAAAAAGTATTGTTAACATCGAGACAATATATTGTTTAAAACTAATTATTAGTAACATGAAATTTGTGATCCAATAACTTTCATTCATTCGAGATTCATTTATAATCTAGTGGAAAAGTGGAGAACACAAAGAGCTGAAGATTTAAATAAAAAAATAGAATGCAGACAGATAAAAAGGCCGAAATTATTAAATATAAAAGACAATTCCACACCTGGCAAAGTTTTACATTAACAACTGCCAGAGACAGTTTTCAAATGGATAAAAAGGAAGGAACAGAAAACATAACTGATAAAAAGAAGTGAATATTTTTTTATTTATTTTATACGTTATCAATGCCTTCATTGTTTGGTATTGACATATCGATTAATTAAACTAGACTAACATTTGTGACTGACAAATGGTTCAAAATGCAATATATCCGCTAATTATTTTTTCAGTTTTTAATATTGTTAATGTAGTTTGAATAAATGAATGAATTTTGTGTTAAAAATAATTTAATTTATTAACTCGTGGAATTGTTTCAATATCACTTGTGGTTCGATTTTTGGCACGATATTTTTTTTATTTTTAATCAAATCTCGGTTATTTGTTACTTCAGCTCTAAGACATTTTCACGACACAATCACTTTAGAGACGCTCTGTCCTCGTGCTTTTGTTGCCCAAATTTTGTCTGGTCAAATTACACCACAAACCTCCAAGTTCTCGCAAAAATCGAAAAAATATCCTGCAAAGTCGAATCTCTATCGATATTACATTCAAACGTGTTTCTCAACCTTCCCCGCTATTTAAAAAAATATTAGATTACTCAATTTTCTGCCGAGTCATTGGACCGATTTAAAAATATCTAAACTTTGCACTTTGCCCTGTGTATCTGATCACATCTATAGGTAATTATTTTGTGTTCATTAATGTCTGACATTTCTTAACTTTCTTAACTTATCCAGCATAAATGTAAAATAAATAAATATCTAAATTGGTAAGCACTGTATGCATTTACATGACCAGATATTCGTTGAAACAGATAATCTAGAACTTTCTTAAAGCAATTTTTTTATATGCAAAGTAAGCGGATACCTTGCAGAGATCGATGATTTGCATAAATTAATCATATTTGTTAAAAACCGATCTTTGACCTTATTTATGTGCATAGATTTACAATAAATTATTCTAAATTTTTTAAGTCTTTTTTTTTCTACTAAATATACAATGCACTTCTTCTTCTTACCCACAACGACTTGGCAGACGATTTGTAACCCGTACATTCTAATTGGTCTCTGAATACAAAATACAATGTTAGTGAAAAAAATTTTAAATGTCAACTTTCACTTCAATTCTGTATCTTCTGCTGTAGAAACTTAAAAAAAAACTTGGAACGATGACATCATTAAATTTTTTAATTGGTATATCGGGTGCCCCTTTATATTTTGACCCTTTCTAAACCTATATAACTTTTGAACTAGTTGAGATAATGAAATGAAGTTTTCACCAATCTTCTTCTAATTTTGATAAGTTATTTCCTGAGTATCCGTCTTTTTTGCTCAATTCCGGTTTAACCAGAAATGACATAGCGTATTTTCGGGGATAGGTTAACTTTGTTATTTCAAATGCAACACTCTGTATATTTTTACATAGTTGTTACAAAGCCCGTTGTTTCCCCTTTCCAAAAAGTCCATATTTGTCATGGAAATTATACAGAGGGACCGTTTTATAAGCTTTTAAATTGAATACAGCGTTTTATCGAAATGCTACGAAAGAAATAATGATTCACAAAGACTATGAAAATAAAAGACAACATCACTTGTAAACGTCAAATTGGTTTATTGACAACTCGGGTACTTGAGTTACTTTAAGAAAAATGTTTACTTTAAGTGAAAAAGCTAAGTGTGTAATATTTTTTGCTGAAACTAAATCTTACAAAACAACACAAAGAAGATATAGAACTATATTTAACAAGAAACCTCCAACAAAAAATTCAATTAGAAAATGGTATAGAAACTGACAAGTGATGTTGTCTTTTATTTCCATAGTCTACTTTGTGAATCGTTAATTTTTTCGCAGCATTTCGGTAAAATGCAGTATTCACTTTAAAAGCTAATAAAACTATCACTCTGTGTAATTTCCATGACAAATATGGACTTCTTGGAAAGGGGAAACAATGGGCTTTCCAACTTTGAGTGTTCTATTTGAAATAATAAAGTTGCCCCATCCCCGAGAATACGCTATATAATTTCCGGTTAAATAGGAAGTTAGCAAAAAAAGACGGATATTCAGGAAATAGAAGAAGACTGGTGGAAACCGCATTTCATTATCGTAAATGGTTCAAAAGTTATATAGGCTTAAAAATGGTCAAAATATAATTGGGCACCCTGTATATATTTTCTGCAAACAAGATAACTAGATTGGTGTAGAGCCGCCAAATGAAGAGAGATCTAATAAGTCGTAAGTATCAATTTAGAAGATATATTATTCACTCACTGTATTCAACAATTTATTCTTTGATGATATATTCTCACATCTTTGAGGGTGCACTATCAAAGTCATCTTTTGAAATTGATTTAAAGGCTTTTGTTATCCTTTTGTAGAGTAATGGAGTTAGTTAAAACACAATTTCTTTAAACATTAACAAAATATTTTCTCATTGGTAACCCCTTGAAGTTGAAAAATCATATAAATTGAAGAATGCATAGTTTATCAAAATATGTCATATATTTTGAAATATGTAAGCAATATGAAAATGCCTATCCGTTAACTTTATCTGCACATATATTGACGCTTGTAAACTAGTTGATAATAATCAACTTAAATTATTACATGCAGTCAGTAGTAGGGAAAGTTGTGAATTATTCAAGTTTTACAATATACTGCAATACACTGTTTATGGATAGATCATTTTCCTAAGAAATGGGTGTGACACAAAAAAGTTGATTCAACCTAATTTACCTCTATCCAAAATCGCACCTTTATGAAGATACAGCTCTCTAAAGTTGGAAATATATATTTTTTTAATATTTTATAAATGGCTATTGATATTTTTTTCATTTTGGTACATTGAAACGTATGTCAAAGGGTAATAGTTTAAAGTAAAAACTTTTTAAAATCAAGTTTTCTAAGAGGCTGACTTACGGGTAAACTCCCTTCTCCCCTACCCTCTTTTTTTAGTGGTACGCCTATGACTTTTTTGGTAAGCTGTGTTTTATAGAAAATTTAATTATACAGCGTTTTCTTATCTTGTGTTTTTTTCGTTTCAATTGAAGCTGGAAATACTAAAAACATTGCAAAGCCTGGTAATTAAACAGTGAAATAATAAAAATCGAGAAAAATCCTTTATTTTATCAGTTACATCTTAATTTCAGTTCTTACGAGTACTACTAAACTACTTTAATACATATTAATTATTGTCAACAATGGCACGTAATATGAGTTATTCTAATACCGAAAAAGTAGACATGATTAGAATAATGGGTGAATGTAATGGAAATGGTTCTGATGCAGTTAGGCGTTATGAGGAAAAGTTTCCAAACCGTCGACATCCCGATATGCGCACATTTTTTGCAGTAGATCGTCGTATACAGCAAACTAGAAGTCTATCAGATGATCGTGTTGGGAAATGTGGTAGACATAGGACTGCACTAGTTCCAGAAGTCGAAGAGGAAATTTTAGATATTGTATCAGAACGGCCTGAAAACAGTGTGCGTAAAATAGCTTCTCAAGTGGGAGTATCGCATTTTTCGGTATGGAAAAAATTAAAAGAACAATCATTCTTTCCATTTCATATACAGACTGTTCAGCCATTGGAACGTCAAGATTATGATTCTCAAATAGAGTTTTGTAACTGACTTCTGTGAAAAAATGCGAGAAATGCAAGTTTTGTAAACGCCATCTTATCAACTGATGAAGTCTCATTGAATAGAAATGGTATTACAAATCATCATAATGATCATATTTGGTCTGAAGAAAATCTTAGTGCAAAGAGAGAATCGCATTTTCAGAGTAATTTTTCGGTTAATGTTTGGACGGGGATTTCCTAGAAAATGAATTACTTGAACAATTAGAAATTGTAAATCTACATATTAGGCAAAACATGTGGTATTTACAAGATGGTGCTCCGCCCCATTATAGCCTGCAAGTCAGGCAATGCTTATCAAGGTGTTTTCCAAGACGTTGGATAGGCCGAGGAGCAGATGCTCCAATCAGTTGGCTGGTTCGGTCACCTGATTTAAACCCAACTGACTTCTGTTTTTGAAGCTTCATGAAGGACAAAGTTTACTCTGTTCCAATAGAGAACGTTGAACATATGCGACAAAGAATTCAGCAGTCAGTCGAGGAATTTAGAAACATTCCAGGCGTCTTTTAGAATGTCAGATTTTCTATTTTAAAAAGAGCGAGATGTATATAAGAAAATGGGAATCATTTTGAGCACATTCTGAAATAAAATTTTAATAATTATATATGTAAAACTGAAATTAAGACGTAACTGATCAAATAAATGACTTTTCTGGATTTTTGTTATTTCACTGTTTAACTACCATAGCCCAGTCGATGAAGGTATTTACCCACAAAAAGTTGCAAACTGTGTAAACTTTTTTTTAATGAGTTCGTGTGTAGAATAATATCCTGAAAAGTTTACATTTTGGATGCATAACATAAAAAAAAGTGAAAACTAATTTCTTTTTCACCCATTTTTTCAAAATTTTGAAATTAAGTCAAGCTAGAAAAAAACAAAAAATACAGCTGGATAGATCACGTATTTATGAACAAAAAATGTGCTAACAAAATTTATGGCTAAAGCCACGGTTTTCTCGGAAAAAAATAGTCAAGTGTAATGTTACAACTCGAAGCGAGATACATGCGTGCGCGCGCTTGAATACGCATGACTGTGACATCGACGCATTGAATTACATGTCACTAATCAAAATTTGTTCAATCTATATGAGTGTTGGTTCATTTAAAAGATGGAAATTGTAGCTTTCCCGAACTCAGTCGTCGCAATAAAAAATATAGAAAAAAATAAAAGCCCTTCAAAAAAAATCTTTCTTCATTGAGAACTGTCAAAAAGTATGTACACTTCATATTATTATGGTTTATTAAGTTGTAGTAACGTGGAATATATATTGGAGGCTGTAACTTGCCGATAAATTAACCCGTTGGAAAAAATAAAATATCACTATTTCGGAAAAAATGTATACTTGTCGAATGTTCAAACACAAATTCGTTTACTTTTATGCATTTTTTCGAAAATATGATTAATCATATCATGATAAGAAATTGCGATTGTCACGATCTTATCCTTATAACTATGAAAATATCTTTGATTGTTTTGAATATAAATTCTGGAACTTTTCCAAAACATTAACAACAACTTTTCAGGATATTATTCTATACATTTTCAAGAAATCATTAAAAAAATATATTCAGTTTGCAACTTTTTGTGGATTCCACTATAAAATGATCTCTGTCGTCTGGGCTACCAGGCTTTGCAATGTTTTTAGTATTTCCAGTTTGAATTTAAAATGGTTACTCAAACGAAAAGAACGCAAGATAAGAAAAAGCTATATAATTAAATTTTCTATAAAATACAGTATACCAAAAAAGTCATAGGCGTACTACTAAAAAAGGAGGGTAGGGGAGAAGGGAGTTTACCCGTAAGTCAGCATCTTAGCAAACTTGAGTTTAAAATTTTTTTACTTTAAACCATTACCCTTTGGCATACGTTTCAATGTACCGAAATTAAAAAAAATATCAATAGGGAAATATTTTTTTTTAATATTGTACAAATGGTACAATATTAGAAAATATATTTCCAACTTTGGAGGGCTGTATCTTGATAGGTATAGAGCGATTTTGGACAGAGGTAAATTAGGTTGAATTAACTTTTTTTGACGCACTGATTTCGTGGTTAAGTGATTGACATACTTTTTAATAACACTCTGTATACTTCTAGTACTTCAAAACTTACCTGAAACGTATCTGTGTGCAAAGATGGCTGACATTGGGTCCAGATCAGCAAGTTTTGACAAAATTCTGAAATTCAAAGTTATGAATCTGGTTCAGTTATGCATAAGCTTGTGATTTTAGGAAAATAATTTTTAATAATTCCACTGATAAATTGAAGTGGTTTTTAAGGGGCGGCACTCAAAATAATAAGAAATAAAGTACAATTTTGAAATTTCGGATTTACATAAATATTCGACCACAGAGTCAACGAAGAGTTGGTCAATAAAATCTATTAGGTAAAATGGGGTAATTTCAGGGTGTCCAAACTGAAATAAAGAAAGAAATTCTAAAACGCGGATTCATATATAGTTCGATCTCAAAATCAACGGAAAAACAGTGAAAACATTATTTTGATGAAATAGGCTAGGAATAATCTTAATCTTTTTTGTTCTATACGAAATGAAGTGTGGACTCCATGTCCCATAAATTACAACTGCTTGTAGCTACTGTTTTTTGAACAATAATAATGTTTTGAATATATTGAGGAAGATGAAAAACCTCCAATTTTGGATGGAATTGATACTGTACTAGCTGATTAATTCATGAGATCATTAAATTTAAAATATTTGTTTCTATAATCACAAGCTTATTCTAAACCAGTTTCATATTTTTGACCAAAAGTTGTTAATCTGATTGCTTGAAATATTGAGGAACATTTTTATTTCCTTTCTTGAACATCGCTTTAACTATGGCTTTTTTTAAACAATCTGGAAATGCTCCCGAGCTTATTGATACCTTTCCTAAATATTTTAGTAGAGCTTTCAAAAATTTTAATATTATATTTAATTATTATGAATGGTATAGAGTCATAGCCGGTGGAATTTTTCGATTTATTTTTTTTTAATATTCTTTGAATCAGTTTCTAATAAGAGCAAAAAAGGAAATTAACTAGACTAACGTCAATATTAAGCAAATAGTGGCTGTCTGAATTTTGCTAGTTAAATTTGATGCTATATGTTGCGAAACGTTTAAAAAGTCCGTGAAATTTAATTGTTATCTATGGATCTTCCTCTATGTTATTTCCGACGTTTAATGTTATTTTTTCCGTGTCGTTTTATTTCTCTGTCGGAGTTAGTAATTTTATTCTTTACTTGCATTTGTTTTGCAAATATTACTATCGTTCATAATAATCTACAATGGCGGTTTATATATTCAATAACACCATTGTTCGTTGTATATTTTTATCTGACTGCAAGATATGGCTGGGCGGTGGCCCTATAATCAAGCTACGTCTAGTGTAAAATGAGCAAAAACTGGAAACAAGATTTTGTTAGTTGCAAAATCAAAATTGTAAAATTTTATCGGAATCGCATTAAAATTGGTACTTAGCTATTTTAGGTGTAGCTGATAACGAATCTGATCTTAAAAATTAAGAAATCAAAAAGGGTGAGTTGAAATATTTTTTCAGCTTTACATGAAATTAGACAATAGGTAGATTTCAGGATTTTCTGATGGGTCTGACATTTATAATTAAAAACTAATATCGATAGATATGTTTTTCTATTGTCTAGACGCTAAATAAAGAGACCAGTAAAAATAGTGCCATTTTTGCAATATTTTTGTCTATTTATACGGAAGATATATGGAGATTCCAGAATTCTCTAATAAGGAGCCTGACGTTAAAGCCGGGTGTTATTATGTGGAAGTTAAATAAAGAGGTCACCAAAAAGGGTGAAAAAAAAATTGAACTCCTTCAAAAAAGGTCTCTAAAATTATGAAACAAAATGCCACCGTTGCCCAGTTGATTGATGCTTAATATCGCTGTTGAGGTCAGTATGAAAATGAACAGATAATGAATTCAGTTAAAGTTTTAATAAACTAAAATAAATATTTATGTTTTATGTCACATTTTGTGTTACTTTTTTTCAATGATGTTTCGGCCATAAAAATTCTTGAAAGTCAAAATATTTATATTTAGCATAGTATAAGATGTTGCAATAAAATACGTAATTTCCGATAAAAAAATAAATCGAATCTAAAATATATAACGGCTTTTTTATATCCGCCTCAAAAACAATCAACATTTTATTTGAAATATTTCGTTGTGTCAACTTAAATTGAAAGCCCAGTATTATAATTATTTTTATATTCCCTGAGCCCACCTAAGTCAATTGAGCATTCGTGTGGCATACTACAAATAAAGCTGGTTGACCATAGATGACCAAAAACCTTCATAGGGCTTAAAGAGATGTTTCTTTTGTGAATTTAACACAACGCATATGAAAATGTTATCAAGCTGCTATTGATGCAAAATTATTCCTGATCTTTTATGAATATTTCACATGGGGAACAATAATTAGTTTTAAAATTGTTCTCATCATTGTTTTTAAAATAAGCAAATAATTCAGTTAAAGAAAGGTCAGTTTTGTACATCTATAGACAAAAAGTAATTGAATTTAAACCTCCCTCGTTCTGATTCTACCAAAATTTATTATTGTTTTTTTAATTTCATTATTCGGTCAATGCGTATACCGGGTGCCACAGGCTAGTTGCTCCCCTCTATATTTCCTTTATTTTTTAACTTATCCATTTGAAAATTGGCGTGCATAAACTACCTATAAAAATGAATTTTTGGACGTAAAAACGGTATGAGACCATTTCCGGTTTACCCGGAAATGACCGCAACTTTCGATTTTTAAATGGAATACCCTGTATATTTTTACATATTTGGATTCAATACAACATTCTGAGTACACCATGAGACTTTCGTGAATTTTTGAGTCGATGTTCAATTTCTTAACGCATTTTAAGACATTCGTGTAGAATGCTTTGGAATGCTAAAATTTGTTCTACGGCAGGTTAAAGTCCCAAGGGAAAAATATAATTTTTCGTTTAATTTCATTAATAACTACCCATTTACGAAGCCTCCAAAATTGAACAAATCACTTTTTTTTGTCAAAAACTTTATTTTTCAAATGGGCAGATGGTGGCTCATAGTGTTCAATAAATTATAGATTTTTTTCTGAATTCATTGATATCCATTTCAAATCTATGCTATTTGTTTTTCTATTTTATTAAATTTATTTAAAAAAAAAACCCTTTCAAAATAATTTTTATTGATCCTTATACTTTGCACTAGTACTTATATCTATTAAGAAACAAAAGAGAGAACCAAAAGGCTATTAATCACAAAATGGTAGTTATTCACATTTCATTATTAGGTATATGATTTTTGCAAAAACAACTACGTTACATTTCAAGAAAAATTATATTGAAAGTGATTTTTTATTAACCTCCCCACAATAAAATTACTACATTTAGTCCAAAATCGAAAATTGAGATCAAATCTTTACGTTTTGAGATCCAGGAACCCAAAAAAGTGGTTTTTAAAAAATGTCTGTGTGTATGTGTGTGTGTGTGTATGTATGTATGTTAGCACGATAGCGGCAAAGCTACTAAACGGATTTGGATGAAACTTTGCATGAGAGTTTCTTTAGTACTCCAGAAGATCTGAAAACGTTTTGGTTGAGATCGGATTACGTTTAGTGCCGTTTTGGCACAACAAGTTGTTTATTTTATGATTACTTACAATTTGTAATCGAACCATTGAAAAGCAGTAAAAATTCCAATTTCAACGATATATTACACTTGCACCCTTTCGATTTCGTTTCCGTCAAAAAAATTAAAAAGAATTCGTTATATGTGCACACATGACAGCATCCAAAATATATTATTGGTATTATTGTTAGGGGAAAATGTATTTTGCCATCTGTCAAAAATATTTGGGTTGGTAACCTTTGTGAATGTTGATTTATAGGTTATGATACGTGACGTCACAGCTAACCTGAAAAATATATATTTCTTAAAATTTAAGAATATTACGTAGCTATTATTAAAATTTCTGCCTGGTTCCGGTACTTTCAACTAAAATCTATTACAGTGTAATGTTTATGAAGTTCTAAATACTTTATCCTAATAAAATAGGACTCTTTTTGTAGGTTGGAAATCTAACCTGTAATTAACTGTCTATTTTTATTAATCAATAATTAGGCAATCCAAACCACGTGACTTCCAACTTTGCGTTGTGGTCAAAGATTTGTTGACAGTAGTTAAACGTTTGTCAAAACAGTTTGTGTTTTTCCGTCGGCCTGGCTAATTATTTTGAAATTTTAACAATATAGTGTTTTTGGGGATTGTGGCAAGGCGTTTTTTATTGTTTTCAAGTAATAAACTTTATTTAATTATGCAAAGTGAGTACTTTAAGAAGTTGGTGTTGGAAAATGAAGATGGAAAATCGAGATGTAAAAACGATGGAAGGTGTTAGATCATCCCTTTTAATCGCGGCTATCCATCTTTGACGTTGTTTTCTCGACAGATCATTTATATGAGGGAAATATTTATAATTCACGACTGTAATGATTTCCACGATGTCCACAACCCACTACTATGCACATATCGGGCATTTTTTCCAATTATAGCCAATAATATTATCACGAAAAAATCTAATAAGATACATTAAACAATTCTTTACAAAAAACTCGTATTAGAAACCTTTAAAACGCAAAAAATACATGAAAAAATGCTGTACTGGTCACAAACCAACCCAAATATTTTTGACAATGTCAAGACTCATTTTAGTTGGTTTTTTAAAGGTAATAATTGTTTATAGCCGTATTCGGATATTACGTGTGATTGATAGAACGCGTCACAATCGTTCATTTAATGCAAATCGAACTAACCGAGCTAAATCTGAAACGTTCGAATATTACAAAATAAAGGACTCAGACGAAGCTCGACTTGCTCGGGCCTTTTTGATCGTGCAGGAAGATTTTAATTTGACGCATACGTAGTCCGCTTGAACTGTCCATAATGTTATTGATTTGTTGAGGTTAGAGTGTCATTTGGGCTAAATTCTGTATTATTTTTATTCGCTATTCAATGTTCTACAAAATCTTCGAAACGTTATCTGTTAATACCCTTATAATATCCGGCAATTGATTAACATGCAACATAAACAAACATGTTTTAACAGATTGCTTGTAGTCCACTTCAGATCGTTCGATATTTGTCCATGAAATAAATGGCTCCAAAGTCACGTGTAATTTATCTGTGTGCTCAATGCTCTGATTTCCGATGTAATGTCCAAACACAGTTAGTTGATTTGGATCCACCATGTGGGGAGGTTCCAGCCGCTTCCAGTAGCTGCCGATTTTTAAATAAATTCAATAAAATAGAAAAACAAATAGCATAGACTTAGGGATATCAATGGATTCAGAAAAAATCTATAATTTAATGAATAGTATGGACCACCACCTTCCCATTAAAAAAAAACAGTTTTCGATAAAAAGTGATTTGTTCAATTTTGGAGGCTTCATAAATAGTTATTAATGAAATGAATCGAAAAATTATATTTTTACTCCAGGGAAATAAGCAAAAAAATATCCTGTTAGGGACACTCAACCATCCAGACAGCGGACAAGTTTTTCAGGTAATATAGGCCTATAGGAATAAAACCTATACTTGTCCTGCAGTAGATTTGGCGTGGTTTTTTAGTTATTAACAATTAAAGGCCAGAAATTGTACATTTTTGCCTACCAGTAAAAAATAAAGTATTTGATCAACAATTCGGAGAAACTATCTTGTAGGGAATTAAAAAACCTTTAAAATGGCTTTTTGAAAATGTCGATATGATTATTTGTTGCTTAGAAAATTGCAAAGAACGGTCTATATTCGCATAATATTCAATTAACAATAAATATTGCAAAAATCAACCTACGACTTTGTTATTACGTAAAAGATTGGGTCTTGTAGTACTTAATATATGGTAAAAATTTCAAATCGATTAATTGAATAGTTTTTGCAGAATTGTAATTGTTTATCCCAGACATGTTTTTTGCAATAACATTATACGCACAACAAGGAAAATACAATGGTTCTACGGGTATCTCATGAAAGGGGAAGAGTTGTTTTATCGAAATAAATTATTAGATCTAAAAAAAGAAATGCTTTCATTATTGCAAAATCTCATTCCAAAAACCCTATAATTTTTAACTTATAAACAAATAGAATAACTTCGTTGCTATTGCTCGTAGAAAAATGCCTTTTTCATATTCGAAAAACGGGCATTTTTACACGAATTTAAAAAAAAAATTGTCCCAGGTCAATTTGGGGCATAGTTAGCCGTTCTTTTTTTAAATTCACAGCTACTTTGTTTATAACAATTAAGAAACGTAACTACCGCCATTTTAAAAATAAAGAGCTGAAGTTTTTGTGTGAAAAAATTGAAAACGATTGCACTTCATACTGCATAGAGACCCGAAAGTGGGGGTCCTGAGTGATCTTGTTAGGGATCCGAATATCACCAAATAAATCTACAAGTTATATTAAGTTCTTACAAATCAAACTCAAGTGGCTCGGTGTCCGAGTGAGTAAGGCGACTAGCATTATTTTCAAAGGTATTATTAATTTTAAACCCACGCTAGGTGGGTAGGAATTTTAATTGTTCTTTTTACCCTTGTCGCCAAGCCGAACCGAACCTTACCCGCCCAGCCCTACAATCACCGCGGCGCTACGCGCCGTGGTTGTCTGGCTGGCTCCTGGCCAGGTTTCGGGGACGCACATATGTAAATATAAATATTAATAAATTTTATTTGCTTTTGCTTGTTTTTTTTTCAGGGTGCGGACGTCTCGGGTTCTAATCCTGCTCACGAAATATTTTTTTTTTGTTGTATCAGTAATATAAAAAGTTTTACAAAGCTGTATACATAAACATAAGGGTAGTTATTCAAGTTAGGTTGGTTTACCATTTTCGTGACAAAAATTAAAAAAGTTATAAAAAAATTGAAAATGTTTCCCGATAAGAATTACAAATAAAAATAAAAAAAATGTTTGAAAGAATGTTTAAACAAATTACTTGGTAAACAAATTGCATATTCGTAATGTACGCGAATTAAAAAAACAAACATTAAAATCCGCCAACAGGTTCCAGAAAAAACATTTCGTGAGCAGGATTAGAACCCGAGACGTCCGCACCCTGAAAAAAAAACAAGCAAAAGCAAATAAAAATTTATTAATATTTATATATACATATGCGCCTCCCCGAAACCTGGCCCGGAGCCAGCCAGACAACCACGTCGCGTAGCGCCACGGTGATTGTAGGGCTGGGCGGGTCAGGTTCGGTTCGGCTTGGCGACAATAGTAAAAAGAACAATTAAAATTCCTACCCACCTAGCGTGGGTTTAAAATTAATAATACCTTTGAAAATAATGTTAGTCGCTTTACTCACTCGGACACCGAGCCACTTGAGTTTGATTTGTAAGAACTTAATATAACTTGTAGATTTATTTGGTGATATTCGGATCTCTAACAAAATCACTCAGGACCCCCACTTTCGGGTCTCTATGCAGTATGAAGTGCAATCGTTTTCAATTTTTTGCGTATAATGTTATTGCAAAAAAAAACGTCTGGGATAAACTATTACAATTTTGCAAAAACTATTCAATTAATCGATTTGAAATTTTTATCATATATTAAGTACTACAAGACCCAATATTTTGCGTAATAACAAAGTCGTAAGTTGATATTTGCAATATTTATTGTTAATTGAATATTATGCGAATATAGACCGTTCTAAGCAACAAATAATCATATCGACATTTTCAAAAAGCAATTTTAAAGGTTTTTTAATTCCCTACAAGACAGTTTTTCCGAATTGTTGATCAAATACTTTATTTTTTACTAGGCAAAAATGTGCAAAAATATACAATTTCTGGCCTTTAATTGTCAATAACTAAAAAACCACGCCAAATCCACTGCAGGAAAAGTATAGGTTTTGTTCCTATAGGCCTATATTACCTGAAAAACTTGTCAGGTGCCTGGATGGTTTAGTGTCCTGGCAACAACCTTATTTCCCTGGAGTATTTTCCCTTGGATTTTACCTGCCGTAGAACAAATTTTGGTATTCCAAAGCAGTCTAGACGAATGTCTTAAAATGCTTAAAAAAATTGAATATCGACTCAAAAATTCGCGAAAATCTCATGATATACTCAGAATGTTGCCTTGAATCCAAATACGTAAAAATATACAGAGCCTTCCATTTAAAAATCGAAAGTTGCTGTCGTTTCCGGGTAAACCAGGAATGGTCTCATACCATTTTTATGTCCAAAAATCCATTTTTATAGGTAGTTTATGCACCCCAAATTTCAAATCGCTAAGTTAAAAAATAACGGAAATATAGGGAAGAGCCACTAGCCTGTGACACCTGGTATACTTAGGTTAAATAATAAAAAAATAATAATTAACAAATTTATTTGAAAAAATTAACAAAGGAAGAATTATGCAGTTGGAGAAATTAACAAATAAAAAAGAGTTACAGAAAAAAATAATGTACATATTTTTTTAACAGATTATGGATAAAAAATTTGAAATTAATAATTTTTTTTTTGAAAAATTAACAAATTAAAGAAATTGAATAATAATTCTTTTAAGCGTATTACAATAACCTCATCACCAACAGCGCTTATATGAGAGCAATACCAGTTTTTCCCAAGAAACACCTGTAACTTTCACGAGATGTTAACTGAGGTGTTTCTTTCTTCAAGGAGCACTCATCGATTATTTTATCAACGAGTTCTTTATCATTTACAACACTCGTAAGCTTCCTTTCAATAACGTCTTTCTGGATGTTCCCAGCATTGTCCAGGAAGCCTGTTTTCTTAAACATGCAGAAAAGGTGCTCGTTCAGTTTTGGGTCGTCCGCAATATTTCCTCTACTTGCATCTGAGACCACCTTTGGGTCTACTCCCGTCTCTGCGATGCACTCTTTGCGGTGGGTTGCTATTTTCCTAAGTTGGTCCACCGTTAATTGGGCCTATTGTGACAAAACAAAAAGTTTAAAATGTACTAATTATTTGTTTGTATATATTTATTCACAGGACATGTCATTTATACAAATATATTCAATATTTTTTATTTAAAGTAAAGTGGTATGAATACACAACATATATCAGATAATGCTAAAATAATACAAAAAATATAGAACGTTGCAATTGTTTAACTGATTTCTTAAGCGATGAAGTTGAAGTTCAAAAGAATTCTACGTCATTTTCAATGGTATTAGAAGTTTTTAAAATCCTAGTCAGTGTTTCATTCTGTGCATAATTAATTAATAATTAATTAATATGATGGTGCAATAGTACATAATGATATAGAGCCAAGAGATCGACCGACAAACACACTGAATGACTGAATTAAAATAAATAAATTTTCATAATCCAAATCTGAAATGTGAAAATCCTTATTAATCTGGAATAGGGATTTTTTCACGATTACAATTCTTCTCTTCGGTAAGTGAGAATATAAAGAATTTATAAAATTATTTGCAAAAACCTTCTCTCTCTGTTTGACACTTTCTATTCATTAATTACCTAATTCCTTTCAGTGATCATTTTGTATATTTTTTTTACCGAAATTGTATCAGGTTTTCATCTTTGTTAACCACATTCCAAATATTATTTTCTTGTCGCTTTATTTTTTTAAAGTATTCAACCTGTACATTTCTAATTAAGAGTGGTCGGGTCTTTTTCTTGACAATAGCGTGAACTACGTGTTAAATATTATTTTTCATTTTAGAAAGTGGTTTTCTCACGATTAAAATTAGCTACAAATAATATTTTCCGAACCCTAGTCAAAATTTTTTTCATTGTTATCATCCCCATATACCCTAAATAAATATGACTAACGCAATACAATGCAGTTCAACATGACCAACATATGAACCATATAACGATAACAAATTTTCATATTCAGTTCTATATCTGTCTATACTCGTAATATAAGGCTGTGGCTGCAAAGCCATTTGCACAACACCAATGTATCTCATATTCAGTTAAATTATTATTAATGGTTGTGTATGGGTCATAAACAACAAAACACCTTCATAATATTAAAAACCGCTGCCCAAGGAATCACTACTTCCACATCCAGATTTTCTATCCACCAAGTCTCTCACAACGAAATATAATATTTCAAATCGTCTACTCCAAAAACCTATAAAACGATATCCCACATCGGTAGTGAGGTCGTGATAGGGGGGTGGTAGTGGGGGTGGATGAAGTAAAAAAATATTTTGAGGTTTTTGGTTCCTATACACACACTATCACATTTTTTTCATTCCCTTTAATAATGGAGTGGGGGATGGTAATGGGGGTGGCTAATGCCAAAAAATTTTTTGAGACCTTTGCTTCTCTTGTATATACTAAATGCCAATTTTATGGGCGCTTACCTGCTTGATTTACCTACTTACTCACTATTTACCCCAATTTACCCCCCAACCCTTCGACGGAATGAGATGAAAATATAATTTAGTTCCAGATCTCGTTAAAGTACATACGTGTACCAAATTTCAAGTAAATTGCTTAAACAGTTCCAGAGTAACCGTGCGCACAAAAAGTTACAGACAGACAGACCGACAGACAGAATTTTTTTTCTCTCAAACTTAAAATCTCCACGTTTCATGACATTCTAAGCCTATTTGAAGAATAAAAATTTTCAACAATTTTTTTGTTACTACTTATACTTCTACTGGATGTGGAAGTAAAAATAAACAAATAAACAATTGCCGCCACCCAAAATGGAAATAACATGTCGTTCCATGATGAAAAGAGATATTCTCCAAAAATGCATTATGTTAGAAATTAATAAAACAAAAGTGGAAATTAATTTGCATTGTCTTTCGACTGAATTTATAATATGCGATAATCACACGCTGGCTCTGACTGATTTACTGGGATCTCTTCGATCAACTGCGGCCTCTACATGCGCAGTTTGATGTAGTAGGGGCCATCAGTACGTTATAGTTCGAGCGCTGAGATTTATTTGTTTATTTCAATTTCTATTTCTATTACATCGACCAAAAAGGTTAAAATTTGTGCTTTACTGTAGTTTTTATTTCAGTCTCCATTTATAAGTAGTAATTAGTTTAATAATATTATAGATTATAAAATTTAATAAAACCTTTTTTCTTCCTCGACCAATTGTTTAAAAATTAGTCATTGTTTTCTGAAACCTTCGTAACGAAGTGAATTCACTTTTCATTCCCATCATACAAATCGATTAAGAAACTTTCTCCCTTGTAGCAGCCAACACCTCTTTATCATGCCCATTTTCTTTCAACAAGCTAACTACATTCCCCTATTGTTAATGACATCGAAAATAACTGGTTTCTACGTAGGAGTAATGGGGACAGAGACAATTGCAAGAAACTGCAGTGAAGCACAAATTTTCACCCTTCTGGCCGCTGTGAATCGTAAAGAGCAACATTGTTTAAGTAAGTTGTAGTCAGCTAAAGAAGAGGCTGTACGCCCAAGAGGCAATCGCAACAGATGGCGTGATGCCGTCAAGCATGCTATACAGCAAGCGGAGACCAACTAGAATAATTTTCATGAATCACAAAACGTCTGGCAAGACGATCTCTAATAGTGACGAAAACTTGCTTACTGAATGTTAAGAACGCGAAGCTTTCAACTTTAGTCTTTGAAATGCGACAAACCATCTGAAATTAAAAAAAAAATTGAATTTCACGCACATTAGCTACTTGTTGCCTTAGTAACGTATTGCTTTGTTAGAGTGTGATAAAAATTCCTGGGTCATATTACGCCAAAGAGTGGCACTAATTTAAAAAAAAATATCTTGTATTTCTGTTTACAATATTGTTAAAAAATATCATTTTTTTTGTTTGTTTTAGTGGTCCTAATGTTGCAACAGTGAAAAGTGTAAGAAAGTATCTAACAGATAATTACGTCAATATTCAAAAGTCTTCTTGTCGTTGGTTATGATAGTACAGTTAGCAATGTTGGATTTAGAGGAGGTGGTATCAGATTGTTAGAAGCATTGCAGTGGTTGATTTGTTTGTTTCATGGTAATAAAGTGCCACTTGTTTTATCACCTAGATGACAGAACAGAGGAACCATACATTTTGTGGTATAATTTGGCAAAAATTTACGAAAATGAGAATTGCCGACTGTGAAATTCCAGTTCATTAAGGATAATTTGCCTCACTTACACATTAACAAAGATTTAAGTACAGCCCAAAAGTATCTCTTACAAATGTGCCAGGCTGTCTGTAACGGATTTTGTCTTTTAATGTAATCTTTCACGTTCAAGGGATCTACACACGACTTAACTTGTTGGGGCCAACTTAGGCGGTATGCTTTGAAGTTTGTCAGACCGACCGCGACCGTTAGATACCGACAAACTTCAAAGCATACTAGCAAGTTGCCACACAGACCACCTAAGTTGGCCCCAACAAGTTAGGTCGTCTGTAAACCCCTTCAAGATGACTAACTTGCGGGAACCAAATATTACATTTGTATGTGTCAACATAAAATTCTACACAAAACTTTAGTGTATTAGTTGATTTGCATTATGCATATTATAAATCCGTAATTCAAAGTTGGTTCAATACATTTATGGAGGCTCATAAACTTTTCTTTCTGTCTTCCAGACGATCTGAAGCAAGTGGTGGACCCAGTGATTCATAAAAACGGTTATTTTGCCTATCCAGAGAATATTATTTAAAACATGATACGTGTTGAAGAGAAGCATATACGTAACTTAGGGAATTTCAAACTACGACGTTTCTTTGCTGTTAGCAGACATTTTTTGAAAAAAAAAGTGCGTAATTTTTCAAATATTAGAGCAACTAAAAATCCTTTCGTACATAACCGAAATTTAGCATGCTCAATAACCGCCTCTTAGAAAATCCAAAACAAACAAATCTATACTTTCGTTCCTTGTATTAAACAGTACATATAAAAGGATATGAACATAATGCTTCCGTAACTATATTTCACATTGAGGGAGATATTCCTTTTGCAAAGATATTCCGAATTATAGCACAGGCAATGTTTCCATGAGGTAGTTCGAAAGCAGAGCGAAGTCACGTTATCTCTATCAGATTATATGCAGCAAGTAGTAGTAGTTGCAAAAATTGGAAAGCCTCATATAACTTATATTAATTACTACACTTTCATGAAGGTACAACAAACCAAAGAGACTTTCTTATGGGTAAACAAATTTTACCGGAATATTTTCCACTTTATTAGTTTATTTTTGTAAATAACAAATACTCTAAGTTAACTGCAAATATTGTGCACACATTTGAATAACAATAATTCATAATTAGATAATAATAATATCTCTTGCAAATAACAAAAAATAATATGAATTTTTAGAACGCCTATTACACAATTAAGTAAACTTATAGGAATTAGTACATTTTGGAGGTGAGTATAAACAAAATGATGACATATGTGTTTATTTATGATACTGATAAAAACCGCAAAAAGACACGGACACTAATTTTAATTTGTTTCCTAACCAATCATTATAATAAATGTACATAAATTATTGACCGTGCAAATGTTTACATTATTTTTATTTAGTTTATGGCCACTAAACTAATTAGCTGCTAATTAGTCGATTGTTTTTTCTAAATGTATACATACAATCAGGACTGATTATCATTATTATCTGTCGATTACAGTTTTAAAGATTTAAAACTATTTTAACATAATTTGATAAACATATAGCCCAGTCGATGAAGGTATTTTTACCTACAAAAATTTGCAAACTGAATAATTATTTTTTTAATGAGTTCGTGAAAGTGCATAGAATAATATCCTAAAAAGTTTACATTTCGCTCGGCTGCAGAACGTATAAAAAGTGAAAAAAAAATTTTTTTTCATCCATTTTTTCAAAATTTTAAAATTAAATCAAACTAGAAAAAAATTAAAAATACAGATGGATAGATCATGTATATATGAAAAAAAAATGTCCTAACAAAATTTATCGTTAAAGCCACGGTTTTCCCGGAAAAGAATAGTCAAGTATAACGTTATAACTCGGAGCGAGATCCATGCGTGCGCGCGCTTGAATATGTATGACTGTGACACCGACGCACTGAATTACATGTCACTAAATCAGAGTTTGAGTGTTGGTTCATTTAAAAGATAGAAATTGTAGTTTTCTGATGCATTTTTATTTTAAACAGTACAAGCAAAGGATGGATGGGAAAGATATACTTATATATGTATTATCACGCCCGAACTTCATCATCGCAATAAAAAATAAAAAAAAATAAGAGCACTTCAAAAAAATTCTTTCTTCATTGACAACTGTTAAAAAGTATGTACACTTCATAATTATTATGGCTTAATAAGTTGTAGTAATGAGGATTCAAAAAAAAGTATATCTCAAATCATTTTAATTTCCTTATTTGATGATTTTTTTGATAAATATATATATTGGAGGCAGAGCCGCGCCAAGCTTTTTAAGCGCCGTCGTGAAAATACGAACATGCGCCCTTCAGTAGCATATCTAGAATTCAGCTGAAAGGAGAAGCTGAGAAGAAAGTATCTCAAAACACATCACGCTAAACAATTGAATATAAAAATTCAAAATTTTCCAGTTCATAACAGGGCTGGATTGGCGCGCCTTTAGGCAAATGAAGTATATGCCTCCTCTTATTTACAAGTGAATTGTAAAATGCGCCGTAGGCGAAATTTTCGAATTTCTCAAGGTCAGACAGCCTCAAATTTCAAATTAGAAATTTCACTTAAAATTATATTGTCTTCGAAAAATAGGTTTCGTGGGCGCAAGTCATAAGAATATAAAATACCGATAAAACATGTTTCTTCCCTGAACTAAAATTAAATATAAACGATAAATATAAAAATAATATATTGAAAAACTTATATCCTTTTTCGTGACTTCTTGCTTGCGAACTCTGCTAGAATATAATCCTATAAATAATTCTGTAAAATGTTGCTACAGAATAGAGGTAATAAATGCGATAATTCTATCTAAATTTAATAAAATAATCAAATAACAAATAAATACTTTGTACATTTTATTTTCCAACAGATCAATGGTAAACGATAAACGTTGCCTGTCGGCCATTGGGAGACACAATTAGTTAGTTTTGAACTACTGGAGCGCCCTCTCGCGCGTTGGGGGCCCCTAAGCAATTGCCTAGTTTGTCTACTGGATAATCCGGCCCTGGTTCATGCTATTTTGTAACTAAACGTTTATTCTTTTTTAAATTTCCAAACTCGCGGCGCCTTACGTCGCCTTGCATACTTCACTATTTTTTTCCAGGAATATCGTGGCTTTTGCGATAAATTTAATTAGGATATTTTTTGTTCAGAAAAACGTTGTATATCCACCTGTATTTTTTATTTTTTCCTACCCTGATTTAATTTCAAAATTTTGAAAAAATTGATAAAACAATTTCTTTTTTCACTTTTTTTATGTTCTGCATCCGAGCGAAATGTAAACTTTTCAGGATATCATTCTATACGCTTTCACGAACTCATTAAAAATAAAATTATTCAGTTTGCAAATTTTTGTGCGTTTCATTATAAAATGTTCTCTGTCGTCTGGGCTAATAAGCGCGCGCCGACGCACAGTGCTCCCAAATTGAGTTTGTTTGTTTAAAAATGGCTAGAGAGCGCAAATTATATTAAGTTAAAGGCCAAAACATTTTTTTTAATAAATAATAAAAAAAACATTTTTTTTCTAAATTCGGGTTCCGAGGATTTGTTGTAATTTCGGTAAGCTTTAATTTAAAAAAAAATCATTCATTTCCGACAATATTTGCGCTCTCTAATCATCTTTGAAACAAAAAATTCAATTTGGGACCACTGTGCGACAGGGCCCGATCCCCTAGTTGTTAAAAAAGTATCAAAATTTAGTTTCTATACTCTTTTAATGTCTATAAACTTCCATATAAAAATAAATATCTTTCCCATATAAGTTGGCCATTTCAACAAATAATATTTCAAGGTTTGTAATTCCACAAGGCAGTAATATTGGTCATTCACTTGTTTTATTTGTGAATGACATTCCTGAACACTTAATCTACTCTAAGAGTTTACTGTACGCGGATGATTTAAAAATTTACAGAAATGTAGCAAATGAGAGAGATGCGTGGTTATTGCTGAATGATATTTACACCATTTTTAATTGAAGCATAAATAACAAAATATCATTAAATGTAAATAAAAGCTTAACAATATCACATCACAACAAGAACAAATTATTTTCATATAATGTACAACAGTGGTTCCCAACAAGATTTTTTCAAGGACCCCCTTATCGGTCGCTATACTTAAATTCTTAAAATGAAGATTATGTAGAATCTACCATAAATTACTTACTAAACTAATTTACTTAAAGGTGACAGTTGACTGTAAAAGCTGATGAATAACCTACTGAACTTACGCGGGAACTAGATTAGGATAATGGTCACTGCAAGTCAAGTAAAATACAAAACAATTGAATATCTCAATGACATTTCGCGGACCACCTGTTGGGAATCCCTGATGTACAACATTCATTCCAACTCTCAGAGGAGTTTGTAAAGAAAAAAATTATACGTTTAATTGCAACTTAAATTTTAGCGAACTTTTGATATACTGAAGTACATAACTTACCATCAGTTTTTAATGAAGAATGTGAACTGAAGTAAAACTTGGATACTATTAAAGAAAAATGAGTTTTAACATATTTTTGAAATGTCAGTTGAGAGATCTCTTTGACCATCCCGTATAATTATTTTTATGTCATTCTTATAAAAGGCGTTTCTTTGGAATGTTATTTAATTAACATTTGTTTGACATTTTTTATTTATTTTTGAGAGATCTGCATCTACCAAAAAAAAAAAAAAAATAATGATTACTGTCATTTGATATAAGGTATGCTATATAAAATTACATTAGAATTTATAAAAAAAAAATCGAAAAATATAAAAATATTCATAAAGCTGTATTTAAAAATAAGTTTGTTGCCTCTCCCGGTTTTAATGGAAGTGGCAGAAAAATAAAGATATGTTGGAAGAAAATCCTGGCAGAAAATCTATCAATAAAAAAACATGTTTATATCGATACCGTAAAGTTTGGCAAACATCAAAAAAACAAACTACTTAAAAAGACGGGGTTTTTCAGTCATTAAAAATTCAAATGAGTATAAGAATTCTCTTCAAACAAAATGTGTTGGCCCTCTCATAAGTATCAGTAATTATTACTTAGCTGTAACGGCTGATTAAAGTAAGATTCGAAGTTTTTACTATACCAACAATAAACGAGTGGGAGTTTCAGTCGGGCATGGCCGACTGCAAATATCTATTTGATTAACATTTTACTCGAATGCGGCTTGATTTACTTTTACGTGGTGCCACTGAGATTAAGTACACAGCCAATATTTTTATTTTTATTCGCAGTCGGCAACGTCCCACTGCAACTCGCACTTATTTCGTAATATTCTTATTAGAATATCCTTCTAAGAACCCCTTTAAGATAAAACTGATATATGATCTAACCTATCTAAAGTTCGTTCGAACCTGAGAAACACATAGACCAGTAACTTGGTGTACAGTAACTTCGGACTAATTCTATAGCAGCTTTAAAGTAAAATATGTTTGCCTAGTTTGATTCAAAATGAGTCAGATATGATATATTAAAAAGGAATAAGGGTGCTTTTTCGTTAGGGGTGAGTTTCCTCTCAACTCAAAAAAAAAGATGGCTTTTGCAACGTGTAGATCATCGAATTTTACCCCAAAAAAACTCTATAACGTTAATTTTGCTATAACATCCGCCGAGTTACAGAGGGTCGAAAACGTTGATTTTAAAGCAAAAAACATTGATTTTTCAAAGGTTAAGTACTTTGCTTATTACTTAAACAGGATCACATTTCTGAAAAACTTTGACAGAACAAAAAAGTTAGCATAAGAAATAGCAAAAATAATCTGTGAAATAAAAATTAGCTTAGGCTCATCGTTGCCGAGATACAATTAATGTTAGGTGCATTTGAACGTAGCTCTGAAAAGATCACGCTCTTCAAACAGTCATAACTCTGGTTTAAAAAATCTTTTAACATGTACCTTCAATCAAATTAAAGCTTATTAGAGTAGCTTAAAATTCTCTTTTGGTAAATTTTGCAAAATCAAAAATGATACAAGGAAAGTAAAGGCAAAATTTTGATTTTTTACACAAGAAAGTGCTCGTTTTTTGGTTCGAGTAAATTCCAAATTAAAAAAAATCCCAAATCGTGTTTTTTGTTATTAATTATACGCTCAAATTTTCTTGAGCATGATGGATGCATTATATAAAAGATTTTATACTTAATGGAAAGTTACTTAATGAATCGAAGGCGGCAAGTAAAAGTAGATGGTACTATAAGCGACTCGAGAAAGGTTGAATATGGCGTTCCCCAAGGTACTGGGTCCATTATTATTTAATATCTATATAAACGATCTCTTAAAATTATCATCTAAAGGGAAGATATTGAGTTTTGCTGACGACACGTAGTTATTTATGTAGCCGATACTTGGAATAAATTAAAAACTATGGCAGAGACAGATTTTAAATTAATCAAACAATGGTTCGACTACAACATACTCACCATAAATAAAGGCAAAACTAAATATCTCCCTTTTACATCCTATCAGAACAAACTACCCAAGCTTGATTCATTAAATATAAAATTAGATAGTGATAGTAGCAGTATGATGATTGAGGAGGCTGATTTTGTTAAATATTTGGGAATAATTATAGACGAACATCTTAGATGGAATTTACAAGTAAATTATATTGTAAAAAAGTTAAGAACTCTGCTCTCTACATTTAAATATCTTAAACAATTTCTAAACCTAAAAGAACTTAACATGCTATACTATTCCTTAGTCCAGTCACAGCTAATATATGGTATAATTGGTTGGGGAGGTGTAAGTAATAATTTCCTAAAAAACTTAAATATAATTCAAAAATGGCTGCTTAAAATTATTTACGGAAAGGATATTACTTACAATACCGATAAACTGTACCAAGAAACAAAAAAAATGGATGTAAGACAACTCTTTTGTGAAAAAATACTAATGCAGCTATATAAAAACAAAAATCATGTCACATATACAGACCATACTTACAATACACGAAATAAACATATATTGACAACTAAACACAAAATTAACAAAACAATTGGTCAAAGGAATCACAAATTCATTGGCTTGAAAATTTATGACATCCTACCACCCGAAATAAAAAACATAACATCATCATCATTATACAGGAAAAATATTAAATTATGGATTCAAAATACTCCTAGGTTAGTAATACATCAAGTAATAGACCTTAAAAATACATATTAGTAAACAAATTAGTCAATAAATAAAAAACAAAAACAAAATAAGACAGAATGAAGCAAATATAGTTATTATATGGAAATAGATACATATTTATATATACTATATACGATTTTTCACATCCTTTTATTAAAATAAGAACGCCATTTTCTACTTTTCTACTACTGATTAATCTTGAATAGTTATATTTGGTAAATGCTCTACCGTCAAGTACTTAGTACTTTTACGGAGTAAACCTGAATATTAACTTATTCTCGATCCATGTTAAGTTATTCAATATGTATGTATATCACTTTTCATTCTCTATATCTCTTTTGTGTTAAATATTTATTAATTTAATCGCATTCAAGTACCCGGTACTTCTGCGAGTTCCCATTTTGTTTATTTACAATATTTGTCCGTTGTCAACTATTCTGTTACATATTATTTTGTATTATATTTTTTTGTATTTGATGTATATTGTACTGGATTTAAATGGTAAATAAACTATATTATTATTATTATTATATGTATTTTGAAAATTTTTGAAAAATAAATTATTTTGGCTTTATGGTTAAATAACTCAACAAGGAAGCATCTTACTGAATGTTACTACAGACAAAAAATTATGGCAATAAACTAATGAAAATGTTTCTTTTTAATTTTTTTAATAAAGGTAATAACTTAGGAGACAGAAGTGTTTGAAAGTAACTCTTAACGTTTTTTTTATTAAATTGACGCATTTAAGATGAATATAGAAGAACTGACAACCTTTGTACTGTTTTGACCTACCTAACCTTAAAGAGGATTAAGACACCTTCAAAATTCTTTTTTGATTTTTAGCGGTAAAATCTTACAATATTTTCAATTATAAAGTAATAATTATAATTTTTACACTTTTTTGATATTCACGCATATTTCTCAAGCTTTGGATATCGCATGCAATGTATGTAGTTGTGTAAATATGTATAAAGATGAAAATGACTCACACATTGATGAAGATGAATAATTATAATAAATTTAAGTTAAATCTCCATATTGTTAATAGAATTGGAAAATATTAATTATTGTTTAATTAATTTCCTACACCTCAACACAAAAACCCGATCCAAATTCGTAATCAGCAACTCTAAAATCATAAGCAATATTAGTTTCATTAATAAATTTCCAGTACTTCCTTTATACTTATTTTTTAACTTTAAAGGTAGTTCTTACCTTCTTAAAGGTAAGAGCAATTAGTTCTCTTAACAGGGGATGAGTCTTATGTCTCAAAATGTAACAATCTGCTAAGAAAGTAATAATTTCTCAAAATAAAGAAAAAATTAATTCATCAATTTTACCCCTTTTATATCGGCTATATTGAGGCTGCAACATACAGTTTTTAATTTTTGACTTCACATTCATGATTAGCGACCGGTAAAACGTAAATAATATAAGTTTCAATAATTTATTCGCAGTACTTCGTTAATTATTGATTTTTTGACTTTAGGAGTAGTTTTTACCCTCTTAGGGTAAAAGCACATCTACTCCTTTTTATTTATTTATTTGAAGTTGAAACCCTAAAGTTTAAGAATTCGCAAAAAAATCCAAGCCGCAATAGAATCAGTCCGAAGTTGGGATACTTTTTGACACCAAGTGACTGTACTAGCAGTTTTATTTCCAATTTTGATATCTTGGTACACCCTCGTATTTTCTTTTGGGTATCCACTGGCCACACTATACGTTTTTCTATTCATTAACAGTATATATGCTTTCCTTCCTTTTCAATGTTATCAACTACATCGTAAATATTATTTTCCTCTACTGTTTTCTTAATTGACTACTGTGCATACTTTCACTAAAAAAGTACCTAACATGGCAGTGGTGTTAGCTACGTCCCAAATATTATATTTTCTGCTGTCTGTCTTGTCTGTCACTTTGTTTTATCATATTTATGTGTCTACCCTGTAAATTTTTCAATGAAAGTATATCCCATTTCATCTTTGGCAATAAAATCAAGCTTCCTACCAAATATTATTTTTCGTCAAATAGTTTTGTAGATATAACAAGCTGATAGCTGATAATTGTAATCTACATAATATCCCGCTATAATCATAATTACTATGTTTCCCTTCGATAAGCTAGACACGTAAAATCCCTAGTAAATTTTGCCCTAAAATTATAATATAGCAAATATAGCATTCAAGGTGTCCTGTATCTTTATGTTCAAATTTTTTAAAATTTTGGGAGCGTAAAGTAGACTTAATTGTAAGACTAAGAAACACAAAAGTGGTAAGTCGATTTTCATTTGTCTTAGTTACAGGCCTATTAAATTTGGGAACGCAAATAAAAAACTTATCTAGTCACCCGGAATAAATATCTAAAAAGAAATTAAAAATTTTTTTTTCGAAAAATTCTTTCTCCTCATCTGCGAAAATAAATAAGAAATAAGTAATATTTTTTTTTGAAAAAAATTTTTTAAATTTTTTTACATTAGGCATTTTTCTAATACGACCTGAAATCGATAGGCAGAATTCCACCATGAGATTTCACAAATGTTCCAAATTTTAAATACAAATTTTCAGTTCAATAGAAGTTATCGTATTATTCGCATTCGGCAGCGCCCGACTACATTCATTAGTTTGGTAGTAATCTTATAAAAACTCCTCAATAATATTTGAAAATAAAATTGGTATATCTCTTAATCTACGTAAAGTTCTTTCAAACCTAAGGGACACCCTCAATTCAAGACCTTACATATCTTCATATTTTTGTGTATTTAACCAAAAGCCTTAGTAATACTTTGCTCTAAAACTAGTCTAACGGAGTTTATATAAGATATAATAGTTTACATGTCTCTGGCAATCGCCCTGTGTGACGAATATGGCCCATATTCAATAGCGAGTATTTTACCATGTCATTCTACATATGTGCCAAATTTGAAACGAAAATTTTAAGTTTGAAAGAAATCGTGTTTATAAGAATCGGCCTACACACACACACACACAGACAGACATTGTTTATTCGATATTTGATTTCGGTCTGTTATGAAACGGATTTCTATGTAAAAAAATTTTTCTACGGTGATAAAAAAAATTGTATCCGATTATAATATACCTATTTGATTAAATTAAATAGATAAAATATGCAAATTCAATTTTAACGAATTAAATACTTTACATCTAAATGAGAGAATTTAAGTCAAATACAAGCTGATTTTAATTAAGAACAACACATATCTATAAAAAATAGTTAATATAACAGCAACACTTACGTCGACAACAACCACCAAAACCAAGACAGAAACTGCAATGAACTTCATGATATTCTGGTTTCGCTTGTATTTAGAGAGTAAAAACTACAATACAAGAATCGCTGTTTGTGCTTGTTTTTATAGGCAGCTTCTCATCTGTACGTAGTTATTTATTTATATTGATAATTTACACTTACCTTGAGTACAAAGATCAACCTTTATAGGAATAATTTCCGACGAGGGTGATTACCAATTACTATATGTTATTTACGATATATATTATGCATATGCATAATCGGAAGTGATATTCTATATTAAATTGTATATTATCCCGCAAAGACTGAGGCAACAGTATGCAAAAACTAGATAATTTCGTATTAAATAAAAAAGTGTGAAAGGTTTTTACTTATTATGTTTCTATTTAAGAATAATTGTGAATAAATAAAAAACAATTCATTGATTAATGATTCAAGGATAGGCGTATAAAAATGGATTAATGCTGCTCGTTTCCTCCTTTGTTTTTTCAACTTTCAGTATTTTAGTGGAATTTTCATTTAAATTATACAAGAAAGATGGCATAGAAAACACTAGGGTACATATCTAGTGGCGCTGAACTCTTGGTTCTGTCTGTATATCTTTCCAGGCCTTTGGAACTTTGTCATATTCCGAGTCATATCAACTAGGGAACACGACTTTTATGAAATAATGAACCTGTGGACGGGGAAACACGAGTCATTCTCTGTCCCCTGACTGAGTAATAACTTGATCTCTTAGGGCCAGTTGTACGAACTAAGTTGAGCCAAGTTCAGCTTGATCAAAGATCAAAAGCCATGGTTACGATTATTGTAACAATCGTAACCATGGCTTTTGATCTTGGTTCAAGCTGAACTTGGCTAAACTTAGTTCGTACAACTGGCTCTTACAGGTACAGCTAGAACTTTAAAGGGTTATTCTCACAATAGGAGCAATTTCATGTCCCTAAGTTGCAATGTCAAACCACGTGGCTTTTATTCGTTTTTTTATTTGTGTGCGTTTAGAGGGATTTTGGTACTATTCATTCATACATAATAGAATGATAAAAAAAATTTCCTGTTTTTCCCCTTTTGTAAATAAAATGTCATTAACGTGGATGTTTCCACCTAATGCATTACTATTTTGCAACTTATGATCTTGATATGGATAATCCAGTGATAGCCAATTGTAGAAAACACTTATTGTGACATTTTAAGAGCCAGATTCATATTAACATATTTGAACCAAACTAAAAAAAAAATCATCAATTTTGTCCCTGGATTTAAAACGTTAGTGTGGATTAAAATGAAATATTAAAAAATTCCCGCCTACCTGAAATTTAGAAGTTGGCAATATTGGCATTGGATAGTCTAAACAAACTATTTTAAAGAAGTTATTAGTTTTAGCGTGGCCCTGTGAAGTTTGAAGTGTAAAGATATTAGGCGATTTGTGCGCGTATGATTATTCAGCGTCATTAGCGTGTTAGTGAGAATTTTTTCTTTATAAAATGTATAAAAATAATATTGGACTTTTTTGATAACCTGTATTGAATACATGTTATGCATAGTTTCATTTATCCACATAAATCCATTTAATGTCAAAACAAAATCTGAAGGTTATTTCGTCATTAGCGTGGACATTTTTTATCATCTTTAGCATGGATTCTTGACTCAATGCCCGCGTCCACCCCAATGATATTTTCCAATATTTAGTATTTATTTTAGAATTATACATTTTCTATACGCCCAAGCAAGTGTCAAATTCTGAAGAAGTTGACAAAATGTGTTTACTGTATTGAAATGATATGTTACCTATTTTTGAATTAGTACTTGAATATGTTTTTACTATGAATATAAACGCTTAAAATAATATACTTGTCAGTTAATCAGTAGCATGTCATTTCGGTCATTGGCGTGGATATGAATTTTTGAAAAAACTAAAAATAAATTGTTGAGCTCTACAAATCATCGCATCCTACTCTACGACCTATAAGTTAACAAATATTTTTTTATTCAAAATTTTTCAAAGCCTTTTTTTTTAAATTGTGTTATTCCAAATTGCTCTTATTGTAAGAATAACCCTAATGTGCCCCAGCCTTCCAGCCTTTGGCCCGTCGCATTTCACGTTCCATTCTTGAATAGTCTGTTATTTTTTTTCTCTTCCCGTTCACTTTAATATACAAGGATGTGACTCTAAGAATGACCTCCATTGCAGCCGTTAGAGCAGCCTTTTTTCCCCTGTTATTTCTAGACAGGTTAGCCTTTGAACTTGACATAGACTAGCCTCATTTGCAGAGTGCCTCTAGGAATCAGCCAGGGTTGCATATGTACGATTGTACCATAACAGTATACGTACAGAGTGGTCTTCAGATTTATTTCCCTGGAATCGAAGATGTGTTTGCACATCTATAGAGGTGTACATACTTTTCTCGTTTGAACTTTGACGTGTTCTTCCATGACAGTTTGGAGTCTAGGATTGATCCCCGATATATCACTATCTTGGTGTGTTGGAAAGACAAACAAAACTGAAAGTCGTTTATTTTTCTCCTTTTTGTGAACAGCACTAGTTTTGTTTTGCCAGGGTTGGCAGAAAGCCCGTGTAGATTACTCCATACCTGTATTTAAGAACCACTTGCAAGAGCCATACGATAGTCATTTCAATTTAGCATCTTACAATGATAGAAAAATTGTCTGCATAATGTCGCAGAAGCAATACGACAAATAGCCCTACGAGCATGAGGTTCCATAACAGTGTGGATACCTCGACTCGCCTTGGCTGGTTTTGTTACAAAACACTATTATATGTTGTTATCCGCTACCACTTGACAGAGAGAGTCAGAGGTTGGGTTATTGAACACTCCCTAGATATCCAAGAACACTACTAACGCCAGTTCTTTCTGCTTTAGCGTCTTTTCAGATGAAAGATCATCTCTGCAGATTTTCTGAGTTGATATGCATGTTAATTGGGACGAATTAGAGTTTATCATCATCCCATTCTTTATGCATCCTTCTGTTAGCCTTGTCTTGGTGTAGTGGTGACATAATCTTCAAAAGAAGACATGTCATGCTAATAGATCTAAATCCTTAGTCATATATGGTACGACCTGTAATTGGTAGAAAGACTACTCTCCAGAACATTATTATGTCCCTACAACTTGAATTGGCTGAGTGTCGATATAGTCAATCACAATTTTTCATGTATTATCGCTTCTGATGCCTTTCCCAAGTCTACGGTTGTTCCTTTTGAAATGAATTCCGTCGCTGAGGGACTAATTCCAAAGGATCGCTGACTTTAAGCAATGAGTATCAAGACAGCCATTTTGTGTCACGGTCATTGTGTGCAGAGGCATGATACAAACAAGCCATAATGAACTTACTGTAAATGTTTTGCGTCTAGTTACTGCTGCTAGATCTTCAATAGTTTCAAAGAAGGTTAAGTTTTTTTGCATGTTTATCAAGGTTTTAAACCTTTGCTGGGTTGAATTTAAATCCTCAGTCGTAGTCGGCCGGTAGTTTGGCATGTGTTACGTATTCTTTCCTTGTTCCATTATTTCTCAAAATTGCATCTCCTGTGTTTCTTGTATTTCTTAAAAGATTGGATTGCATAGCGAAGTCCTGTGTAATGTGTATATATTTCGGTCCATAGAAATACAGATTTCTCCTTTCCATGTACCGTCTAATCGAGAACAGCAACTTTTCTTCATTTACTCTTTAGTTAGCCCATTTAGGCTAAATATTCTTTGTTCAATATATTTTGTATTATTTCTTAAACATTGTTTTTAACATCTTAACTCAATTGTTTCAAATTATATGTTACCATTTTTCTGAATAAAGGTAATTAAAAATCGATAGCTCCTGATACTCTTGTCATCTTTTTTTTTATTGGTACTGATTACATTATCTTCTGTTCCATATAATACGAATGAGGTCGAAACTGATCCCTTCCAACCTCTGAATTTGTCTCTTGCTTGGGCAATTTGGGTAACTTGAATTTAAAAATAAAAACCGCTACCCAAGGAATCACTACTTCCACATCTAGATTTTTTACCCAAGTCACTCACAACGAAAAAATTTTGCATGTGGAAATAATTGTTTATGGAACTTTAATAATATAATATTTGAAACCCTCTACCCCAAAAACCCATAAAACGATACCCCACATCGGTAGTGGTGATAGGGGGTGGATGAAGTAAAAAAATATTTTGAGGTTCGTGTACACACACTAAATAACAATTTTTTTTCATCCCCTTTAATCATGGGGTGGGGGTGGTAATGGGGGTGGCTAATGCCAAAATTTTTTTGAGACTTTAGCTTTTCTTGTATATACTAAATACCAATTTTATGGACTCTTACCTGCTTGATTTACCTATTTACCCCAAATTTACCCCAATTTACCTCCCAACCCTTCGACGGAACAAGATGAAAATATAATCTAGTTTTAGATCTCATTAAAGTACATATGTGTACCAAATTTCAAGTCAATATCTCAAACGGTTCCAGAGTAAACGTGCGCACAAAGTTACAGACGGACAGACCGACAGACAGACAGATTTTTTTCTCTCAAACTTAAAATCTCGACGTTTCATGACATTCTAAGCCTATTTGAACAATAAAAATTTTTAAAATTTTTTTGTTATTACTATACTTTCACTGGATGTGGAAGTAAAATTAAATTAGCACAGAATTTTTAGCCTCGCGTCGTTTAAAATAAAAAGGTGGTCAGAATTCAAATCTCCAGTGGGAGATAAAAATAATAACTTTTGTCATATAAACATACATCAAAAACGAATGGATTTCAAGTTGATGAAAATATTTCAACATCTCAAGAATAAATTTGTTTATTATAACAAAAAGTTATTATTACTAATCGTAGTATTTGCTGACGAAGTTTCATGATTTAAATTCGGACCACTCTGTAAATATATAAACAGTACAAAATGGGAAAGCATTTAAAATACAAACATCAATTTTGTTGGATTAATTTTGAATTTGAATTATAATTTTAAGTACTCTCCTCTTGTTCGAAAGTAAACACAAACATTGATGAACTTTGTGCTCCACAATTTAATACCGTGCAGAATCTCATCTCCTAGGTTCTTCCATTACTCTTGTGTGCCAAGGATACTTGATTAATTTAGCTCACTTTGGCAACTGTCGTTTCTGTACGACAACAAGAAATTAATGAATTAAGGTACAAAAGCCAAGTCAAAGTAGAATGTATTTTCCATTCTTAATTATTTTCTTGAAAGCACGAATTTGTTTTTTTTTTTTTTCTAAAAGATGAAACGAGATTATTGAAAATAGCAGATATTCGATATATTTTTACTGACTGAAAATAAATGATAACAAAAATTATACGTTTTATGTAGGTCCATAAAAAAATATTAAAATTTTGAAATAATTTTGGGGGTGAAAACCACTCCTAAATTTAAATATCCAATATTTGAAAAAGTATTACTAGTTATGTTTTGGGATCGCCAGGCCTGTAGCTAGGGGTGAGCCAGGCGCGGTGATTAGTTTTGTTTACCTCGATTTGTGATTTTATTTACATTTCGTTATTTATCTGTAAAATGTATACGAGTTGTATGTACTTATTTGCCTATAAATTAACTTAAATGGAAAAATAAAAACAGCAAGATGGAGGTCCTATACAAATACAAAGAAGCCTTTAAGGCAACCTATGAGCTTTTGGCTGCTGTAGATACGTTTAGCCGCAGCACTGATACCTGTGAATCTTTCAAACTTCAAACTTTCTCTACTTTGACGGCCATTAATCGTCCCCAAAGACTCTCCATGACCCACCAAAGAATGGCAAATTTAGTTCTCTTGGCATTTGAAAGGAGACGCACAGAAAGCATAGACATAGACACTATATTAAAAAAATTCAATCTGATTAAAGAGGAACGGTTACGGTTAAGTTGTACTAGAAACTAAGTTTATATTAAGAAAGGTATTTCTGTTAAAAAATTTGCATATCTATTTTTTACAGGTTATTTTGTAAGTGGAAAAAATGATAGGATTTTTTTTTGGCACACGCTCTCCCCCCTGAAAAATTGTTTGCCCCTCCTTAAAGCATTTTCTAGCTACAGACCTGGGGCTCGTTAATTACGAATCTGAAGTAAAAATTAAAATATTCAAAATAGCGTCCCTAATATGGCGGATGAAGCAACTCTTTGTTCGCTAAGAAGAAGTCTAATTTCAGAGTTAAAAAACTGGGTTATGGCAGTTCAACAACTATTGGGCTCAACCAATGGAATGAGACAGTCACGATCCTACACAGGGTGTCTCACCAGGATTTGCATCGATCGATATAGGGAAAAATATACACCAGAAAATTTTGAAAATTTAGGGAGCTACTAATGGTAGTGTGGCCAATCCAACTAAAATAATTACAAGCATCTGGCACTTCCGGTTTTACCGGAAGTCGATACCAACTTGCTTATTTTAAATGGAACACCTTATATATTTTAGGGTTATCAAAAAGAGCATAAAATTCTGAGTAAAAAATATGTATGTGAAACCCAGCCGTTTCAGAGGTATTTGACATTTAAAGATAAATTTGAGATACAATAACCTTTATAGCTTTCTTCGTGTAAGAGATACTCATTTGCTTTTTGGCATGTAAAAAGAACATGAGGAGAGCTGCATTCTACAATTCAATTACATTCAATAGTAGTACACCAAGTGTTCTCTTTTTAACGTTACATTTTGTAAACTTCAAATCGCGAAAACTTGCTTAGGTCAAATTTTTTTACAAGTTATGTAAAATTAAATTCCTTTTTTCTGATATAAGCATTGTGGGGGTTTAAGTAACAACTTTTTGAAATATTTGCGATTTTCTTAGAGATTTAAGAATTGTTAGTAAAAATTTTATCAAATTAGCCATGATTAGAAACAATCAGTAATACTGTCAGTCATTTTCTTGTCAAAAAAATGCCACCGCGTTTAAATTACACCCACGAAGACTTCTTGAATTAGTTTTTTATTTATGGAGAATGTGATAAAAGTAAAATCAATACATTTGCTACTCGATATCCACAAAAACGGAAACCGTCACCAAACACTATAAAACGCATACTGGATAATTTTAAAAACTATGGCTTTGTCAAGGTAAGAATTCAAAAGCAGAAGTCTATTGTTGATGACAAAAAGGTAGAAATAGCAATTCTGGGATATTTTCATACATTTCCAATGATGTCATTAAGAGAAGCTGCTCTGGAATCGGGACTATGCAAGGATTCAGTTCATAGAATCTTAATTAAACAAAAATTTCACCCGTTTTCGTTCCAAATGATTCAACGATTAAAAAAAAACAGATTTCCTAAGAAGAGTAGTCCCGCATATGTACTTTCGTGGGCTAGGAGTGATTGAAGCAAGCGACCAATTGCACCTGTTAGTACATGTAATATTGAACATTGAACCACTTCTTGGCCGGCTCAAACACGCGTCGTTTACCCCCTGCACCCCGCCGAAGGGTGAAATTTTGAAATGACTGTATCTCGGTAACCGTTTGAGATATCGCGTCCATTCAAACGTCAGATTGTTTGCATTTAAGAAGTGATTAATAATGGTCTTTACACTATATACGCGTTTTTTAGTATTTAGCAAGATATTTTTAAAAAATTAATATTTTTAGAGCAACCCCTTTAAATATTATCGAGTAACTTCAAAACGGACAGTTCGAATAGAAATATGCATCGGATAAAAATTATTGCCTTTACTTTTAGCTTTATTTTGGTGTAGACATATCTGCACTTGCAGTCATCCAAGGGGGTTTAAATAATATATATAACGGAGGACCGCATGCTCGGGCGCATGTTTACAGGTCTACTAATATAATATAATATGTTGGAATTAAGTGTAGCTGTGCATACTTTGCAAAAAGATAGTGAGAACTTGCTTAGATCTATGGAAGAGCTTTGAAACCTATATACTCCAAAAATATTCTCATTTTGACGAGTTAGATTTAATTTTTGATAGTTCTATTAAAGAACTAACAAGACAAAAACGGTACAAAATCACAAAAATGCTCAAGCACTTCCATATTGAAGATTGTACTAATATATCAAACATACAAATGAGAGATATTTTATCAAACAATGATACCAAAGAAGCTTTAATTAATTACCTCTCCAAAACATTTGTAAAAAGCGAGTTATTCGGCAATCAAACTTTAATAATTGCTTGAAAAGAAACTGGCTATTGTAATGACACTGGTTATGTAAAGGAATTAGCTAGCACACAAGAAGAGGCCGATACAAAAATCATCTTGCATTGCATTTATGCCTCTAAAAAACATTGTTCCAAAGGACCAATGTCGCTCAACATATTTTCGCCGACACCGACGTATTAATATTGTTAATAAAATATTATGAATCAATGATCCCCGATACTTTGTGTATTATTGGTAGTGGTGTTCATAAGAGAAAGCTTGACATTAGTGTTTTATGGAAAAATCTAACTGAACTGCAAAGAGAAGCACTTCCGGCATTACATGCAATTTCTGGTTGCGACAGTACTGGTGGATTCTCTAAGAAAGGTAAACAAGCCGCCTCCTTAATTGATTCTTAAATCTGATATTTAATTTTGCAGGTAAACTAACATTTTGGAAAGTTTTTCAACAGGCAGATGACAAGATCCTTAACGCGCTTATTTCTTTAGGCGACAGAGAAACTGATATAAATACAATCGTAGACGATTTAGAAAAATGTGTTTTTAATGTCTATGCTCCTACTTCAAATATTTGCTCATTGACCGAGTTAAGGTGGTGGTGTTTTACAAAGATACAACAACAGGATGATCAATTACTACCTACTAAGGGAAGTTTGTATCCAGCGCTGCCAAGAGCAAGATTACAACTTTTTATTTAAAATAGTTCTAACATTCCAAAAAGCAACGTGTTGAAGCTAAATTTATCAAAAACGGACTTTTTAATCGACACAATTTGCATGACTGGAGACTCGAATCCTCATGCGTTAAGGGAGCGAAATTTTCAAGAAAGTTGGCAGTTTAATGTTTACTGCGCCATAAGAAATGATAGAGTGGTGGCAATAGAATGTTATCAAGAAAATTTAAACAGTGAGTTAAAAAGATTTCTTCTTCTGCTAATATGTATAGTTAATTTTTTTGTTTTTGTTTTTTTTTTTAGATGAAACATTAAATATTTTACAACATTACACATAACGCGTATTTGATAAATAATTTTTTACAAGAAACTCTCGATCAGTTTACGATCAATGGATTGTTTTATTTGGGGAACTATTAAAAATAAAGTTTATGAGAGCCCATTAACAACTATCGAAGATTGTACGCAGAGAGTAAGAAATGCATTTCAAAACTTATTACAGAATTCAATTAGAAGAGCTACCCATGAAGAACTAATCCGAAGGTGCGAAAAATGTGTGGAGGTTCGAGGGCGAAATTTTGAAAAATTATTAAATTAAAAGGGAATCATGTTTTTAGTTGATCTCATCTTAGCTATTTTAGTTTATGCAAACTATCTTCAATCCAATTATTAGGCATGTTACACTGTTATTTTCCGTTTTTGCGGTTATTTAGCAACAAATGTACACTACAAGTTCTTGATATTACTTTATCACATTCTCCATAAACAATAAACAAAGTCAAAAAGTCTTCGTGGGTGTAATTTAAACTCGGTGGCATTTTTTGACATAAGAAAATGATGACATTACTGATTGTTTCTAATCATGGCTAATTTGATAAAATTTTTACTAACAATTCTTGAATTTCTAAGAAAATTGCCAATATTTCAAAGAGTTATAACTTAAACCCCCACAATGCTTATATCAGAAAAAAAGGAATTTAATTTTACATAACTTGATGTAAAAAAATATAGGGTGTACTATTTGACCTAAACAAGTTTTCGCGGTTTGAAGTTTATAAAATGTAACGTCAAAAATGAAACACTTGGTGTACAATTATTGAATGTAAGTAAATTGTATTCTTTTTACATGGGAAAAAGCAAATGAGTATCTTTTACACCAAGAAAGTTATAAAGGTTATTGTAAGCCATGACACCTGTCAAATTTTTTTTTAAAAGTCACATATCTCTGAAACGGCTGGGTCTAGGCATAGGGTATTCTACATATTTTTGACTCAGAATTTTATGTTCTTTTCGACAACCCTAAATTATATAGGATATTCCATTTAAAATAAGCAAGTTGGTATCGACTTCCAGTATAACTGGTAGTGCCAGATGCTTGTAATTATTTTATTTGGGTTGGCCACACTGCCATTAGTAGCTCCCTAAATTTCCAAAATTTTCTGGTGCGTACTTTTCCCTATATGGATCGATGCAGTTCCTGGTGCGACACCCTGTATAAAGATGCTTTCAAATAATACCGTATAGTGTTATTTGATTCGGTAGAGAACGAATAAGATGAATAATAGGCCCTAATAACAGAACACTGTCCTCGAATCAAGCACTACATACAATGAATTTGAAAGACAATTATATATGTCACACCTATGTGGAGTGGGAGATGAAATCATTACTTTTATTACACTAGGAGCGTGATGACATTCGTACCTCGAAAGGCAATTTTTGCAATTGGAATAAATACGGGATCTACCCTAGAATAGAGTGATCTTATTTGTCGAGGGTACCGAGAGGTTTCGCTCTTGAGTGAATAGACAGACCTGACTATTGGATATTTTGGCTCTGTGTGCATGCCTGATAATAGTAATAATAATAATCATGGCCGCAGCATTTGTTTAAGTTAATGTCCGAATCGGTTTATAGACGATAGTATCTCTTTGTATGACAATATACATTAGAAGAGAATCCAATGCTGTTCCTTGTCTAAGGCATCTTCTTGTCTCAAACGTTCTTACCATTTTATTTTTTATTTCTTTTGCCACTGTAATGGAATGTATTAACCCTTGAAATATCATAAAAATGACAAAAAAAAATCATAAAAAACATATCGAAATGGACGAACGTTATTGAACGGCAACGTAAGAATTGTGACGTTATCTTATAAAATTATATTTTGTCGCAGCGTGCAGGGTGCCAAATACATGATATTAATTAAAATGCAAAAGCCACTTACCAATTGATGTTTGACCTTTGGGCTAATGAACCTGCAAAAAAAATATGAATGAAACATTTCTCATAAATTGATGTTTTTACTTTATATTATATTTAAATAGGGAATAGTGGTATTCATGATTTTTTTTTTCAAAAGTTCTAGTGGGAAATTAATAAATTTGATTGATTTAATTTAATATTTTCAAAAACATTGTGGGTGACATATTAAAGGGCAATATTAAAAATAGCTAATTGGCCCGCACCGCGGAACGCATAAGACCCAGAGAAATTGGTTGGAAAAGGCTCAAAATTCATAAAAATATGCCTTAGCGGTATCAAAAGGCTGGCGAAAATTCAATTTCACCCCTAAAAAATTGCTTTGAATAATAGCTTTTTACTGAATGTGAAAATTATATTTATTTTATAACTTTTAGGTATCGATTCAATAGACATAACATAAGAGTAAAAACCGCTGCCCAAGGAATCACTACTTCCACATCCGGATTTTCTATCCAAGTCACACAACGAAAAAATTTTGTATCTGGAAATAATTGTTTATGGAACTTTAATAATATAATATTTGAAATCCTCTACCCCAAAAACCCACAAAACGATACCCCACATCGGTAGTGGGGTGGGGGTGGTGACAGGGGGGGCAGTGGGGGGTGGATAAAGTAAAAAAATATTTTGAGGTTTCTGGTTCTTGTACACACACACTAAATCACATTTTTTTTTCATCCCCTTTAATAATGGGGTGGGGGTGGTAATGGGGGTGGCTAATGCCAAAATTTTTTTTGAGACCTTAGCTTCTCTTGTCTATACTAAATATCAATTTTATGAACTCTTAACTGCTTGATTTACCTATTTACTCCAAATTTACCCCAATTTAACCCCCAACCCTTCGACGGAACAAGATGAAAATATAATCTAGTTCTAGATCTCGTTAAAGTACATATGTGTACCAAATTTCAAGTTAATATCTCAAACGGTTCCAGAGTAAACGTGCGCACAAAAAAAGTTACAGACCGACAGACAGACCGACAGACCGACAGACCGACAGACCGACAGACCGACAGACCGACAGACAGAAACGTTTCATGACATTCTAAGCCTATTTGGACAATAAAAATTTTTTTTAATTTTTTTGTCGTTACTATACTTCCACTGGATGTGGAAGTAAAACTACCACTATTAACACCAGGGGGATAACTTCATACACAGCACCTAATATTAAAAAGATAAGTACCAAGGTGATTAAAAAGTACAGAATGATGTTTTTAATACTAGTTGAGCCAGACCTTCAACTGATCCGGACCTCAGCATCCCCAGTTTCAAAAACAACCCCTATAAAGGTATGGAATAATATTCACAGCAAGTATTATTACGAAAAGGCGTTTTAGTTAACGACCCTACAAACCACCAAACTACCCTATTCGGAGGTGCAATTCTATTAACAGATTCGAATAATAATAAAAAAAATTCCAGGCACTTACTAATGCACCAAATTATTTTCTACTAGTAAAAGAGGCAGACATCTACTTTGTCTTGACGTGAGTATTCTTATTACGAAAAACTACCTCTATATGAATATGAAAAATAGTTACACCATGTAATTAGAATTAGAATTAGAATTATTTATTCATACAATGCTTACACAAGTCAGTAAATAGAACAATAGTAAGTAACATTTAACATATAAAATGTATATCTACTTACACAACATTAATTTAAAATTTAAGGTAAAAGACAATGATTGCTCCTGTCTGACATATTTAATACAATTTTAAAATATTTGTGCACTAAAATACACAAAAATACACACAATTTATTATACAAAAATTATACACAAAATTTATTACCCAACTGTATGTTTGTGTAGTTGCCTCCCCGAGAGGGAATCACAGCCTCAAAAACGTTTTATCGTCAAGGAACTCGGTTATACTATAATAAGCTTTATTTAGTAATTCTTTTTTTATCTGTTGTAAATATATGTTAATTGACAGATCACGAATGTGATTTGGTAATTTATTGAAGAATACAAGCCCATAATAATTTTCAGCATTTCTAGTTTTTTGTAGTATTAGGAATTTAAGAGAAATATTTTGTTTATGACGAGTTTCGTATTTGTACCCAACTGCATTTGACTTATAATATTCTATATTATTTTTTACTAATTTTAAGCACTCAAAAATATATAATGAAGGTACCGTTAATATGCGTAATTCAATAAACTTTTGTTTAACATCAGCTCTATAATTTAATTTTAACATATATCTTAGCGCTCTTCTCTGAATTGAGGACACTCTGTCAACGTGACAGGAATGCCCCCAACATAGAATAGCATAAGCAAAGGTAGGCTGGAACAAAGCATAGTATGCCATCAGCACCACATTTATAGTTACATTTTTGGCTAGGTTTTGCAATAGATATGTATGTCTACATAGTTTAGTGGATATGTATTCAATGTGGGATTTCTAAGTTAAGGTTTTATCCAAAACTACTTAGACCTTAGACTAAAAATTATGTTTTCCGTTTTTGTGTCATTTAAGCTTAGCCTGCTAGTTTCAAACCAATGCTTGGCTTTTGACTGTGTCCCACAGTTTTTCTTGAAGAGACTTTGGATTTACATCAGAATTTATCATAGTGGTATCATCTGCAAAGAGTACAATATCACCATTTGATATACAAGAAGGTAAGTCATTTATGTAAGCTAAAAATAGCAAGGGGCCAAGCACCGACCCTTGTGGTACTCCATGTTCCATATAAGATGTACTGGAGTAATTATTGTTGAAATGGGTCATCTGTTTCCGGTTTGTTAAGTACGACGATAATAATTTTATAAAACAACTATTTATACCATACCTTCTTAATTTGCTTAATAGGATACTGTGTGACACACAGTCAAAAGCTTTTGTTAAATCATACATGCTACAGCCCAATATGGAGTTTTGTTCAAATCCTTCATTAATTATAGATATTAATTTATTTATTGCTTGCGTTGTCGATTTGTTACATCGGAACCCGAACTGTGCAGCAGAAAATAGGTTATTTTCCTCGAAGTGATCACATAACATACTCTTTAATATTTTTTCATAGATCTTTGAGATAATTGGAATCATAGATATAGGCCGGTAGTTTTCGGCTTTGTTTCTATCACCCTTTTTAAATATGGGTATAACCTTTGATATTTTTAAACAACTTGGGTAGACACGTTCTTTTATACTAAGATTTATCAATTTAGTTAATGGGATTACTATTAAGTGCTTTATTGCCTTAATGAGGTCAACACTAATATCATATATATCTCTACTAGGCTTTTTCTTTAAATTGCTTATTACGTCACGTACTTCATTGAAGCTCACCTATCTTAGCTTTAATATTACAATAGATCTGTATGGTTCTAGTTAACACGTTTTTTTAATAAAGAACAAATACGGAGATATTTAGCAACCTCGAAAACAACCAAACTAACTTATTCAGGTGGTAGAATCGCATTCAGCGCTTCAAATACTAAAAAATAGGAAACAAGGTGGCTAAAATAAATCAAAATATACACTAGTTTAGGGATGACAGGCTCTTTAGATAATATAATATTAGAAAAAAACAGATTTTCATTTTATGAAATCTATAGAATCATAATAAAATATTATATCAACACTTACACCGATTACTTAATGGTATCCCTATAAAGAAAAACGTTATTTAGAGATATTAGAACAGCATCTGGAACAGAATATTTACAGAGCGAATTAAAATAAAATGAAAGGTTTCTATTGTTTCTTACGTCTGCATTTAATAAATATATATTAGAGATGGCTAATCACTGTAGGGGGTTGAAAATGATATTAGTTTATTCTCTGATATATTATTCCATGCAAAGGTATTTCTAGGTAAGCTATAGACCGAGGAGGCGATCCTTTTTACATTCAGAGTTCTTTTAATCAGTTGGTACCTATATTTTTTTAATATTATGTGCTGTGTATGGCGTTCCACCCCCTAAATAGAGTGTGCATAAGGGTAGTTTTTACCCTTTTGTCATATCTATTGAATTGATACCTAATAGTTATCATAAAATAAATATAATTCTCACATTCATTATAAACTATGATTCAAAGCAATTTTTAGGTTGATTTTATGTTTTTAGGGGTGAAATAGAATTTTCCCTAGCCTTTTGATACCATGACGACGTTTTTTTTTTAATTTTGAGCCCTTTCCAACCATTTTTTCTGGGTCTTATGCGTTCCGCGATGAAGGCCAAAAATCAGCCATTTATAACATTGTCCTTTGATCAATTGCCCTGACTTTTATACAAATTGAATTAACTGTTACCAATGCGCGCAACTGTTATTAGCTTTCATAGAACTTTCAGAAAGAGAAAGGCAGAAACTGGAGCGATAGGTTTCTAACTCACGAACTTTTATACTTACATTGCCCCATTATATACTTCTCTTTCTAAAGCTTTTGCGAAAACCAAAAATAATTGCAGCCAATACCCCATGTATTTACCGGCGGGGTAGCTCAGTCAGGTTAAGGAGTATTGAGTTGTGTGTTAGATAATTTACTTAGTTGTAATGATAAAAAATTTGTTAATTGTCGCTTGTTAGAAGTTGAATTAATGAATATACTCCACTGTTGAGGCAAAAGTACATCTCCTGAATTAATTACTTTATCAATAGACGAACTAGAACTTCTTTTTATTCTGGTCATGTTTTTAATGGAATGCTCTTGGTCTAGAACTACATCAATTCTGTCAGCATTGAATTCATTTCTAAAAACAATAGATGAGAATGTTTTTGAATATTCACCAAATGTTTTAGCATTAGATGGTTTACTCAGTGCTTGTACTATAAACATCCCATCGAAAATATGACAAATTTTCGTATTGTTGGTATTTGGCATCGAAGAACTTTTTGTCGGACCATAATTTTCGATTATTTCAAATAATGCACAATAATTGTTTATATAATGCTGCATAAATTAATTATAATGACAAAAAAATATGTAATATTTTTCTATATTTTATAACCGCGTTAGTTTTAAAATCATAACTCAGTTATTATTTCACTAAAAATATTTTAAAAAGTACCGCCGTAGAAAGCATAGGCCTTTATTTTATAAAGAATATATTTTTTTATTTGAGACTTAGGTTTCGAGTAATTTAGTGTCTAATGTAAAAAAATGGCAAAATGAATTAATTTCTAACGATGGTCGAAAAGAGATACAGGCACTTAAAGTTTTCGTCTTCCATAAGGCGCAATGCTTTTTTGAATATAGTTTATTTTTTTACAGCCGTACAGCTACAGAGAATATTATGCAATTTTTACCAAAGAAAGATATGTACTTCGGCTATGTGATGCTCTACATAAATCGAAAAAATTAAATAACGCCCTTTTGCACAGGACAACGCACCTGCGACAAGAATCAAATTTCTGGATGAAATTGGCATATCACGTAATAAGACTTGAATCGGAAAATCTTACATATTGTGGATCTCAACAAAGAACGTAACGATGATGGCGATAAGCTTTGGAAAGTACGTCCAATAATAAAATTATTCGAAAATCGTTGCGAAGAATTGGTAACTTTGTATTGATGAATCAATATCGTTTAAGGGACAACGATCAGTCAAATAGTACATAAGGGAAAGCCAAACCCGTGAGGGGTAAAAATATGTATGCTTTGTGGTAATAGAAATTCACCACTATCAATAAAACCTCAAAAACCACAGTCCATTCCAGTGGACGACATAAGATTCGATAATCTTGGCCATTGGCCAATATATACAAATGGCCATGAGACTTGCGAAGGACGTTCATGAATTCAGTGTGAGAAGTGCAACGTGCATCAATGTTTATCTAAATTTAAAAATTGTTTCAAAAATTTCCATGTAAAATAAAATAAAAATAAAATTTTCATATTTAATTTTTCTTCTTCTTGACCTGATGGAAGCATTTGCTACTATTTTCTACTTCATAAATCTGTGGAGGAAACTGGTCTAAAAGAGTTATTGGCGGGGTATTAATTAATAATCTATGCCAAAAAAATGTTTCTTGCTTATCAAAAAATCAGGGCTGAAAGGGTTAATATACTCATTTTTCTTACTGAATTTGGTATCTAATTGTTCTCACTTTTCAGCGAGAACAATTGACACATTCATTTCAAAAAATAGCATGGATCTAATTTCTCGATTCAATATTGATTCGAAATTTTTAAATCACGATCCGAAAACATGGGGAACGCAAGATTCTTATATGAATGAACGAGAAGTAATAATGTCAGTTAAAGTTGTCAACGACACTGCCGAAGGGTTGGTAAAATTTATGGAGGATTTCCATGAATGGTCTCCTAATAAAGAATGAAAAGCAAATACAATACGTATTGAAATGTGTGCAAGAGCACAGAAAAATATATCCAAATTGTAAGAAAGATACATTAAAGCAAATATTTTAATCATTTTGAACAATAAATACCACATAAAAAATTATTTTTTACTTACTTTTAATCATGGGGGTTGATACTGCTTTTACTTTATTTTTATACCAAATAACAGTAATTTGGGGTTATAAAGGGTATATTTGAAAATATTCTAGTTTGGGATTTTTATACCCTCATCGGCACGGGAAGGGGTTCATCTAGGATGCTGACATTTTGGGTGTGTAATTCTTATGTCTAATTTAAACTTTTTAGGGGGGGAGACCAAAAAAAATGAAAGTCGAAAAATAAGGAAGGGTGGATGTATGTTTGCGTTTTTCCAAATGTGTAACCCCCTTCCGCATAGTCTTAGCTATTAGTCTAGGTGCCCGCGTACATAAATGCAATTTATACATATACTCGTATAACTTCTTGTACGGCATAATTGCGCCTAGTCTATAACTTTTTTCCTCTGCGAGAATTTTCGTAAACGCGGCGTTCCTCCTCGGCATGAAAAGGACGATTTCCACACGTCGGACTTGACCGACGCGCGACGTGTGGAAATCGTATTTTTCATGCCGAGGAGGAACGTCGCGTTTACGAAAATTTTCGCAAAGGAAAAAAGTAATAGACAGGCGCAATTATACCGTACAAGCAGTTATACGAGAATATGTATAAATTGCATTTATGTACGCGGGCACCTAGACCATATGGATTTGGGGGTTGTCTACTATCTGTGGTGTGTTTATGTTTATGTTTTATGTTTATAGTTCAGTAGTTATAAGAAATTTTCTGTTTTTTAGGATAATTTAAAAATTGGAGTGATCTCCATCAACAGTAAATAATAATTGAATACGCAAATTTAGATATGTAGAGAATGTAGAACCCAGAAATGGGTCGAGAAGACTTTCCACATTTGATAAAATTCTGTAAAAGTCATGTAAATAATCACGAATCAGATTTCACCATAAAATAGCCCAATATACCCAATGGAAAATTTCCGTTTTGAAAACTCCGAAAGTTTCCAGGATGTTTTCCTTATAACTTTCCATTGGGTATTTTTATAGCCTATTTTATGGTGAAATCTGATTTGTGATGATGCAAGCTTCATTTTGATACCAAATAAGTGCATACAATTATATTATTTACATGACTTTTACAGACTTTTATCAAATATGGAAAGTTTCCTCGACCCATCTCTGGTAGAACCATTGGAGTTTATAAGCTAAATTGCCCAGACTGTGCTTCATTCTATGTAGGGCAAATAGGTCGTACATTTAAAGCTAGGTACGATGAACACGAACGCTCTTTTAGACTTAATAAAAAACGATTCAACTTTAAAATCAGGGCACGTTTCCATAATCAGAACATATATTACACGGACAGGAAAAGAGTTTTGAATTAAATGTTTTGGAGTCAATTGAAATATACAAATCATCATTATTTCAGAATATCCACTTACTTCATTATAGCCCCTTTTTTATCTATTCAATGCACGTAAAAATACAGCAGTGTCACCACAGTTACTTTCGCCAGTAGAAATTGATAGTTTTGTTAGTTCTGGAATTTTCCTCGTAAAAAAAATTAGGATAAAAACCTTGATGAAAATGTGAAAATTTGAAAATATTAATAGGAATGAAAACCTTGAATTATCTGCCATGTTGTTTTTGAAAAAAAAAAGGGCAGCCAAATGAACAATTTCCTTCAAGTTTGGTCACGGAATTTTTTTGCCCTTTTTTGAAATTCGCGCCTATGTGCGCCCGCAGGTCTGCGGTATCTTTGATTTATTTTTTAGCTATGTCAAGTACGTATAGTAAGTGCTACCGAGCATTTCAATCGGGAGATTGTTAAAAAATTTTGCCAAATTTTGCGTAGGGCTAAGGCCCTTATAAAGAAAGTGCTTATTTTACTTACACTTTCAAGCTACCGAGCGGAAAACGGGAGCCCACTACCTTGCCAAATTAATGCCAGTTATAGACTATAACAAGTTAAATGTAACAGTCTGTCTATACTTTAAATTATTCAGCGCATACTAAAGGTTATCGATCATTTTAAACATGCAGATTCTTCGGTTCGTTCAAAGAGCGGGTATTTTTGCTATGAAAAAATAAAGTGCTAAAGTACAAATCAATTAATTTCGCAAAAAGTTTACATATTTCAATCATAATCATTATGTGGGAAGTGAGGTGATTCAGGTGATGATGACTAGCAACTATTAGTTATATAATTAAACAACAATTATAGTTTTCGCCACGCTAAACTGTATACAATAAATACATCAATTATATTTTTAAATATCTACATTTTAATTCAAGAAAGTTGTACCATGTTGATATAGTCTAGTTGATAGTTTTTGTGTAAATGTTGTTCTCTAGTAAATCTTCTAATTATTCAAATTAGAGATAAAAAATGACACATGGTAGCAAATTTTCAATATTGCTATTTTGTACCACAGTAACTAAACGTAATAGGTCTGTCTGAAAGGCCATGGCAGGTTAAGATAAGTGTCCGTGCCTTAGTGACCTTTTTGCGTGTGGTTCCTTCCAGTGATTTATCTTTGCAAAAGATACCACCACAAAAAGTTTTGACCTCAAAAACTTCATAATATCTGGGAAATTTTTTATTATTGGAAATCCAAAAAAAAATTTTCTTTCTTAATCAAGGGAACCAACTTGTTTGTATTTCACATATATAGTACATAAGCAGATAAAAGCATAAAAGCTTATAGCACATAAAAGACTGCTTGGATTACACGTATTGAAAATATTTTGGAGCAGCCTACGTATTTTTTTGAAATAACGAGATGTACTTTTCACAATAGATATATTTTCTACAAAGCTCCATTGAAACGGTAATACATAAAAAAAATATGTATTTAATAATAAGGATACATAATAAAAAAACATGGTATGCTAATGATATATGATAATATTAGTTGTCTTCATCACTGTCCTTATTTATCGTATCACTGATATCTTCTGCGAACAGTTTTACTGATGGTTTCGGAATATCGTCGAGAAACCTTGCATATGATAAATTCATATTTAAGTAAAAAAAAATAAATTAGTTTTCTGTTACTTAGAGATGGATTTATCATATGCAAGGTCGACGATATTCCGAAAGCATCAATAAAACTGTCTGTATTATTCGCAGAAGATATCAGTGTTACAATAAATGAGGACAGTGATGAAGACGACTAATATTATCATTTAGCATAACATGTTTTTCTATAATAATACATAATATTATTATTAAACATATAATTTTTTTATGTATTACCATTTCGATGGAGCTTTGTAGAAAATGTATGTATTGTGAAAAATACATCGCGTTATTTCAAAAAAATACGTAGTCTGCTCCAAAAAATTTTCAATACGTATAATCCAAGCAGTTGTTCATTTATATATTTATTAATATATCGAGTTTCTAACCAATTTATACTATTTTTCTTTATTTGTTGTAATTAGTACGTAAGTAAATACATTATTGCTTAGTGTTACCCTGTTGTTATAATTTCCGAACCCACGACACAGGGTGTTTACTAAGGGGGGGTGTAAGCACGTAACATTATCTTTGCCAATTTGACTACGATAGAGTTTTGTAAAAAAATATATGTTATAGCTTATTGTATGGTGTATAATTAGTAAAAAAATAGAGGTGGTCGCTAACGTGTAAGTACGTATATACATTTTTCAAAAAATTCAAAAGCATCAACTTTTGTATTCTTTATGAGAAGATTTCATGAAAATATCAATGATAAATTGTCTTGAGTATATTTACAATATATGTGAAATACAAACAAATTGGTTCACTTGATTAGGAAAAAAAAATTGTTTCAAATTTTCGAATAAATTTTTTTTCCCAGATATGAAGTTTTTGAGGTCAAAACTTTTTGTGGTAGTATCTTTCGCAAAGATACATCCCTGGAAGGAACCACACGCAAAAAGGTTGCGAAGGCACGGACACTTATCTTAACCTGCCATGGCCTTTCTATTTCAATTAAAAAGGATAGATTTACCGGCATTACAAACTACTCTAATAATGCAAAAAATATTATTTTTTTATTGATTCTTAATGGAAATTGTCCCAACGTGCATCCTTGCTGGTATAGGCTGTCTGTTGTAAGTTATAGAGGTCACTTACCTAAAAATATTGCGAGTCAGCTAAACTCAAAAGTTAAGGAAGGAAGGAAGGAAGGTAGAAACCCCATTTTATCGCGGGTTCCGTAACTTATAGAATTAGGTCCAAAATGAAAAAGAAAACAACCTTTTTTGGCCCAAAATAAGGTGTTTTTACTCTTGTGAATTTTTTCAAAAAATGCATATTTTTTGAGATATGGCCACTCTAAAATTCCTAAAAGTGGATTAGGGAAAATGTAAAAGTTGAAAAAAAAATCTGAAAAAATTCAGCTGAATGTATCATCGAAATACAAGCCTTTTTTTATTTGCAACTTTTCTGTAAAGTGCGTTTTCAGATTTCTTCCGGGAAAACATGAAATTATACCTCTTTCTTTGAAATTGTAGAGCTTTAAAAATACGTAATTTAAAATTTTTTAAAAACTCAGACGAATGCATTGAGGCCTGAAAACGCACTTTACAGAAAAGTTGTAAATAAAAAAAAGTTTTGTATTTCTATGATACATTCACCTGAATTTTTTCAGACTTTTTTTTTCAACTTTTACATTTCTCCTCCCCCACTTGTAAGAATTATTGGGTGGCCATATCTTGAAAAATACGCATTTTTCGAAAAAATTCACAATAGTGAAAACATCTTATTTTGAGGCAAAAAAGGTTCATTTTTGACCTAATTCCACAAGTTACGGAACCCGTGATAATTTCCTACTCTAGTTTTTCTTTTAAATTTTTTATTAACGTCATTATAAACACAGCCCCACAAAAAAAAATGTTGTGTTCACCAGACCAGACCAACATATCTATACGTTTCTGGGGTCGCTGAATCCGAATCCGGGGTCTGTTTGACCTCATCAGGTCAGGGTCAAGGTCAATCCAAGATTAAATTGGGAAAAAACGATTAATCGAAGGAAACCACGATTTCTGTACGTCTTATGGGTCACTGAATTCGAATTCGGGATCTGCTTGACCCCATCAGGTCAGGGTGATGGTCAATCCAAGATCAAATTGGGAAGAAACTTTTAAGCGCAGAAAACCACCATTTCTGTACGTTTTTGGGGTAACTAAATCCTGGTCTGTTTGACCCATCAGGTCAGGGTCAAGGTTATTCCAAGGTCAAATTGGTAAAATCATTTAAGCCAGAAAACCACGATTCTTATACGTTTTTGGGGTTGCTGAATCCGAATCCGAGGTCTCTACGATCCCATCAGCTCAAGATCAAGGTCATTCCAAGGTCAACTTTTGTTTATCAAATGGAAATGCGTTTTTGACCACGGATTCTGAAATAGCGGAATATTTTACGTTCGCATATGGTTTGATCTATGATCAAAGTAACCTTTGGTCATCAGAAGGTCGAATCAATCTCTTAAATTAATTTATCTAAGATCAAAGATGATTCGTATTGAGAAATCTCAATTGCAAATCTTTATCGAGCATGGTTTAGCCTCGTGATATTTCTCAGAGGGGGATTGGAGAACCAAGACAGCAGACACCTATATCCACACGCAACCAACGAGTGACGTCTTCCAATCCTCTGGGAAAAACGAAACGTCTATGTCATATACTGACTGCCCAAACATCTCGGTGATAGGGACTGACGAAGTTGCTGGAGCATCACTGATGAGGCCAACATCAGTATCCGAGCGATAAGTTTAATTTCTGTGGGAATCATCTGATCCTGTTATTAAAATTAAAAATCCTGCTTCTCAGAGGATGCTGGAAATGGTGACAACTGCCTTAATCGAGGATGTGTAGAATGATCCCTTTTCCGATCCTTCGAGGTAATGAAGCCAGTAAAGGCGTACTGTCTTACAGGGGCGTTGGGGTGTGAGGATGAAGCCATAGTGTGTCCGACGACGAGTTGACTTTGTCTAGGTCTAAGTATGAGGGCTTTCCGACTTTGACGGAAGTATATTTTACCCATGATCAGCGATCCCGAAAACGGGGGAATACGCGTTTGAACCGAATCTTTTGATGATTTTCTACCCTTCGGGAGAGTTTAATTAACCCCCTAGGTCTACTGTCTGGATTCCAGTTACTCTATAACCCCATTCCATGTTGTTTTAAGTATAACCCATTGATAAATAACTCCCCAGACCCGTTTATATATGAAAATATAAAGGGATCCAGAAAAAGGGTGGCCGTTTCAGGGGGTTGCGGCGGTCAAAAACTTCTCCCACCATTTGCATCATGTTCAACATGCTTGAAAACGGTTGGGGAAGGTAATCTCGTCTTTGCAAGAATTACACTATTTCTGCCTTCATTACATAGACTACTATCCTTAGTGTTTGAGTTACGGAATAATTGAAATTGAAGTGAACAGTATAGAATTTAATTATCTTTTTAGATTTCTCTATATTACTAAATTCCAATACTGGCAAAATTGTGGAAAAAATGATAACTTTTAAATAAATAAACGGATGTATTTAAGAAAATATAATTTATTTAAATTTCATTTTAAAAATAAATAAATAACAATAATCACATGTCTACAAAAAAAAAGGTCTTGCCCTAAGATTCTCATCCTACTTTTCTGAAGTATTTTGATGCGCTTTTATTCTCTAAAATGGGTAAAAACAGGTCTTGTCCTAAGCTTCTGATCTAACTTTTCTGAAATATTTTGACGCGCTGAAGCCAGTTTTGGACAAACAAATTTTCTGTGGCATCAGTTTCCCTCTACCAACCCCTTCTGTCACCTAGTCGTGGCAGAGGGAAACTGAAACGATGGAAAAATTTTATTTGTCCAAAACTGGTTTCAGCGCGTCAAAATGCTTAAAAAAAGTTAGATCAGAACCGTAGGACATTCAAGACCTTCTTGTTCCCTTTCTTAGGAGATGATAGAAAAAAATCTTTCCGATTTACAGAATATGCTACCTTATATAAGTCGTGGTGGGGAAGTAAAATAAAATGGCGGGAAGGTGGGGAGAGGTGAGGGATGCGAAAGTTGGAAGAAGTGGTAAGAAGATAGAAAAAAATGATGGGAAAATGGAAACAATTGAAGGAAAGTTAGAAAAGTGGTGGGATGTGGGAAAAAGTAATGGACAAGTGGGGAAAATAAAGGAATATGGTGGGTAAGTGGATAAAGTGGTGAGAATATAACGAAAATTGGTGGAAAGATGATAAAGGGGTTATGGAAAAGTGGTGAAAGGTAATAGAGATGCTGTGGAAAGATGGTGAGAAAGTAAAGGAAAGGGTGGAAAGTCCACGTTAGTGTGACCGCAGGCATAAGCTAGTATAAAATAATGTTAAGAATTAAATTAAATAAAATTAAAAATGTTTCCTGGGTATGACAAATGAAAATTATAAAATCTGGCTCCTTGTCATAAGATTTGACCCGTAATAGATGATAAAATTCCCTAGTCAATTACATTACCACAAATTTAAAATATGTTCAAAATTATAGAAATTAATGGGACGGGCTTTTTCTGTAATATAATTTATAAACCAGGTAAAAGTCACCTACATATGTATATATTATTTGTTTCATAAATTATATTTGCTGCTGATTCTTTGTTAAATATGGCAATACATAATTTGTAATATTTAAAAAACAATAAATTAACATCATAGAGATAAACGAATACTTTCTTTTCTGGTTTGGATTGGCTTTGGACATAATACTTTCAGCCACAATTTATACAATTGTTGGCCCTACCGATACTAATAGATAATTAATAAAATAAGAAGGGAAAACACAAGAAATATGCTACGCCAAGATGCTTATCGTGACAACTTTATAGACAAATAAGAAAAGCAATGAAAGGTAATAGGTTTATCATAACATAGGATAAAAACAAGCGAGACAACAGCTAAAAATTTCTACATCTCTACCATACATAATTTAATAAATTTAAAAAACTGTTTCGAGAAAATCATTTCTAACGACAAAATATAAAAGTGATGTGGTATTTTATGCTTATGGTTTACCAGCTGCCATTATAGTCACAGAAAGGATTTTCAACCAAGTTCAGTTTAAATAAGTGAGACTTAAAGGTTTCATACCCAAATAGGCACGTGCCATAATGTGAAATTGTGAATTTCTTCTCATAACTGTAATGTTTTTGGTAAAACGTCATATATCTTGCAGTATTAATAACACAGGATCACAAAATATTATCGAGGTGCGCCTAACCAGACTCAGTGTAGCATACGCGAATTTAAAACTTATTTTGCCCCATCACGTCAGGATTGTTAAAAAAAATTAAGAACGATTTTTTTAACCGCTATTGCGAAAATATTCGAAGATTTTGCGGAGTCGCCGGTAATATCAATTAATTCACAAACAGGGTATTATTTTTGTAGTAACAATTACGTGGTGTCCAATATAAAGAGAATTTAACAATAGTTTCCTTCATTATGTAGAAGTTAAATAAATAAAAGAAGCTACTAAAAAGGTTGAAAAAAATCGAACCGTCCTCAAAAAATATCTCTAAAAAGTAAGAAGATTTCACTCAATTTTACAAATCTGTATACATTCATGGAAAGTAGCAAGAAATTGTACCTTATTACCTAATATCAATTTGAAATCGGTCCAAAAATATCTAATTTCAAAACTGGCAGCGGATTTCATCTGCAGATTTAAATAAAATACTGATTTGATGAGGAAAAATAAGTTTTTTTTTTTTTACACTGTTTAACGTCGGCCTATTTCCGCTACCAGGGCCTATTGCCGACGCCAGGAGACGAGCTACCCCCAACCTGGAAATTTTGCCGAACCTCTTCCCTTAAGAAGAGTAGGGATCTTTTACTTGCCTAACATTTAATAGACAAGGGACCGCCTGCTTCACATCCCCTCCGAAGGATGGTATATCCACTACGTAATCCTCGTCTGAAATTACGTAACTTCCGAGTATACACTGATATACAAGCCTCTAGAAGGTGGGACGAGAACGCTGTATTTCCCAAGATGGGAGCCAATCCAAGTACTAGCCGCGCTCGACGTTACTTCAACGGAATATCGACTGATATTCACATTGAAGTCGCCTCTACGCTCGCCCCTAAAAAATAAGTTTCAGATTCGGTTTCTGCAAATATGATTTTGCGAGATGCGCCAGACTAGACCCAGTGCAGCATATGTTTTTGGGGTTGCTGGCATAACCTCAAGGAACAGGTAAAAAACAGCCAAAACTGAAGTTAAAAGTAAATTAAAAACCTAAAAAGCTAACCACTTTACCGATATGTATTTTGGAGAGCTGAAACCGAATCCGAGGTGAACATGGATCCATCACGTTAGAATTTTTACATAACCTCAAAAAAATCTTTATAAATTGCATTACGATCTTCTATTGTAACGTACCCTCTTACTTTCGAAAGTCCTGCATTCTTTTTCTATTCTTTGTATTTTCTAGTATATCCCGTTTCAACATCCAACAGTAGTCTGCCATTGTATTCTCATCCCATTTTCCTTAATATCGACGCTCCATTTCGCCAATATCTTGGTGAAATCGTTTCCCTTGCTCTTCACTATGATCTCCTAGATTTCCAGGAAACAGATTTATATGAGACTGCAAGAAGTGCAATTTTAGGTTCATGAGGCAACCCAGGTTTCCTAAATTCTTTAGATGCTCAACCACTATGTTTCTATAGTCGGGTTGTTTCGGGACATTTCTAAAACTTACTCATGCTGCTCTCTAAAGGTTATCCATTGTGTTCTTAAATTTGTCATCTCCTAATAGTTTTCGAATTTGAAGTCCATCAAATATTCCCTCTTCTATCTTCGCATTAGATTAGTTGAGGAAATTTCTCTGAATTTTGCAAATTGTTTCATGATACCTAATTTGATGTGAAGAGGCGGAAGAAGGATTTTTCTATTCTATTAGGACAACGATCAGGATTCACTAAATAACTACGCTTCTTATGTCTTTGGGACAGCAGGGATCGAGAGAATCACTACAAAGAAGAGGCTAGGACAGAAAGATCATGTATGAATCCTGGAGAGAAGAATATCATAAATGAACCTCTAGTTGAGTATTCGAAAATACTTCTTCCGCTTCTTCATATCAAACTTGCTATCATGAAACAATTTGTAAAAGCATTGGATAAAGAAGGTACATGTACAAATTTCTTCAACTATCTAGTGCGAAAATAAAAGAGGGAATATTTGATGTTCATGTAATCATCCTCTGATCTCGTAGCTCTATACGGGGTGTCAACGGAATCATTAGATAAGCCATAGTTTCCTGAGTTTTCAAATCTTAAATTTGGACACCAAAACCGGAAACTTTTCATAATTTGACATTTTCCCATCACTTCCGGTTTCCCCGGAAATGATCCCAACTTTGAAATTTTAAATGGAACACCCTGTTTATTTTTACATTTTTGAATTCCGGAGATGATTTTAAGCACGACTGCGTAGTTTTAAAAAATTTTGAGACTACTTGATTTTTTTTAGGGTTATTTTTATCTTTGCATCTAGAGTACTGTGAATGCACTCAAATCAATCAAATGGATCAAAACAATAAGAGAAAAATGTAAACGTGAGAGAGAAATTCGGTCTTTCACATAACCCCACACAAAAAAATCTAAATTGCTTAGACCTGGTGAGTGAACAGGCCAACGTACAGGTCCATATGTTGCAATTACTCACTGAATGGGCCATAACACAAGTGGCATTATGAGGCGGAGCCCCATCTTGTTGGAAATACATCTATTCAGAATCTGCAAGAGGTAAGTCCATTCATTTTCAATATCATTTTGTAGGAATTATAAATATCTCTCCCCTGTCAAAGGTCCTTGAAAGAATATATATAGGTCCAATAATTCTTGTTTCAATCACCCCAACTCTCAAAAAATGTTTAAAGCTACGCAGTCGTACTTAAAATCATCTCCGGATTCCAAAAATGTAAAAATATACAGGATATTCTATTTATTTCAAAGTTAGAGTCATTTCCGGGGAAACCGAAAGTGATGGAAAAGTGTCAAATTATGAAAAATTTGCCGTTTTTGGTATATATATTACCCTTGCCAAATTTAAGACTTATACCTATCTTGAAAACTCTGGAAACTTTGGCTTGTCTAATGATTCCGTTGACACCCGATATAAAAGAGAGTATGAGAGTTTCATATGCCCTGCCTTCTCGATTTTAGATTTACGTTATAACTATTATTATTATTATTATTAATTTTATAATACAAATGATTATTGCGAAAACTAGTGGGCAAAGCGTATACTTTGTCCGTGTTTGTTAATTTGGTCAACATAATTTTTCACCGAAGCATGATTTGCCATTTTACATGTTTAAGTTCCAACGGTTACGAAGTAAATGAAAATAAACATTTCTTTTATTATTTTCGAGGTCGAGGTTAAATTAGTGTAAAATATAATTTACTCCTTCCTTTGATTTAACGTGGTATACAAAAACAGACAGATGTTTTAAATATACGTCTGCAATTTTCTTCAGCGTTTCTTAATTATTACCGGTAGGTATAAATAGTTATTATAGCACAAGTTCAAGGTGAATCAAGCGATCTTTAGACCGTGAATATCTGAAATACACTACAATTTTTATTCCTTCCTATCTATCAGCTGTTATTGATTTTCACACAAATCAAACAGGCCCAGATACTATATATTGTATATAGAGTGCGTCAATAAATTGGACAGTATGTTTTGTAAATACTGCATTGAACTATTTGATAATCCACATAATCTTTCTTAGTGTTCGCAATCCCTAGTCAGTAGTTATATAGAATAGATATATTTTGCACTTATAGTCTAGCAGCATGATACGGGAGATACGCTCTCACCCAGAGTTCCCCTTACCCGCAGTCTCCGCTGTTACGTCACTTACTGGTCAACTAGATCAGCGGTTATTTATTCTTTTTAGATGTAAACTAAAATCACCTTAACCCAAGTGTTTAGAAGCTTATCCCTCGATGAAATAAAAAATTACTACTCTTTTAGTTGGTTGAGACAAAATATAAAGCAAAAAATGCGAAAAAATTGTGATAGAAATTTACGTTATAAGTCCGGCAGGTAACTTATTCCAGGACGAGTTGTTTTACGGACGAGGCGATGCAGGAGCCGAGTCCGGAATATAAACGAGTACTGTAATGACACCTACCTGCCGTGCATTGTATAATATTTTATTTCATACTGTTTTTATAATCCTTTTTAAAGTGAATAAAAAGATATAATTATTGAAATTTAAAAAATATTAGTCCGTAATCTAGCAATCGCATCATCTTAACTATGTTATAGCCATTGTTTTCTATAGCTAATTATGATTGTCTTTAGCTTATCACTATCAAGTAAATAAAACCATAATTTTTGCATTGTTTTGTATTAAGGAGATTTTGCAGATTTTAATAAAAATCTGCGGAAGCAACGGGAAAATTGATTCCCAAAAAATCATCAGATATATATCAAAAAGAATATGGATTGTTTTGTCACTGGAAACAAATAATATGATAGTGTTGCTAGGTAATACATATTACAGTATCAGATACTGTAATGTTCGTAGGTAACACATTACGGTAACAGATACTGTAATGTTCGATTTACCAGCCGAAAATGAGTCCGGGAAATAGTCATTTACCGGATAGTATGAAATAAAATAATATAAATCATTATTTCTTTTGTTTCACTCGCTCTAACTCAAAAACGGGAAAACGAATTAATCTCAAACTTTTACCGTGTTATTGTAGAAGAACCTTATACACGGCGTCTGATGGACGCGACACTAATTTATTAATTATGGGCGCCAGTCGCGTTCCCCCTTGATTGTGTGCGGTTGTTTCCACTCCCAGTTGAGTTCGATATGTTTAAGAGACGAGAAAGGTAAAGGCTGTACGTACCGCAGATTGCTAACTGCCTCCTCTCTCGATTTGGTTTCTTTGTTGAGACACTTTGGCTTATATTTTTAACACTGTAGAGGATCTTGTGGCTTAGAGATCTCTTAATCACTTTTATAGAAAATCTCTCTCGAGCTTTTGCGATCCGATCGGTGTATTGAATGACAAACTTGCGGGGTCTGGGGACGCCCGATATTCAACTCCGACCTGACATACGGAAGCCCTCGAGAAAAAAGACTTAAAGTTAATCATTCAATCAATAGAATGCGGCAGTTCAAATAACACCATTTATTGGTTAATCCAAACAATACAGAGAATAATAGTAATAGTAATAATTTATTCATCATAAAAGCCAACAATAAAAATATTATCAACTAGTCAAAAAAGCATATAACACAATAATTATAAAGATAAATGATCAAAACACACATTTAAAAACACCCAAAAGTAAAATTAAAAAGATACATATAAATAAGTAGTAATAAATAGTAATACATATACAGCAAAGTTACAAGTGATGATTTATTAACTCATTATTGTATGTACAGCGAGAATAAATATCGTTGTTCTTTAAGAAATGCTGTTAATTAGATCTAATATACATAACTAGTTGAGAAATATATAAGCATGATAATGTAAGAATTTCTAGATTTTTAAAATACACCTTATTATCTTTTTCTTAATTATAAATACTTTCTCTAGGTGGCTTAACGAATCCCAAAAAACCAGACCATACTGGAGGGTTGATTGCAAGTCCATAATATATCATTTTCAAAATATTACACTCCTGTTACGTAAATATGAAGCAGCCCCATCATACGCAACTCCACGTAGTCCGATACCATATAATTTATGCAGCAACAACTGGTGTTCGTCAATATCAAAAGTGCGACTTAAGTCATAAAATAGGGCAATTATATGTGTTTTACTGTTAACAGTCTTATAAATTGTGTATAATAGATCAAAAATGGCTGCGTTAGTAGACCTTCCTGTTCTAAAACCGTGTTGTGCGGGATTTATTAAATTATACTTTGCAACAAAATTTGTAAGTCGATTAGCATATGCAGACTCAACAATCTTTGCGATTTGACTGTATTGATCTATAATTAATGATGTCCTCTCTTGAACCTTTATTTTTGTAAATTGGTATACTCAGAAATTTTTAACGAGTCTGGAAATGTACCTGTGCTAAACGATTAATTTATCAGATAAGACAAAGGCTCTGATATAAGATTTTTTGTTGATTTTATACTCTTACCTTACCATAAATATCGTCAGCACCCGCTGCAGGCTTTAACCCATTAATGCCCAAGGGGTCGATAACGACCCACAGATAATTTTAATTGCTGCTGTCCTTACTGATTATGAAACTAACATTACGTATGTGTCCAGCGTCTTAGTATAGTTATTTACTTTATATTATAACGATAAACTTATAAATTGACAGTGTTTACTTGTGAGATTTGGTGGAAAATATTTCAACAGTTATTTATATGTGACAAGGCACAGTTTAGTTACTGGTAAGTACAAATGTATTACTGTTTTTCAAACTGCTTTGAGATATTATTCAAAAATAGCATGTACTCGATCGTCCCTACAATTTATATGCCCTAATAATGAGAAATAAAGCTGCTACATAACCTTAAATATTGCTGGGTCGTTAACGACCCCTTGGGCTTACTACATTGTTCAAGATATTTTTTTTTTAGTTTGCAGGATTATTGGAGGAAACGGAAATGTTAGATGAACATGTCATTGTACCTGACGCAATAGTAATAACCCCTCCGGATGACTTTGGGAATGCTACAGATTGTGATTCAGGGGACGAAGATTCTAATGATCCCGATATGTTGAATGGCAAACAGCTACGTCCCGAGGCAGAATTTTACTTTCACAATAATGACATTCGAGATGAACTAGCATCAATACAAAATACTAAGAATGACGTTTAAGAGAGCGTGAGAATAACGGTGACATTGAATCTGTTGGTCAAATAAAACCTGAAGAAGATGAGGAATATAAATATCCCACTAGCTTTGTTGGCGAAAAGATGTAAAACTGTACCTACATCTACTGGTGAATATGAGAAGACCAAGTGGAAGAAAGGAGAGCTGGAAGCACCTCAGGAGAAAGTCTTGCATTTACTTCCGCCACTCACCCTGAGTGCAACAAGTCATCCGCTTAAATATTTTGAATTGTTTTTAACACAAGAAACTGTGCAAAATTTAGTGGACTCCACATGTATTTACGCAACCAGGGACCACAACAGACCTGAAGTTAAGATGTCAATATATGAGGTATTCTGCTCTTGAGTGGATATGCTCCCTTGCGAAGAAGAATGTACTGGGAAGACAGTGAGGACGCACATAATACACCAGATGCTGAATCCATGAGAAGAAATAGATTCGAGGAAATAGCGTTTTTCATGTGACAGACAACAATAATTTGCCACAAAATGACAAATTGGGTAAAATTCGTCCCCTTATAAACAATCTCAATTAACAGTTTATAAAGTACGCACCCATCAAATCCAATATATCGATAGATACATATAGGATAGGATAGGATTTAGGGGAAAAACGGTACATACCAATTGTCTTTTGGCTCTTCGATGTGTGTGCAACAAATGCATGGTTGGTAGCTCGTCAATACGGGATTACTAAAGACAATCTTGAATTCCGACGTGAAATTGTGCAGTGTCTGTTGAAAATACATGGAAAAAATATGTCGTGTCTGGAAGAAAGCGGGCGGCTCTTCTGTATCCCATCATTGCTTCAGGGCGGCACCTTATTGTAACAGATAGGCCAAGGCGCAGATGTCACTTGTGCAAAAATAAAACTAATAAAGCTTGTGAGGCGTGCAATGTACCTCTGCCTGATAAATGTTTTGAAAGTTTTCACAAAACAATAATGAAACATGTTTTTTAGATTTTTTAAATAATAAATAATATATTTTATAGTTATCTGTTTCAATACTTTCTAGAGCTCAAGGAGTCGTTAACGACCCATGTCAAATTTCAAAAATTAAGAAAGATTAATTTTTTTTGATATTTTTTCTGTTGTCCAATACTGCCAATAACGCATATTTCTGAATATTAGAAAAATCCAGGGAAGTATATTAATCTGGGCATTAATGGGTTAATGTGGTTTTGCTTATTATATCCTCAATCTCATTAGGAGTTGTTGGAATTAGATACAAACTGTGATATTGTTGATGTTTGGTTTAGGACATGATTGTGTTAGGCTTGAAAAAAAATGTGCTAAATTCATAGGCAATGTGTTGCGAGTCAGTAATTCGCTCACCATTACTTATTAAAGTTATAGGGGAGAATGTTTACATTCATTAATTATTTTCCAACTCTCACGCATAATATTGTCAGATTGAGTTATATGATCATTATTTGTTTTTGTCTTGAAATTTTTTTTATTGCATTTTTATATATTGCTTTAAATTTATTGTACCTATTGGTATACACTGTATTATTTAGTTCTTTCTCAAGTTTTCCCATCTCGCATAATTGATCATGGAGAGCCCTGAGGGGACAACCATTTTTTTAAATCTTTTATTTTTATTTTAGTGATTGGAAAAGTACTATTATAATATTATATTAATGTTTTGTAAAATCTACCAAATTTTTCATTAAAACTATCGACCAAGTACATATCCTACTAGTTTTCTTGAATCAAGATATTTTGAAAAGTCTGAATGTTGCTACTATTAAAATTCCTCTTATATATGTATTGAGGATGAATTTTTCCATGCAATCCAATATGCAATATGCAATCCTACCTAAAGAAAATATGAAAAATTGTTATTGAATCACCTACCTCCTCAAGCAGGCAAGGACGAATGTCTCTTATAGAGGACGTTTATAACAGAGAGCGTGTAATCGCAATCAACTGATAAAAAAATTCACACAACTTCCTCAGAAGATCATGAAGCACTTTGGTTTTGAGACTGACTGAAATTAATACAAAAACATTTTACTTAAAAATTTCGGGACACTAGTGGTTAGCTTTAAGGTTCCTATTAGTGATTATATCAGTCACAAGAATTTCAGCTATATTATACAGGGTGGTCCTTAAGTTATGATCCATAGAGCAACAGTGGGTTTCTGACATTAAAATATTACGATTTAACTAAACTTACCTTAGTACAAAAATTGATATTAACAGAGATACAGGGTGTTAAAGTCAATATTATATTTCTAATTTTCTCATACAACTTTTGAAGTTTTTCAAGTATTGTTGTGAAAATTGGTGAGTGGGGGTTTTTTGAGATGAGAAATTCAAATCTGCTCCCATTTTTTGTATAGATCCCAGAGGGCGCCACATAAGCGTTGTTCAATGTGTACGTGTACTCTTAAATTTTTTACCCGCACTGTTACCCCCTCTTTTATTAAAAAATCCTAAACCTATCTCATTTTAGCGAAAAAAAGTATAGTTGTTATTAGTCCTCATGAATCATTATAAGAAATATTTTTAACGTAGTAGGCGCCGATACCAACAATACTTTTGACATTTAAAAATTGTAATGTTGACACTATTAGGTAGAATTAAAGCACGAATTATCAGGTTAATTAATTTTATTTGAAAAATAATGAAGACAAAATTTAATTAAACAAAATTATGATTTAAACAAGGATTCAACGAATAAAAAACAGAATGGCAAAGGAAACTCAACAAAAGATATTATTATTTCAGAGTAAATGTTCAATATGTCCGCCATTTTCCTCAATACACTTATCCATACGGTTCATAAAAGATCGCCTCATATTAAATAATACCATTGGATCAAGAAAGGCTGCTGCTGCATTGATTTCTTGCCAAAGTTGTGCGTGGGTATTTATAGGATTTTTGTAAACAAGATCTTTCATTGCGTCCCATATACCGAAATCCAATGGGTTAAAATCTGGACTACGTGCTGGCCAAGGAAACGGACTATCACGACCAATCCAGCGCTCATGAAAAATGGTGTTTAAATAAATTCGTACTCGATTGGAAAAATGTGGCGGAGCACCATCCTGCATAAACAACATATTTTGTCTCAAATTCAGTGGTAGTGCATCCAACATATCAATAAAGTCATTCTGTAAAAAATGTAAATAATTGTTACCATTTAAATTTCTTGGCAATTCATGTGGTCCTAGAAAACGGCCCCCAATGATCCCACACCAAACATTGATTTTGAACTCATGTTGAAAATGTCGTTCTCGCTTTATATGAGAATTTTCAACTTCCCAAAAATGGTTATTTCTTAAATTGAAGATACCTCGGCGGGTAAATGCAGCTTCATCTGTAAATAATATTCTGTTGACGAATGAGTAGTCAATATTTTGTCTATTCCGAATATCACTTGCAAACTGATATCTCAGTGGAAGATCGGCAGGCAATAAATTTTGAACTGGCGTAAAATGGAATGGATGGTATTTTTCTGCATGCAATATTTTTAAAATGGAAGTTTTACTGATTCCTGTAGCTGCACATAATCGTCTTGTACTAACTTGTGGATCATCTGCAATGCGAACTAATATTTCTTCTTCTTGGTCAGGCGTAATAATTTTCGGTCGACCTAAATTATCACGTTTAGGACGAAATGAACCACTTTCGCCTAAATTTCTGAACAGATTTTGAAATAGTCTACGATCAGGTTGTAATCTGTTTGGAAATTTTCGCAAATATTCACGTTGCGCAGCACGTTTATTGTAATTCAGTTGACAATAAATATTAACCATATCTCTCATATCTGAGTTTGAATAATTATTATGCCTCGGCATGTTCTGATTTTCGTTAATTAACTGATATTAAGAAAAATAGATAAATAAAATTGCAAAAAATGAATGTCACGACAATTTTTAAATGTCAAAAGTATTGTTGGTATCGGCGCCTACTACGTTAAATAGTTCTTATAATGATTCATGAGGGTGAATGTTAAAATGCGATTTTCTTGAAAACTGTCAATTTCTAAGACTAATGACAAGTATACTTTTTTTTGCTAAAATGAGATAGGTTTAGGATTTTTTAATAAAAAAAGTGGTAACGTTACTGGTAAAAAAATTAATAGTACATTTACATCTTAAACAATGCTTATGTGGCGCCCTCTAGGATCTACACAATAAATGGGAACAGATTTGAATTTTTCATATCAAAAAAACCCCATTCACCAATTTTCACAACAATACTTGAAAAACTTCAAAAGTTATATGAGAAAATTAAAAATATAATATTGACTTTAACACCCTGTATCTCTGTTAATATCAACTTTTGTACTAAGGTAAGTTTAGTTAAATCGTAATATTTTAATTTCAGAAACCCACCGTTGCTCTATGAACCATTACTTACGGACCACCCTGTATATCAGTTTATTGTGCTTTCCTGCCTCCTTTACGGCGGCGTACTGGCCCCATATAGATTCGAATTATGGTATGTGACATGACTTCACTTTCGAACGACTTTTTCGCAAATGATCTTTTTATCTTACTTATGCACAACACGGTTTTCTCTATAACTTTACCATCTTTAAAGACCTGCATTTGGTGTGGCTACCATAGCTTTCTGCCGATTCCAGCAGTATTTTTTAGGAAATAATTATAATATAGTGTGGAAAGTTAAGAGAAATAGATTCTGTAACTTGAATATACAATATTTCTGTAAAAAATCCTAAACCGCGTAAATTTTACTTAAGGACAATTAGTGAATGTTGCTGTAATATTTAGAATAAAATTTTAGACTTGAATTTACAAATTCTAAGAATATTCATTTGCAAATTATCGCACCCGTCCCATTTGGTGAAGAATAATCTAGGAGATACAAACCCCTGTAACTGAGTAAAAAAGCTAAAATTATCAATAATTTTTTTATATAAAAACTTGGTGTAACCATCATCACAATACATTATAAAATACCTGCTTAAATCAATATAATTTTAAGGTCAAGGTACTTTACAACTCCGTTTCTCACAAATAAAATAAAATATTGTGGTAGTTATTACTTATTATGGTTATAAAGTAGAACATCACGTGTAGGAAATAAATTAGTTCTTATCTTTCCGTATTTTTATGTCAGGCAATGCACTTGATACTCTTTGTACATATTTTATTCAGCTATGCGAATGCAGTAAATTAGCATTTTTATTTTTATTTTTTATGAGCTTTATTTAAATTTTATCAGTCAAAACTCATATCTATATGAACATTTTACTATTTTTATTTGATTAACATGTCGTACTTTAATTTATGTTCTTGAATGTGGACACATTATATTCTTTCCATCGAAATTATAACATACTGGGACACGCGATCTACTAGAAAAAGTGAAGCAGAAAAGGAAACTCGAATGTACTTCTCCATCTTTTTTTCGCTTGCGTACAGACGATTACCGTTTCTTCCCACTGGTTTCCTTCAACCAATCAGGCGTTTCCTTCGACCAGTGAGATCTTGTCAGGAAAGGACAGAAAAGTGCACTCAAGTTTTTTTTTCAATTATTGCCTATATCTAAAGCATTGAGTGCGCGTTCCAATTTGTTATTAATTTAGATAGTTCTTCAAAATATTTAAACCTGTTTTAGATAGGCATTTTGGCAAGACAGATGAAGATGGACCTAGTGTTCATTTGGGATAATAAAATAGCCTCATTATTCATTTATGATAACTATAAATGAATTAAGCCTTGCCTAGTTGTTTCACTGAAATATGTCTATCACGTTACAATACTTCTTTATGAGCCATATTGTTTGTGAATATCTTGTGCAATTCCTCTGATAGCTGTCTTTACTGAATATCTGTTTTCACCTCCACCAGCAAATCCTTGAGAATTCGACATAGAGTTTCATGTAACATTTTCCTCTGTCCGACTGTTAAGTAGTGTTAAATCGTTTATGCAACGACAGTCAAGCTGACCTTCAGGCCCTTGCATCAGTTATAGTCCACAGTACATCGCCATTTTTTTTAATGATTAGTAACAGGCTGAATTTTCGTGAGTAGTTTCGTTTTGACGAGACCCCCAACTTTTCTCTCTGCGAAAATTCTCGGTAGTAGTAGTTAATGGCAAAAATTATTTTTTCTATTTCGCACGAATTAGACAATTTGACACCCTGTCAAATTATTTTGGCAATATGTTTTTGTGGACAAACACGGGGCTTATTATAATTAACTCGCGCAAACGTAACCGAGGCAATCGAAAAACAAACTCTTTAACAAACGTTTAACGAATGAAACATATATTGCCAAAATAAGTTGACATAAATGTAAAAGTCAAAATTTAGACTTCATAATTTGTATTTAGGCTTTATTTTTTGGATTATAAACAACTTTGTTTTATAAACATTTTGTCCAAAATAATAAATAAAGGTACTTCTCTCTTGAGGCATTTTGATGTTTTCTTAATTTATTAACACCCGGTACACCTGATCTAAGATTTTTATATGGTAAATTCATTTTTTCGACAAGCAGCATTTTTTATAAAGAATGACTTTTCGTCGTAAAATCAATAATAGAGATGTTTTTCCTCTTGTCAACTTCATCCGGGGGGGACGCTGTATATATATATTATATATATATATATATATATATATATATATATATATATATATATATATATATATATATACAGTGTGTTTCACTTCTCGTTTAAATCTAAAACGCCGGCCTACTGCGATAAAAAGAAAATGTCAATTTTCGAGAAATCATAGTAGGCTTAGAGATAGACAAAAATTTTGTTAACAAAAGTTGTTCGGAATCACTTGATATGCCCCCCTGTAAAATTTTGTGAAAATTGGAATATTTTCAAAAAAAAAATTTTTGTTTCACTTCTCGTGAAGACACCCCTGTATCTTTTTTATTTGTGGCCGAATTAATTTCAAATTTTTATCAGCCATACAAGTCCATAAAGTGACTTTATTCAATACATAAATGCCGTTTAAATCTAAAACGCCGGCCTACTGCGATAAAAAGAAAATGTCAATTTTCGAGAAATCATAGTAGGCTTAGAGATAGACAAAAATTTTGTTAACAAAAGTTGTTCGGAATCACTTGATATGCCCCCCTGTAAAATTTTGTGAAAATCGGAATATTTTCAAAAAAAAAATTTTTGTTTCACTTCTCGTGAAGACACCCCTGTATCTTTTTTATTTGTGGCCGGATTAATTTCAAATTTTTGTCAGCCATACAACTCCATAAGGTGACTTTATTCAACACATAAATGCCGTCTAAATCTAAAACGCCTGCCTACTGCGATAAAAAGAAAATGTTAATTTTCGAGAAATCATAGTAGGCTTAGAGATAGACAAAAATTTTGTTAATGAAAGTTGTTCAGGATCACTTCATACGCCCCATGTCGTCTAAATCTAAAATGCCGGCCTTAGAATAATTAAAATTAAAATCTAATTACTTTAATGAGTTTTAACATCTGTCAACAATATGTAGGTTGGTAGGATGCTGTCATATAACGAATTCTTTTTGAATTAAATTGGTGGCCCTGAAAAGGGCCGTTGTTTTTACAGAGAAGACTACTAATAATGAATGATAATATTGTCGGAAAAAAAATACAGATAAAGCAAAAGCCGCAGTGTTAGAATAGTTCCGGAATCCGGAACCATTATCTCGTATGCTGATGACACGGTTATTCTCTATACGGGGTTCTCTTGGACCGATGTAAGAACAAAAGCCGAAAATGACCTAGAAAAAATAAAGACCTGGTTCAATGCTAATTTGTTAACAGTAAATGTCAACAAAACAAAAGTTATACCGTTTGCGTCGTTGGAAAAATACTTACCGGATTACAGCACTGTACCTTTTGGTGACCAAAGTATTTCAACCGTATCCTCTGTCAAATACCTTGGCATATATATTGATTCCTTTTTAAAATGGGATGTTCATATACAAAGTGTCATTAGAAAGCTGCGAGGTATAATTCCTAAAATGTATCAACTTCGCTGCATTCTTTCATTGAACCAACTCAAGATATTGTATTATGGTTTGGTAGAATCAATTGTACAATACGGAATAATGGTGGGGAGGTATAAGAAGAACTAACTTATTACCTTTAGACATAATTCAAAAAAGAATATTAAAAGTCATGTATAACAAACCCTTGAGATATCGTTCCGACCAGTTATATAAAGAATTAGGTATATTGGATGTTAGGCAGTTGTTTGCAAAAACCACATGTTTATTTTTATTTAATAACAATCAATACATCACCTCAATAAACCATTTATACAATACTAGACTTAACACGGGAGCTCACTTATTTTTACCCAGAGCACAGAAAACAATCGGACAAAGATGTTTTTCTTATATCGGACCTAGATTGCATAATATTTTACCCGAATTCCTTAAACTTATGAATATAAGACATCTCTATAAGAAACACTTGAAACGTTGGCTTACTCTATCCGACCGAAATACGGTGCATAATATTATAGATCCTTAAAAGAGAAGAAAAAAAAGAAGAATGTGTATTGGCCCTTTAAAAAATGAAATCACAGTTTATGTTCGTTTGTACGCTTATGTTGTGCATATTTCTGTTTGTACGTGTGTGTAATTTATTTTGGTTATTTGGTTAAGTAAAGTATTTATTTGGTGTATTATCACCCAATTGTTTAAACTGTTTTTTTATATTGCTGTCTACATTGTTTATATTGATTATATTGTTTATACTTTAATATTGTTTATACTAAGTCATCATTCCATCCAGCCACAGTGTTGTGATGGAATGATTAGCCCATAGACAGGCCCTTATGTGGACCTAAATGGGCTTACACTTCTTTGTATACCTTTATTATCGTTATATTTTATTATTATCAATAAACATTATTATTATTATTATTATTATAGTTCAAAAATAAAAGAAGTTAATGGTTTTTTTTACTTATTTATTATATTGCGCCCCTTTCCACTAACCCACCCTCAAGTGTAATACACTTCTCAATCCGTTTTCTGTTATTTTTTACAACTCTTCGCAGTTCTTGAGCTGTAACTTCTAAACATGCTTGCCTTATCCTCTCACAAAGCTGCTCTATATTTTGAGGTCTGGTCATATAAACTTTGTTTTTAATGTGACCCCAAAAATAAAAATCCATTGGAGTGAGATCAGGTGATCTGGGTGGCCAATGTATTAAAGGGCTATTTCGTCCTATCCATCTTTGGGGAAAATGTTCATTCATCCATGCTCTCACTACTACGGAATTGTGGATAGATGCTCCGTCGAGTTGAAAATACAATTGTTCCAAAGGAAAATCAACAATTGCATTCCAAAGATCATTATTTAAAAATTCTAGCAAATTTAACGCATTTATATTTTGAAAAAAGAAAAACGGCCCTATTATTGTTTCGTTAAAAATTCCGCACCACACATTTACTTTCTGGGAATATTGCCTTTTACAATTTATTATCCAATCAGGATTTTCTACTGCCCAGAACCTAGAGTTTTGTGATGACACTACCCCGTTGGTGGAGAAAGTTGCCTCGTCCGTGAAAATTACTTTCTTCAAGAAGTCTCTATTGTTTAAATAATTACCTTGGATCCATAAACAATATTCTAATCTTCTCTCTTCATCACCTTCCTCCAAGGTATGTAAAAATTTTGGTTTAAACGGTTGTAGCTTATGGCGTTTTAAACATCTCCAAATTTTTGATGCCGACAAATTAAGGTCACGAGCCATATTTCGAAGACTGGTAGTGGGATTGGCGTTAAACGCCGCTAATATAACATTATCATCTCCGTGATTTCGATTAAGATGTACTCTCGGTTTAAGCACATTGCCAGTTGTATTGAACAAGTGACATATTCTTGCTACGGTACCATGGTGTATTGGTTGTCTTAGAGGATGTCTTAAATTAAATTCTTCTGCTGCTTCTCTTGAAGACCGTACATTTTCACCGACTATCTTTATTATTTCAATTTTTTCATCAGTAGTTAAAAGTATTCTAACCATTATGAGAAAAGATATGAAATAAGGAAACTTTAGTATGAATAAAATTATTAAAACAAGAAAAACTAACAAACTCCACAGAAAATAACAACAATCACTTCTGTCATGAAAGCAATGACGAAATAAATAAAACAATACATATTGACAGTTAATTTCACGGCACTCTTTACATTCAACGCAATAAAACCGTCCATGTTCCTAAATTTCTGAGCCGATAAGGAGGAAGGATATGATGGAGAGTTACTCCTCCAGAAGAGAGATAACAAAAAGAAAAAAAGAAAAGATATTACATTCAACTTGATATGTAAAAATAAAAAGCCCTTTTAGTGTTTTATTGAATGCTGATTTTTGTTCACAACTTTCATTTGTTGGAAAAAGTTCTCTTTATGTGTTCTCTTTTTTTGAAAATATTCCGATTTTCATAAAATTTTACAGAGGGGCATATGAAGTGATCCTGAACAACTTTTATTAACAAAATTTTTGTCTACCTCTAAGCCTACTATGATTTCTCGAAAATTAACATTTTATTTTTATCGCAGTAGGCAGGGGTTTTAGATTTAGACGGCATTTATGTATTGAATAAAGTCACCTTATGGATTTGTTTGGCTGATAAAAATTTGAAATTAATTCGGCCGCAAATAAAAAAGATACAGGGGTGTCTTCACGAGAAGTGAAACAAAATTTTTTTTTTTGAAAATATTCCGATTTTCACAAAATTTTACAGGGGGACATATCAAGTGATTCCGAACTACTTTTGTTAACAAAATTTTTGTCTATCTCTAAGCCTACTATGATTTCTCGAAAATTAACATTTTCTTTTTATCACAGTAGGCCGGCGTTTTAGATTTAGACGGCATTTATATGTTGAATAAAGTCACCTTATGGACTTGTATGGCTGATAAAAATTTGAAATTAATCCGGCCACAAATAAAAAAGATACAGGGGTGTCTTCACGAGAAGTGAAACAAAAAATTTTTTTTTGAAAATATTCCGATTTTCACAAAATTTTACAGGGGGACATATCAAGTGATTCCGAACAACTTTTGAAACAAAATTTTTGTCTATCTCTAAGCCTACTATGATTTCTCGAAAATTGACATTTTCTTTTTATCGCAGTAGGCCGGCGTTTTAGATTTAGACGGCATTTATATGTTGAATAAAGTCACCTTATGGACTTGCATGGCTGATAAAAATTTCAAATTAATTCGGCAACAAATAAAAAAGATACAGGGGTGTCTTCACGAGAAGTGAAACAAAATTTTTTTTTTTGAAAATATTCCGATTTTCACAAAATTTTACAGGGGGACATATTAAGTGATTCCGAACTACTTTTGTTAACAAAATTTTTGTCTATCTCTAAGCCTACTATGATTTCTCGAAAATTGATATTTTCTTTTTATCGCAGTAGGCCGGCGTTTTAGATTTAGACGGCATTTATATGTTGAATAAAGTCACCTTATGGACTTGTATGGCTGATAAAAATTTGAAATTAATCCGGCCACAAATAAAAAAGATACAGGGGTGTCTTCACGAGAAGTGAAACAAAAATTTTTTTTTTGAAAATATTCCGATTTTCACAAAATTTTACAGGGGGACATATCAAGTGATTCCGAACAACTTTTGTTAACAAAATTTTTGTCTATCTCTAAGCCTACTATGATTTCTCGAAAATTGACATTTTCTTTTTATCGCAGTAGGCCGGCGTTTTAGATTTAGACGGCATTTATATGTTGAATAAAGTCACCTTATGGACTTGCATGGCTGATAAAAATTTCAAATTAATTCGGCAACAAATAAAAAAGATACAGGGGTGTCTTCACGAGAAGTGAAACACACTGTATATATATATATATATATATATATATATATATATATATATATATATATATATATATATATATATCTCACAACTCAGTTGGTTTTTGTTCGAGTAATAAATCGTCCAATCCATCTCACTTACTACAAGATATTTCTTCATCTTTTTTCGTATGTACATTTGATAAGTTGTTTATATCTTGGTGATTATGGTTTTACACAATATCATTTGAATTTAATAAGCTTTTGACATTATTTATACACTAATCAATTATTGCTAGTTCAACATTTTTTTAGGGTTATGTTAAAAAAATTCTCATGAAGTCGCCTAACTAATGACTAATGAGGTACGTGCTACAGATCGTTCTGTATCGCAGTATGTTTTGGAGTATATTTACCAATCATACCACTATACAAAACACTTAGGTTCTTTACAATAGTATAGTGTGTAATAACGTTGACTGGACACAGTAACATTGAGGGTAACGAACAGGCAGATGCCACAGAACTGAACTCGTTTCCAGTTCTTTAACTTCTGGATCTCCCACCCAGAACTCCGGAAAGCGAAGCTCCTTATCTCAGGGCCCATGACGAAGCAAGGAGAACAAATCCTACGACTAAGCAGGAAACATGACAGAATTGCGGGGCGATTGGGACATAACTCCAACGGCAGGTTCTGAGGGAATGAGGAAAAAACTTTCATCTACATCCTAACTTCCTGCCCTAGCCTTAAGAGGCACAAACACTACTTCGGCATTAGTTTTCCAGTGTTGGAGGAAATAAGCGATGCCCCATAGGAAAATTGGCCTGAGGGTTAGAACCCGGGGAATTCCCTAAATTTCTAGTGGAAGTACAATGGACCACAAGATTTGAGTGTTGCGACGACGCCCTGCCAAAAGAAGAAGCAGAAGTATTCATTTGGTGAGGTGACGACGTTGTATTTACACAAAATTGTTAGTTTATCTTTAGTTATCGAGTAACGTTTTTTAGACGTTACGAGTTAGTTTGTTTTGTTACTAGTCATATTTAGTATGATCAGAAACCGTCGGTTAAAACTCGGTAATTAATTAAACTCGGTAATGGTGGGGCTCTTATTCCTCAATAATAATAATAATAATATTTATTTTACCATGTTTGATACATATGGCAAGTCAGGTACAATAATCAGTAATTACTGACAGTTTAATATTATTAAAACATAATAAGTCAATAAAAGAGAAAAAGAGTAGTTACATACATACACATCACAAGAAATTGAGTTAAACAATAATAACAATAAATAATTTAAAATTAACATAATATTACAAACACATTTAAACTTAAACACTTAAAATTCTCGTTGTATGGAAATACAATACTAGAAAAAAAACAACACAATATGATTGACAGGTGAAGATTTCTAATCTCATCAGATAGGCTGTTGAATAATATAATTGAGTTATATTGTAGCGATTCCTCAAATTTAGCTGTTTTGTGGCGAGGAATTGCCAAGAGCTCTCCATGTCTAGTATTGTATGTGTGATTGTTGTCTAGAGTAACAAATTTCTGCAAGTTGGTTTTCACATATATTAAACATTTGTATATGTAAATACAAGGTGCCGTTAAAATTTTCTTTATGGTAAAAATTTCCTTGCAACTTTCACTATATTTTAAATTAAACAACAGTCTAATAATCCTTTTTTGAAGTACAAATACCCTCTGCAGTTGACTTGATTTACCCCATAAACAGATATTAAAGGACAAATGGGAGTATGCAAGTGCATAGTAAACATCAACAAGTCCTGCCTCATCCAGTGTGTCTTTCAATTGCAGTATTGCGAAATATGCCTTGTTTAGTCTATTACAAACCTGATTTGCCTGTTGTTCCCAAGACAATGAGTTATCTATATATGTACCCAAAAATTTTGTTGAAGGGCTCAATTTAAAAGTATTTAATGATGTTTTTTTATTAAAGCATATGAAAACAGTTTTTCTTTCATTTACAATCAGTCTATTTCGACTGCACCAATTATTCATGTCATCAACAACATCCTCAACAAATTTTTGCAAGTCATTACAGTTAGGGGCAGATACAGTGACTGTAGTGTCGTCCGCATACATAACTGTTTCTCCATTACTTATATGACAGGGAAGGTCATTTATGTAAATAGAGCATAATAGAGGCCCTAATACTGACCCTTGCGGAACACCTAGGATACTATCATGTATATCAGACATAACTTCATTATATTTAACTATAAATGTTCTGCTCTCTATGTATGACATTAAGAATTTTAATAGGCAACCCCGTATATCAATATTCTCTAACTTATCAAAAAGTATGGTCTTGTTTACGGAATCGAAGGCTTTAGAGAGGTCGAATAAAATCGAAACCACATGGTTGCCACTGTCGACTTCCTTGTATATGAAATTAAACAGACTAGCCGAAGCCGTTTCTACAGATCTTCCTGGTCTAAATCCATGTTGACTCTCACTTAGGATATTTTTACTTTCTAAATAACACATAATTCTGTTATATACGATTTTTTCTATTAATTTTGACAGTACGCTGACTAGGGTGATTTGCCGATAATTCTCGATGTCTTCCTCATTTCCTTTCTTACATAAAGGAATTACAGTGGATACCTTTAACTCATCTGGGAAGTAACCTTCCGTTATTGAGCTATTAATGAGATGTACTAGTTGGTCCACAATGTTTAAGGAGATGCTTTTTAATAAACCGCTGCCCAAGGAATCACTACTTCCACATCCAGATTCTCTATCCAAGTCACTCACAACGAAAAAACTTTGTATGTGAAAATAATTGTTTATGGAACTTTAATAATATAATATTTGAAATCCTCTACCCCAAAAACCCATAAAACGATACCCCACATCGGTAGAGGGGGTGGGGGTAGTGATAGGGGGGTGATAGTGGGGGGTGGATGAAGTAAAAAAATATTTTGAGGTTTCTGGTTCCTGTACAAACACTAAATCACAATTTTTTTTCATCCCATTTAATAAGGGGGTGGGGGTGGTAATGGGGGTGGCTAATGCCAAACATTTTTTAAGACCTTAGCTTCTCTTGTATATACTAAATACCAATTTTATGGACTCTTACCTGCTTGATTGACCTATTTACTCCAAATTTACCCCAATTTACCCCCAACCCTTCGACGGAACTAGATGAAAATATAATCTAGTTCTAGATCTCGTTAAAGTACATATGTGTACCAAATTTCAAGTCAATATCTTAAACGGTTCCAGAGTAAACGTGCGCACAAAAAAAAGTTACAGACAGACCGACAGACAGACAGAAATTTTTTTTTCGCTGAAACTTAAAATCTCGACGTTTCATGACATTTTAAGCCTATTTGGACAATAAAAATTTTTAAAAATTTTTTTGTCGTTACTATACTTCCACTGGACGTGGAAGTAATAGCCACAGTCATTCCATCGAGTCCAGCAGATTTCTTATTTTTTAGTTCATTTATAGCGTCAATAAGTTCAGTTTTTCAATTAGTCGACGTTGCACTGACGTTGCCAACTTAATAAAGTTGAACGTTTTAGTTTAAATTTTTGCACTTATGTTCGTTGTGTTCGTTCAACACAGTGATTGGTATTTTTATATATGCGTATAATAACTGTGTTAACAGAAAGAGAGCACCAAATATGAGTAAAATAAGGAAAACTGGAAATAATTTAAAATCCGATACGTATATAGAGACTCAGTCTTTGGTTACAGGAAAATAAAATTTTACAAAAAAAGAAAATAACGTTCTGAGAAAGCCATCAAAGCACTTCTACTAGTACGACTACTACTACGTGTTAAACTTAAACGTATTCTAAAAAAAAATACTAGTATAAGTATATTGTAACCACAATATGGGATCGGATAAACTGCCGATGCTCGATTAGTTAATCTTCTCTCTTAAATGGAGGCCACAATAAAACTCCATCTTGCAGCCACTGATGGAAAATAAATTTTATTTGTTAATTCTAATACACAAGAAGAAAGTCTCTAATTTGGCCCGTCAACAAGTAACATCTAATACAGAAATTTACACTAAAAGTAACTGGAAGTCGGAAAAGGATTGTCAATGGTTATGCTGACGACACGTCAGAATCATTACATATACATTGCACAGTTTTTACTAAAGGTAAGTGTATCTACCTTTTTCTTGAAATTCTTTTTCTGAAAATAATTTAACCAATAGTCGGTTTTAGTTAATTTGCCACCTGAATAGTAACTTCGCCTTTTAAAGTGCTTTCTAAATAACGTAATTATTACTAAAATATTAGTACCTCAATTTGAGCTAATATAGAGTGAATTTCAATTTTGAACTAATTTTAGTTTTGTTGGCAAAATTAGTACACATGTGGGATTGAATATTGTTGTGACTACGGTAAATACCGACTTGTTGGCCGGCAACGTTGGCGAGACATTGTTCATTATTGAAGACTGACTTCGGAAGGTATCGAGAGTCTAACCTTGTATTTGTGTCTAATGAAGTATTTATTTATTGTGATGTGAAATTAAAATTTGACTGGAAATTGCCCTTGACGTAGGATGGATGGGGCTAAACTGAATCTGGAAATTAGTGCTTGGGCAAATACGGGCAAATACCAGTCGGGAAGGGAAGGGCCGGTCCGAGGTAAATAGGCATTTGTTCCGGCGGATGAAAAACCCGACGGCCAAAAGAAATTTAAAAGGCAGCTCTTTTCCCTCCTTAATTCTTACTTAGAACGAAAGAAGTCTCAGATGTGATTTTCAGGCTGCTATCTTAAAAACTCGGCCACTGACATAAATGCCAGATGTCATTTATAAAAAGTTGTTAACTTAATAACCTAATTTTGCATGTTCGTTCCAAATTCTGCAAGTTTGTTTAAGAAAGTTCTGATGTATTTAGTATTTTGTTTTTCTTTTGACCTCTGAAACTTTAGAATTATTTTTTGTTTTTTTTTTTGACGTTTCGAGGTGTTTATGTAGACAATATTAGTCATAATTATTAATGATTTATTATTTATTGTTATACTGTTAAAATGTTTAAATTTTTTATTTCATTCTTTGTTTTTCAATGTCAATAAATTTTAATAAAGAGTATGGATGTTTAGTGGCGTTTTTAAAAATGTTACCAAGACGGTAGCAGTCTGTTTTAGACCGTGGTTAAGTAAGACTACGTGTTAGTACTTTGAACCTTTAAGTAATTTTTGCAATTGTATGAAAAAAGGAAAATTTGTTTTTCGAAGAAAATGTTTTTGCTACTCGAATTTATAACTTCTAATTTTAAAGCGTTTGACTTTGAAAAATACAAAATTTTCGCCTGTGGCGCATTTTTCCCCTTAGGCCTTGACCCACCAAAAAAAAAAAAAAAAATTCTTCCCTGGCCCACTCAAATTTGAGGTTCTAGTTCCGTGCTTGATTGGGCCGATTCCCTAAAACTGCCAGGGCCGGTTGGACTGACCTCATCCACCCCTGACAAATGCTTCATTAAGTCAGTGGAAAAAAGTACATGTATGTGGATCGTTACCTCCTATTGAGTCTTCTGCACGTCAACACTCCTTTAGGACGTACTATCAAATTCAGCAGTGGTGTGGCAATATCAAAAGTCCTCAAGATTGGAGTTGGATGAAAAAAAAATGGTTTGTTTCCTATTACTACCAAAAACAAAGCTGCTCCACAAGAACTATTAAAAACAATAAGCTGCAAGTGTACTAAAGGCTGCAAATCCGCGTGCGTACTTGTCTAAAGCTGGACTATGTTTTGTTATTTGTTCTGGATGTCAAGGACAATTGTGTGGAAATGTCGAAATATATGTAGACGACTCAGATCAAGCCGAAGAAACCGAAAATAGGGTATTAGCTTTTTGGAACACGATAAACACGAGGAGGCTGAATCTGACAAAGACGATGTAGACGCTAATTAAATTGACACTCGCAGTTTATTGAAGCAAGGGACCATTTTTTAGATATACAGCGCGGATATACATAATATATACATAACTCCAAGAATATTAATGCTACGTAATAGAAAATTTACTTATCTTTAAATTTGATAACCATATTTTTTTTTATGGGACCGTTCAGAACCGAGATATTGGCAAAAAAAATGATTTTTAACCGATATTCCCCCAAAAATTGGGAGCGTTCCGGGAGGCGGACGAGGGGGAAAAATTAGTATGTCTAAAAGAGGTATATAATGAACTGATTCCAATAGTAAAATCTTCTGTATGATTTAAAATGGCCTGACGACTGGCCTATATATCCATTTGATTTAATCAAATAGGTATATTATAACCGGGCACATATTTTTAATAATCCTCGTAAAAAACGATTTGTATTGAAATTCATTTCATTACACGCTGAACTCAACTTTCTAATTAAAGAGTGTGTGTGTCTATATGTGCATGTACGTGAACCTAACCTAATAATCGTTGTAAAAGAAAAAGCGTTGGTACAGAAATCTGTCTTTCTCTCTACTTCTAATTAAAAAAGTTTGTGTGTCTGTATGTATGGGTGTACGTGCATATGTGTATAAGTGTGGGCCGATTTGTAAACCAGTTAGACTTAAATTATTCCTTTAGAACATACGTAAAATAACACTGTAGACGATTACCTATTGAAATTCAGCCACGTCCATTATAGAGTCGTTAATAATTGCATGAAGTTTTGATCCCATTTAATATTTGTTATTGATGAGCTATAAAAACTCAGTTTTTAAAAAACAATTACCATCAATCTTCAGCTTCTAAGTTAAGTAATTATGGAAATAAACGTTTGTTGGTTTGTGGTTTCTCTATTAAATAGCTGCCAAAGGCATGTTTATTAAAGTTTATGAATATTTTTAGATGATTGACGCATGCATTTTCAAACACTGTAAGTGTACTTTAATGTATTTAGCAGATAACCTTCAAAGAAACCATTGATTCTTTTCATATACTATTGATCCAATTCTAATCGCGTTAGTATATCCACAGACTAATAATATCTACTCTGTGGTATATCAATAATAAGTCACACTACGAGACATCTTGTCAACTTCATTCATGCACTTAATATCTAACATTCAATATGAAAAACAAAGAAATAATCATTCTTTCTATATATTGATGATTTAACTCTCATCAAGCTAGTATATTATAAGAAGCCCCCCCTTACGAAACATCTTATCTCTAGCTCTACATAGAGAATACTCTATCAAAAACAAACATTTCTTACATTTCAAAGCCAAGAATTATTCAAAAGCACAAGGAAAATGAGTATTCAAAACATTATAGTCCAGTCGCAGAAGGTAGAAAAGAGTCCGACTTTCTCGCTTGTTTGATAATGGTTCTTTGTTCATAATTCTTTTTGCATTATGTTAGCTGTGGCCTATGTAACATAATTCATCCGGTCCGAGGGGTAGGAAATTGTTTTTTTCTGAAATCGATCGGCAATGTCTACATTTTCGGCGCGATTTCAGATCGAAAAAATCGGCAGCTACTGGAAGCGGCTGAAACCTCCCCACCCGGTGAATCTTTGAAGCCGAAAAGAGCACTAAACAATATGAACAATATCATTTAATTATATTTATTAAGTTGAAATATTTTTTTCGTATTAAATCAGAAAAAAAGTCTTGCGTTCGGTGGGATTTGGACGTAAGAACTTGAGTGTTAAATTTATAGTCTGCACAACATTAATATTTTATTCAAGGTTTTTAATACAAATATATGCTTCATCGGATCCTACCGGGGCCAGCCAGACAACCACGGTGAACACCGCCGTGGCGAGTGTGAGGCTGGACGGGGTAGGTCCGGTTTGGCTTGGAGAAAAATAGAAAAGTAGCTCCTGTCTTCTGTAGGCAGGCTTAAAGACTAGGTTAAAATTATAATGTGTCCACATGGACCTAAAATTAATATAAAAATAAATACAATTCTATAAAAACATTCGTAGGCAAGAGCACTTAATAATTTTGATTATTGATATGGGAAACAACTAAACGAAAAAACCTGTTCGTTGGTAATGGGATGGATGGCAGGGATGGCCATCTTTGTATAACTCTTGGTGGACAGCTTCCCTGCCAGATGTAGCCAGGGTAGTGTTCGTGGTGGATCGTTTAAGTTTGAGTTGGTATATTTTGTGTTATCTTTTGGCCTCGACCAATTTTTCACTAAATCGGTCGGGGAGTGATAGCTGTCAAATTGGTTCCAATGTTTCTCTGGGGAATTTGGTTTTTGAAAAATGTTTAGGTTGGTATCAATGTCTTAAATTGTTTTTAGGTTATGTAGTACTATTTTTAGGTTATGTTGCCGAAAGAGTTTCCGGCGGGATGCCGGAAGTAGCGGAAATAATGTTTAAAATATAATGTCACTGTCACTTTTAAAGTTTTATTGGAAAAAACTCACCGAAAGCGTTCCGGTGGGATTGCTTACACTTGTAGGGCTTGTAAGCGGTTCAGGATGGCCTCTCTCACCATCCGTGGGCTTTATGAACGTCGAAAAAACTTGTAATCTCTCGATGCACTTGACACGTCAAAAATACTCAGCATACAGTCTGCACGCTTTAACACACTAGTAGAGAACTTATACCACAAATGGACCCGTAGTATTTTTTGGGAATTTTCTTTGAGTCCATTTAATAAAATTTGACATTTTTCTGAAAATTTGACATTTTTCTGAAAAGTGGCATTTTTCTGAAAAGTGGCATTTTCTGAAAAGTGACATTTTTCCGAAAATTTGATATTTTTCTGACGTGACATTTCTCCAAAAATTTGACATTTTTTCAAAAATTTGACATTTTTCTGAAGTGACATTACTCCGAAAATTTGACAATTTTCAAACATTTGACATTTTTCTGAAAGGTGACATTTCTTCGAAAATTTGACGTTTTTTCGAAAATTTAACATTTTTCTGAAAAGTGACATTTTTCCGAAAATTTGACATTTTCCTGAATTTTTGACATTTTTCTGAAAAGTGACATTTCTCTGAAAATTTGACATTTTTTCGAAAATTTGACATTTTTCTGAAGTGACATTACTCCGAAAATTTGACAATTTTCAAACATTTGGCGTTTTTCTGAAAGGTGACATTTCTTCGAAAATTTGACGTTTTTTTCGAAAATTTGACATTTTTCTGAAAAGTGACATTTTTCTGAAAAGTGACATTTCTCCGAAAATTTGACGTTTTCCTGAAAATTTGACATTTTTTAAAAATCTGACATTTTTCTGAAAAGTGACATTTCTCCGAAAATTTGATATTTCTTGGAAATTAAAAAAAAAATTTCGTGACTCGTCTTGTAGAAATATTTTTTTGATATCATCATCAGTTCGCCTGTTATAAGAATTTTATGTTTTTACGACGTCATCAGAACGTAGGTGTATTTTTAATTCACTCGTATTCCATCCATCTACAATATTTCCACCTACGTTTCAAACTTTAATTGGATGTTTCCAATAGTTAAGTCGATATCTGCACCAGTTTCTAAGTATTTTTCTTATTTGTGGCGTCATGTAGACGTAGGTGTATTATTAATTCACTTGTATTCCGTCCGTCCACAATATTTCCACCCACACTTCAAATTTTAATTTGATGTTTCCAATCGTTAAGTCAATATCTTTACCAGTTCGCCTGTTGTAAGAATTTATCTTATGTGTGACGTCATGTAGATGTAGGTGTATTATTAATTCACTTTTATTCCGTCCATTTACAATATTTCCACCTGTTTCAAATTTCAATTCAATAACTTCAACGGTTAAGTCGATATCTGTACCAGTTCGTCTGTTGTAATAATTTTTCATTTTTGTGACGACATGTGACGTAGGTGTATTATTAATTCACTCGTAATCCGTCCGTCTACAATATTTATACCTACTCTTCAAATTTTAGTTCGATATCTTCAACCGTTCCCGAGTTATCAGCCGAAATCACTGAACACCTTTGTCATTATTAGAATATCACCCTGTACATTGCACTGCTTTGAGGACAAAACAAGTGAAATTTTTGTTTTTTAATTTTTTTCACGGAAACCAAATCGAAAAAGTGCAAGTGTGATATATCGTTGAAATCGGAATTTTTACTGCCTTTCAATGGTTCAATTACAAATTGTAAGTAATCATAAAATAAACAACTTGTTGTGCCAAAACGGCACTAAACGTAATCCGATCTCAACCAAAACCTTTTCAAATCTTCTGGAGCCCTAAAGAAACCCTCATGCAAAGTTTCATCCAAATCCGTTTGGTAGCTTCGCCGCTATCGTGCTAACATACATACACACACACACACACACACACACACACACACACACACACACACACACACACACACACACACACACACACACACACACACACACACAGACATTTTTCAAAAACAACTTTTTTGGGTTCCTGGGACCTCAAAACGTAAAGATTTGATGTTATCTCAATTTTCGATTTTGGACTAATTGTAGTAACCTCCCACAATTTTATTGTGGGGAGGTTAAAATGCACAATTCCAGTATTTTAGTCCGTTGCTCAGAAAATATCAGAAAACAGACCGGAAAAAATCCGTTGCCAAGCAACGATCAACATTCCCGTACGGTTTTTTATTTATATTTTAGACAGTAAATAAATACATGCAGACAAACCAACTCACATTAAAATTGCATTTATTAGTAAGCAGTTAGATTGTAATGAAGAAATGTTATGCATTAATACAAATTCCTTAATTTATAATAATATTGATTGTGATTTCAGAAAAAATAGTATGTGTACTTCGGTGTAAAAGTACATTCGATGCTTGTTGGCCTCGGCTAGCGCCTCGGTCAACAATCTGCATCGTCGTCCGGGAATGTATTGCTTTCACACCTAAATACACAATATACTATTAATTATTAATAATCAGTAAATATTCAGTTTTTATCGATACTTCACTAACGAATTGAATATCTCGGATTGACTTTCATGAAATTTTATGATATTTAGTGTACGGGGTTTTTTTGGGTTGCTGATTACGAATCCGAAATACGCAAAATCCTCATTTTCACAGGAAAGTTCTAAAAATTTAGCCAGAGTGTGTCAATAAATGACAGTTTCGGTGTATAAATGCAAGTAATCTAGCATTTAAGAGGTTTCTATTAATGTTGATTAAGAATTGGAACTCATAGAAGAAAAATTGTGGAAAGTTCTCGGAAAATCCTGGTCAATTTTTGTGATTTTCCAAGAATTTTCCACAATTTTCCTTCTGTGAGTTCAAATTCTTAATCGGCATTCATAAAAACCTCTTAAATACTATATCACTTGCAATTATAGACGGAAACTGTCATTTATTGATACACTCTGGATACATATAGCGACCAAAACACCCCCGTATAATAAATTTCATGAAAAACACTCCGAAATATTCAATTCGTTATAGGATAACTATGGATAGAAATTGTTTATTCATTGATTGCTAATAGTTAAAAAACATTTCCTTGTACCGGGTTCATTATGTTTTATATAAGTCACACCTAACACAATGCAAAAAGAATTATGAAGAAAGCAACATTATCAAACAAACGGTTAATGACTCCCTTCTGGGACTGAATTATTATTTCCGTCAAACGATTTAGTCCATGCCAAAGTTGCAAAAACCTCAAAAGTGCAAAGGTAGCGATCAAACTTGACTACCTCCCCATTTTCAATGGGGATCAATACGATAGTGAGAGTAGCGCAGTATCTGCCTCCCTCGAACTATCCCTAAACGCCAAAACCAACCATTTCTCCTATTTTTCGTTGTCAGGTATGCGAGGACTTGTTGGATCGGGTTTTTCCTTGAGGAAACTCAATATGTCCTGTAAAATTTCGCAACCAGACATCCTAACGACCCACTTCTCTCTCAATATCGAAACATGCAAAAAACTTCCAAACGTGCTGAAAATTGTTTTCTACGCGATTTCAAGTGTGGGGAACATGATGCAAATATTATTTAGCCTCCAACTCCTAACCAACTAAATGCATGAAACCACCCTTTTTCCCATTTTTCGTTATCAGGCATGCGAGGATTTGTTGGATTGGATTTTTTTGAGGAAACTCAATAGGTCTTGTAAAATTTAGCAACCAGACATCCTAACCGCCCCCTCCCTCAGTCCTGAAGTGTCCCTTAAAGAGAAGGTTTTAAAGAAGGTATCTCCCGTTTTTGAAGAAACTCAATATGTCTTATAAAATTTAGCAACCAGACACCCTAACCGCCCCCTCCCTCAGTCATGAAGTGTCCCTTAAAGAGAAGGTTTTAAAGAAGGTATCTCCCGTTTTCAAGGGTGGAGAACACGAACGTGGAATCACTTTCTCTCTCAGTCCTCAATAACTACCTTTGCATGCCCAAAACCATCGGTTTTTCTTATAGTGAAATCACAAGCGCCCATTGGATCAGGTTTTCTAGGGAGAGAATTTTTTTATTGCAGCTTAAGGTTTAATAAGACAGGTTATGCGCACGTGTATATAGTCGTGTATGAGCATAGTCGGCTTTTTTGTTATATATTTATTTTCATATTATGTACATGATTTTTATTCTTATGCTAGGCATGCGTCGTATATGATTATTATTAAATGTTAATTTATTCTTTACATTCTTTATTATTTATTCCTTAGAAAATGTCACACCACATTTTTTAACTAATCAGAGGCTTGTTTTTTTGTTAAGTTACCATGGCAACCTAAAAAATTTCCGGAAATTTTTTACATTCTCTCAAATTAATAAGTAGAAATTTTTCTGTCATTTAAAATGTCAAAGTAAAGACGTGGGAGTTGAAGTGCTTTCTTTTAGAATTAAATTTATTTGGCGACGCAAAGGAGGATATTACAAGTACACAAATCAATATGTTAATATTTACATGTAGGTAACTAAATTTAAGTGGACTTGGAAGTCTAGCCAAGAATTCTTCTCGTCTTAATGGAGAATAAATAGGACTGTAGATTGAACTTTGTAAATGTCTATGTTTAATAAAATATATGAAATATTTCGACAGAATTTTATTTACTTTTAATTTAGATAGTCTATTAAATTTGCTTGAAGATTTTAGTAGATATTTTTGGATTCTTCTGAATAGCTTTACATCCAATATTTCTTCATAATGAATATCCTCAACCAACTGTGACAAGTAAGTAAGCTGACGATAATATTTTTCAATGTCTGAGTATTTTTTGCACAAAATACACAATCCTTATGTTTTAGAACCTGGAACCATTTTTGAGCTATATGCCCATGCACTTTATTCTTTTGGTTGATAATCAAATTTTGTTATGATTAGAATGTAAAAATTAATCTAATTGACGTCTGTAAGTGCGGCAGCAATTACTATCATGTTACCTTTTATTATTCCATGGCCGCCTAGAAGTTGTTAATTATTATCTCGGCGACAAGAATGAATACATTCCCTGTGCTCGCATTTAGGTAATATTATCAGAAATAAATGATGTTCTGCCAATTTTAATAGACCAAAGTTAATAAAAAACGGAAATATAATATGTTTTTAAGTTATTTATAAAAAGTTCATGTAACTAAACTTGGAGAATGGTATGTTATTTCACTAAGAAATTTCGTATTTTATTAAACATATAAATCTTGAAGTAGGTGGGTACTTCAGAATAATTATCAAAAAAAAATGATGTTCCACCAATTTTAGTAGACCAAAGTTAATAAAAAACAGAAATATAATATGTTTTAAGTTATTTATAAAAAGTTCATGTAACTAAACTTGGAGAATGGTATGTTATTTCACTAAGACATTTCGTATTTTATTAAGCACCCGTTGTTATGCCATGGCTCACTATGATGAATGAATTTTTGTCATTCGTAATAAAAATGTCCAATTTTGGCATAATGTTTATAAAATAATGGTGTGAAATTTTCTTACCGAATATCCCACGAGCTTAAATTAATATCCGGAAATTTTTCCTCGTTCATGAATATTTTAAGAAAATATTCATGACCTCAAAAAAATTTCCGGAAATAATTTAAGCTCTAGGGATATTATGAGTGATAATTAATTAGATCACATTGTTCTGGCTAATTGGAATGTACATTACACTCTTCACTGAGACTTGTTTCCATCTGGGTACATTCATCATCATCGTCACTATCGTCAGTCTCATCATCACTAGTCCTCGCATACGCATCGAAAAATGCGTTGGGGTAGTTCGAGGGAGGTAGGGAGTGCGGGACTATCTCCATCGTATTGCCCGCCTTCGAAAACGGGGAGTAGCCATGTTTGATCGCTACCCTTGCACTTTTGCTACCCTTTTTTGCATCTTTAGTAATGGATTAATTTGTTCCTATTTGTTATATTGATAAATTGATATCTTAAATATTTTCTTAAAAATTTTCATACAATAAAACATTACAGAGTTGCATTTGGCATTGAAATACTTTAATCTTATGTTAGACATACATTTTTCTCCTGTACTTCTACCTTGTCTACGTAGGTCTATTCTGGGAAGAAAGGAGGCTATTTAATTTTCTGATATTTGCTGCAAATGGCGTCTAAAATTGCCCAACCCGTCGTGTGTGTACTCTATTCACGCAAAGCGTACTAGTAATCAGTTTTGATGATAAAAGTAATTTTAAATGGGTTAATTCGGTAAGAAATCCATTTTAATTGCAGCTTTTTGAAAGTGAAAGATTGTACTCTAAAATCAACTTTAAGTTCTTCTTAACAGATCCACTTGATATTTTTTAAATTATTTCTTCTATTAACAGAATGGAAATCCTTTGAGTTTCATATTGATCCGTCGACTAGTTTAATTACACAGGTCTTCAAAGTAAAGATCTTGTCCTAAGGGTCTCGACGTCTTCTGAAGAGTTTTGACGCGCTGAAGCCGATTTTGGACAATTTTCTTTCTATCGGGTCAGTTTCCCTCTACCACCGCCCCCTTTGATTGGTTTCAGAGCAGCAAAATACTTCAGAACAGTTAGATGAGACCTTTTTTGCCTTTTTAAGGGATAGAAGGGGTGGTGGATGGAAACTGACAGGATAGAAAAAAATTTTATGTCCACAATTGGTTTCAGCGTCTCAAAACACTTCGGAAAGTTAGATCAGAGCCTTAGGATAAGACCTTTTTTTGCCTCTTTAGTGGATAGAAGGAAACTGACAAGATAGATTATTTTCCCAAAATCAAAATACTTAAAAAAAAGTTGGATTAGAATCTTAGGGCAAGACCTTTTTTTTTTTTAGCATTTTAGGGGATAAAAGGGGTAGTAGAGAAATACTTACAAGAGAGAAAAATTTGTTTTGTCCAAAATTGCTTTCAGCGCATCAAAATATTTCAGAAATATGTATTAGATAAGAACCTTAGGACAAACAAGACATTTTTCACTTATTTTAGGCGATAAAGCGGGCAGGAGAGGAAAACTGACACAATACAATTTTTTTTTCCAAAATTGGCTTCAGCTTGTCAAAATACTTAAAAGAACAGTTAGATGAGAACCTTAAGACAAGAGCTTTTTTGTAGACCTGTGTTGTGATCAGTAACTCATATCTAGTTTTGTCGTTTGTACTCATTAAATAAGCAAAAACATTTATAAAAAAAGTCTGTAAAGGTATTTACACAAAACTTCCCCCTCTGTTGGGTTAATATATCATTATCCATTATTATCTTAAGGTGATTACTTTGTATATTTGTCATATTTTTCTTCCTTGGCAGTTGTGTGAACTGCGTATGAAATATTACGTCCTCCGCCACATTTTTTCATTAATTTTTTAGGGTGACCACCCTGTATATTTTTTCATATTTTTCTTCTTTGACAGTTGTGTTAACTACATATGAAATATTAATACGCCCTCCGTTACATTTCTTCATTATTTTTTTTATGGTTACCACCCTGCATATCTTTCATATTTTTCTTCCTTAACAGTTGTGTTAACTACATATCAAATATTACCGTCTTCCGTCATATTTTCTTCCCTTAATTATATTTCTTATTGGGTCCACCACGCATATTTTTCAACGGAAGTATATCTACGTTGGCGGTAGCATCAACTAACTATTGTCCTTCTTATTTTTATCCGTCAAGTGGTTTTGTAGATATAGCGCAACAGATAGACAGACTGACTGATGAAATTAAATGGTTTTAATTTTCTTAATCCACATATTCTTAAACGTGAAAATCCGAAGAAATCTCTGTGGGTGATTTTCTCATGATTACAATACTTTCCTTCGGTAAGCCAGAGAAGTAATTGTTTAGTTTCATTTCCCTCGCTTACCGAAGGGAAGTATTGTAATCGTTGGAAAATTACATTCAGATCTTTTTCCGGATTTTCACGTTTCAGAGTATGTAGATTATGAGAATTAAAGCCATTTAATTCATTCCAGTCTGTGTGTTTCTCGGTCTGGTGTCCGTATGTCTTTTGATGTCATATCTGCCAAACCACTTGACCGAGAACAATAATATTTGTCATATAATGTGTAAGCACATTATACAAATTTTTATTGTACAGTACAGTCATTTTGATTGGATTTTTTTTCTTGTCTATATTATATTACCTAAGGTTATTATGAAAATGAAAAATAATCAAATTTTGAATGCCGTGGTGATCTCGTTGTCGATTTTTAATATTTTCTTTAAAACGCCAAAATAAATCAATTGAAAAAAAAATTAAGGATATATTTTGCTAGATCAGAAGCCATATTTTTGTCTAAAATGACTGGAGTATTATTAACGCAACTATCAAAGAAGAAAAATATGAATAATATACAGGGTAGTCACCAGAAAAAAATAGTGAACGGAGGGCAATAATATTTTGCATGTAGTTAACACAACCGTTAACGAAGAAAAATATCAAAAAATATTCAGGGTGGTCACTCAAAAAAAATAATTAAAAAAATGTGAGGGAGGCTAATATTTCACATACACTTAACACAACTGTCACTGAAGAGAAATATTAAAAATTTACAGTTTGGTCTCCAAAAAAAAAAATAATAAAAAATAAAAAAAATAAAACTAAAAAAAATTGTGACGGGGGACAATAATATTTCGTATGCAGTTAACACAAATGTCAAGCGAAAATATAAAAGAATTATACAGGGCGGTCACCCTAAAAAAATAATAATGAAGAAATATGGCTGATGATCATATTTCGCATGTAGTAGTTAACATACCGCCAGGGGAAAATATGAAAATTATACGGGGTGGTCACTATAAAAAATAACTATAGTGGAAATAAAATTTGGACTGTAGTTGACACAATTACCGAGGATGAAATCTGTCCAACTTTTAGTGAGAAGTATACAGGATAATGACTCTAAAAAATAACTAACGGAACGACAGGAAAATAATATTTGAAATGTAGTTTCACTATTGCCAGGAAGAAAACCTGATATACTATTTGTTTAAAAAGTTTACAGAGTAGTTAGCCTGCAGAAAAGATAATGATAAAATGGAAAGTGCTAAATAGAGAGAGGTCTTGTGTAAATACTTTTACTAATTTTTTAAATATATTTTTGCTTGGAATAGTCCTACATTCAGAAGTAAACCCGTTATAGGCTTTAATATCTCTATAATGTACATTTTTTTGATAAGTACTTGTGGAATGTGGTGGTATTCTTAGGTCACTACGATCTCTATAAGTCTGTTTTTAAACCAGGAGGACTAAATATAGAAGTCCCACTTATACCATAGAAGTAACCAGAAAATACACTAGAACCTTTTTGGCGTTTTGAGCAACCAACAAAACACCACTACAGTATATTATTATATTATACAACGAGGTTTAAAGTATAGAGGGGCAATCCCAATACAGTATACGTACGGTTTGTTTGGACATACAATAAACGCTCGAGGGACGCAGTGGGGGTATATTTGTTGGCCCTAGTTGCCAAGATTTGCAGTGGAGTACTGCTTTGAGGGATACAATTAATGAATGAATATTGTTTTTTATTACCGTTCTATTATTAGTTGAGCTCAAATCTATTAGTGAAATTGCTGTAGGAGTAGTAATAAATTATATTATATTTAAAAACGGAGGAAATGCTGCTCTTTATATTTTTAAAATATTCGCAAATTCCATAACGTTCAGTTAAAGTGACGCCCATGCGGACTAGTTGCTTCAATATGTTCTGGCCATGTGCCACGCCTACTTTTCCAGTCTCTCCTTATTATGTCGCTGACATTATATAATACATCGACCTCTATTTGACGTCTATGTATTTTATAACGGCGTTTACTTTGTTTAGGTAGCAGGTTTGGAGATTATTCCAGGATTCATCATTCGTACCGAAAATTGAATATATGAAAATATACGAAATACAGAATATAAAATATAATAGAAATAAAAACATAGAAATATAAAATATACGAAAATTGAATAGTAGTTGACAGATATTTCATTTACAATTATTGCCTTGTGTAAAACTGGCAAAGGCATATCCAATCACAAATGTATGATTTAGCGCGGTAAATTTGAAACGGTCCTCCTGGTTTAAAAACAGACAATAGTAGTCCCATTATTAATTTCATTATTTTTTTAAAATAAATGCATGTTTAATTTCAGAGAACTTACTATAGACTAAGAGCTAGTGAACCTTTCGCGTCATTACTCGAAGTAGGCTAAAAGTTTGCCAAAAGGTTGCCATACGTAGGTGTAATGTCGGGGTCGAACGTTTCGACTTGGCGATGGGCAGCAGGGGGTGTAAGAACACCTCAAAGTCGTAAAATAGTAGTCGAAATTTTCATTATTGCAAGTATTTCAGTATTTTGCTTGAATTAAGGTATATGAATAACCATACAAATTGTCAGTCAAAAATTTCAGGCAGCAGGGGGTGTAAGAACATCCCAAAGTCGTAAAATAGTAGTCGAAATTTTCATTACTGCAAGTTGGTTGAAACTTCGTATTTTGCTTGAATTAAGGTATATGAATAACCATACAAATTGTCAGACAAAAATTTCATGCAGTAGGGGGTGTAAGAACACTCCAAAGTCGTAAAATAGTAGTCGAAATTTTCATTACTGCAAGTTGGTTGAAACTTCATATTTTCCTTGAATTAAGGTGTATGAATAACCATACAAATTGTCAGACAAAAATTTCAGGCAGCAGGGGATGTAAGAACACCCCAAATTCGCAAAATAGTCGAAATTTTCATTATTGCAAGTTGGTTGAAACTTCGTATTTTGCTTGAATTAAGGTATATGAATAACCATACAAATTGTCAGACAATAATTTCAGGCAGCAGGGGGTGTAAGAACACCTCAAACATGTATTTTTGTACGTGAAATTTGTATTATTTGCTCCTGTCTGACAATTGAATATATTATTCTAGAGACTTTTTTGATCGTGTAATTTAATTGTCAGACCAAAATTCGGGGCAGCAAACTTTCCTCTCGGCCGGCCGCCAATGACCTCAAGCGCGCCATATATTTCAAAAAGAGATTTAGATTTCTATGGCACAATGATTTTGTGCTTTTTTGTATATTTTGGAAGTAATTTTAAACAAAACAAAAAAAAAGAATAAAAATTCATCTTTTTAACTATTTCATTTATTAAAAAAATGCATATGAGCATTTACGTTGGCTCTTAGACTACTAGGTTTATGATTTTCTTTATGAGGCTAATAGATATTTCGTAGAAACCTGGAGATTGTTTTGGCTTAAGGTTGGCTATTATTTCACAGATTTCTTAAAGACTAATGGTGTCAAAAACACTGAATGTTTCAGCATATTGCTAGAGGACATAGTGATCGGGTAACATAAAATGATCAGCAGAAAGATTAGCTATTACAGAGTTGCACACGGATTACACACTCGAAACAAGCAACTAAGGAATAGCTAAATTTTTGCAATCAAAGCTTGAAAATTCTCAAGTATATTTTTGTCTTCTTTTAGTAAATCAATGTATCAAATTAGCGGAACCCACAATACTCTACAAAGCAGTAAAACTCATTGGATTCTAAAAATTAAATTTTACTAAACACAATATATCTTATGTATTCACAATTTACAGAATTTTAATGTGTTTGGGAGTTTTGGCGTAATAGCATTTTGTAAATTCAAAGACAGACTCCACGGGTGTGCTCTTTTTCACAAGGCATTCATCAAGGAGCTTCTGAAGAACTCCTGCATCTGAAATAACATGACCAATTTTCTCTAGCAATACATCCTTTTGAAATTCTCCTGCATCATTCATGAAACCGATTTTCTTGGTAACACAGAGAAGATGATCCTTTAGCTTGGCGTCGTCGGAAAATTTTCCTTCTCTCGCATTAGCCACAATTTCACTACTTACGCCAGATTCTTTCACACACTGCTCGTGGTAGGATTTCAGTAATTTTGCTTGTTCCTGCGTCAGTTCAGCCTAATAAAATAAATAAATTATTTTGTTTGAAATTCACTTGTTTTCTTATCTCTTAGAGAACATTCTACATTATCGTATGCACAATTTACCAGATGGTAAATAGTTAAACAATGTATTGAAAAAAATATTATTAATGTCATTATTATAAATCACGTGGTATTATCACTACAGCTTTCGCTCAATTTAGAAATGTGCTAGTAATATAAAGAAAAATAGTTCCAATTTTTTCTCATCTGGCACTTACTCTTATAAATAGAATTTGGTTTTCTGTAAAATATTCTGAAAATTTCATATACTATAGCTCTTTTATATTTCTAATGGTCAGTAGGCAAGAACTTCAAAAATGGACAGATCTTGATATACAGCTTGTTAAAAGTAGATAATTTACATCATTTCATGTTAAACTTTTTTGCGACATATTTCTCAGATCTGTGTCATCAACTTGAACAAATCGAGTGGCCGTCTATGTCTTCTGATTTGACACCTTTTGATTTTCCTTTAGGAATAACTAAAATATTGTGTTTATGTCAACAAATCGGATAATTTAATAGTATCGATGCAATGAATCTCGAGTGAAATAGATGATATAGCTCCAAAAATTATCGAAGGTTCTATCATTCATGTCTATCACCGAATAGTTCTTTGCTAGGTACTTTATGGTGAACAGTTTGAGCATACTTATTATAGAAATCTATTTCATAATGCTATTTTAATTTCATTGTGTATGGTATTTAATTCTCATAAAAAGCCTCTATGTAACCGTATGGTGGTGATATGTCATGTCACTTACAAAAATTTACTTTTTCGAATGACGTAGTAAAAACGATAGGTCGATGATATAATTTTGAAAAATATGACGCAAAAAAATTGACATATCAAAAAGTACAGTTTGATGAATACTTATTGATGTCTTTGGATTTTTTTCGGAAATAAATACTTCGGATTTTGCTCAAAACGTTTTTGCACATTCTGCAGTATTTGTACAGCGATTTGATGACATTCGTTGGCTATACAATATTTCTCGAAAACTATTAGTTTAAGGCACTCGGATACTGATAAGTGTGAATCTAGCGGTGGATTTAATAAATTAAAATGCGAGAGAGATAGAGTAAAAAGATTTGGCAACACTGTATTAAATACGACTGTCATATACTAATCTGCTTATCACTGCCTGTTAATTTGTGCAAAATGTATTTTCAGTTTAGATTTAGTTAGAAATAGATAATAACTTTAAATAATAATACAACATATTTAAAAACGTCAGAACAACTAAAATATAAAGGCAAGTTTATTAATAGGTCTTAAAAAAAATAATGAAAATAATACTTTGAAAAAGATATTAGAAATAATAAACTCCAATTCTAACCTTTCAGCCGAATGCCAAGATCATGTTTGTGAAAAAAATCGCATGATTAACATAAAGGTGTTTGGTAAAAATCTAAAATGTTTAGAATGCTTATCAATGTATTTCATTGGAAGACATAAAAAGTGAAAAACATTGTAGTTTACTTTCAAATTGGAATTATTTATTTAGTCATTTTATACCTTTTAAAAATTTAAATATTCGCGCCATTTCTTTTATTTATACAAATTTGGGACTTAAAATTGATTAAACTTCTAATAACTTTATGCTAGACGGATGATTTTTTGATGGTTTTATAAGAAATAATGTTATGATGGTTTTTGAAGCATATTTCTAAAAAATTGTGGAATAAAGGGCAAAAATTAACTTAAGCCTAGCATTCATCCGAGCTCTACTGTATCAAGTAAGGCATCTTTGCCGAAGAGGGTTAAACTATCTTAATCGATTACTCCGAAACTAAACGGACGATTCTATTTTTACTGAAAATTCAAGGGTAAAATCACTTTATTTACTACATTTGTCAAATTATAATCTGAACTGTAAAAGTTCATTTTAGTATACAAGTACCTCAAATCCAAAACGTAAGATACCATTGTAAAGAGTAGAGAGAGCTTAAAAATGATGTGCTGCTTAACCCACCCTGTCATTTAAAATTGTATGACTAAGTCCTACAACCGCTTAAGTTGAAGATGGGTCCGAGCGTTTTTCGAAAAATGATCATATACGCAGAACACACGCCTGTTTTGTTTTCGATATGCCCTTCGAAATTTCTCGAAAATTGTTAGTTAACATTTAAAAAGTAAGGCAGCGCTGTAAATATAATTTAACGGGCTTTAAAACGATGTGCTGCTTGACTTCTCTTGTCATTTATAATTTTAGGGGGCCTGCTACTGTCTGAGAGTTGAAGTGGTGCGATCAACAATACCCAATAAAAGTGTACTCCTTAATAATAAAATTGACGGGTACGAGCGTTTTCCGAAAAAATGATCATATAAGTGGTGAACACGGCTGTTCCGTTTTCGATGCGCCATCCTGTATATTATTGTATTGTATGAAAAAATTAAGTTATGTCCTAAAATCGGACAAAATTAAAATTTTAAATGATTTCAGTGATATTTCGACAATATTCGGCAAGTTATATCCCGAAAACTATTCGTAGTAGATTAATGGCATTTTTAAGTCATAATTGTATTATGAAGTAATTATTTACATGCATGTTTGACCTAGCTCTTTTTTTTTTTTTTAACTATTTAACGTCGGCCTATTTCCGCTACCAGGGCCTATCACCGACGCCAGGAGACGAGCTACCCCCAACCTGGAAATTTTGCCGAACCTCTTCCCTTAAGAAGAGTAGGGATCTTTTACTTGCCTAACATTTAATAGACAAGGGACCGCCTGCTTTACATCCCCTCCGAAGGATAATATATCCACTACGTAATCCTCGTCTGAAATTACGTAACTTCCGAGTATACACTGATATACAAGCCTCTAGAAGGTGGGACGAGAACGCTGTATTTCCCAAGATGGGAGCCCATCCAAGTACTAACCGCGCTCGACGTTGCTTCAACGGAATATCGACTGATATTCACATTGAAGTCGCCTCTACGCTCGCTCCGACCTAGCTCTTATAGTTTTCTATTTATAAAGGAGAGATAAACAGCTGCTACCATTTCTGATAGAATTTTGACGTTTTCATCTTATTTTTTCGGTCTGTACATACACACTTTTATTTTTTACCTACGCTTCTGTCTCAAAGCAAAAAAAAATTATATAAATTATTGGTGAATTAGAATTTCCAAATACCGCCTTAATAGAGCTATGTTTCATACTTCCCGCAGAGAAAGCAAAAATAAAATGTAAACCGAAAATATGACAACTCTGAAATTTATATTGCTGTACCGTCGAGGATTGCGTTCCACTAAAAAAAATTAAATGATGTAAATGTGTCTTCGAAATAATCTGCTCTTAAACGTCACTAAGTGTACTATTTTGTCTTTCAGCAGTAAGAACTGACCATTATTTAATTATTAGTTGAATGAGATGAGAGATTTGATTCGTTGATTTAACACTAAATTTTAACAAATATATAGAAAATATTTTTCTGCCCTCTTTCAAAAGCTTGATCTCATGATTAGAAATTCAAGTGGTTTCAGTGACACTATTGAATCTGCTTGACAATATGTTTGTTAAATCCAGACTTGAATATGCCTCATTTATTTGGAATACTGGCTATAATAAATTGTAATGTAAACTCAACGCCAAGCCGTTGTCTAAAATTCGCTTCCTATAACACTGATAATGTATACCCTATTAAAGATTTCGAACATGGATAGTTGCTAAATGAATTCAGTTCTCTTAGTTTACACGACTGCAGGAAACTCTGTTCTATTTTGTTTTTGAACAAGTTAGTTCATAATCTTGTTGACTGCCCAAATATCTCCAGTATGTTAAAATTTTGTCTTCGTACCCCACAAACAAAGGTCCTAAAGATCTTACACTTGTAGAATGTCTATTGGGAATCATCTTGATATATTCACTTAAATATTGCAAATATTAAGAAATGTATCTTTTCGTAGTAATTTCTGTATAATTACTTCCACATCCAGTGGAAGTATAGTAACGACAAAAAAATTTTTAAAAAATTTTTATTGTTCAAATAGACTTAGAATGTCACGAAACGTCGAGATTTTAAGTTTGAGCGAAAAAAATTTTCTGTCTGTCGGTGTCTGTCTGTCTGTCGGTCTGTCTGTAACTTTTTTTTGTGCGCACGTTTACTCTGGTACCGTTTGAGATATTGACTTGAAATTTGGTACACATATGTACTTTAACGAGATCTAGAACTAGATTATATTTTCATCTTCCGTCGAAGGGTTGGGAGGTAAATTGGGGTAAATTTGGGGAAAATAGGTAAATGAAGCAGGTAAGAGTCCATAAAATTTGTATTTAGTATATACAAGAGAAGCTAAGTTCCCAAAAATATTTTGGCATTAGCCACCCCCTATTTCCACCCCCACCCCGCTAACGATACCCCGTTTTATGGATTTTGGGGTAGAGGATTTCAAATATTAAATTATTAAATTTCCATAAACAATTATTTCCACATACAAATTTTTTTTCGTTGTGAGTGACTTGGATAAAAAATCTGGATGTGGAAGTAGTGATTCCTTGGGCAGCGGTTTTTTTAACACATTCGCGGACAGTAACTGCTATAGCAGTAAATTTCAGATGATGTTAAGGGACACTATTGCTATAGCAGTGCATATTTGAGAGGCCAGAAAACATACTACTGTTGTAGCAGTACATTTTTAGGTAAGAATAAGTGAAGTTGCCTATTTACTGCCCCACAGCAGCATTATACAATTTTCGGCACTGTCCTATTAGGTCTTATAAATGCCTCATTGGTAACAAGTCATTTTCGAGCTACGTGGGTATTCGCAGGACAGTTACTGCATATGCAGTAATATTGCTATTGTGATCTATACAAGTGTAGCAGGTAGTGTCCCCTCGTTTGTAATCATTTTATTTTTTATGCTTATAAGTTATTCAAATTTGCTAAGCTAACGTAGTTGAGATACTATGGAATTTTTGTAAACTAATGCTAATACAACTGTATTGAATAACTTGAAATATTGTACATTAGTTTATGCAATTTATATTTAGCCAGGACCGTTTCTAGATGTTTGTGCAAAATGATGTGAAAAAATTTTCATAAAAATCGCACCAGTTCTTACTTCAAAAGTGTGTTTTTGAGTTCCTCCGCAATTTCAGTACTGTCCGCGAATGTGTTTTAATGTGTTTTTTCAATCAGCTTGTTCATTATGTATTTTTATTCCTGTATGTATATTTACACAATATACATACAAATATTCTGGTTCTCTTATAAAAGATATCTAAAATTTCAAAAAAAAAGGGTTGGTAATGGGTACATCGTTTAAATATACTTTGAAATATACAGGGTGTCCATTTAAGAGTGGCGCCATAAACTTATGTTTCTTTAAATGGAACATCCGATCTATTATTGCATCATATTTGAATTCTCGTTTTAAAGACGACTCAAAGGATACGCAACTTGATGAATCTGCGATGGATGCTACCATGATATGGGTGAGTTTGTTCCAAAAACATGTCAAATTTCTGAGCATACTGTGACGTAATAGGATAATATTTTGAGATCTAGTTTGTACCAAAAATCGTCATAAAACTTCTAATTAAAGCTTCTGTTAAATCAAAATCGGCCATTTTATGCCGGGTGAATCAGAAAACGCCAAATCTAATATCTCTCACTTCTTTTCACCCTATATGCTATAGCACCAAAGGAAAAGGAAAAGGAAAGCCCTTTATTTTAAAATATCTAAATGAAATAGAATATCTATCTGGAAATATCTGAAAATCGCGTATCATCAAGAAATACAAATATCACATCGAAGTACACCAAGTCTTTTATGTGGAAGATTTTTAAAATCGTATTGATTTCTGCAATATAAAATTAACGAATTTTTATCAAAATTTTTGAAGCCACTTTTTGAAATAATAGGGCAGTAAATCATCATAACACTCACTACATTCAATTGAAAATCGGTACTGGGTTAGGCAAGTGCAATATCGATGGTGAATGTATGGGGTTGGTTCATGGTTTTTCAGGGTGTGGCATTAAACTTCCAGCAATATCGTAGTACCTTCCTTTCGTTTGAATTTTGAGAGGCTTGAATATGTAGATGAAGGTGTCAGAGAGAACATAAAAATTATCTAGGGTTGTATATCAGCGATAGTTCGAACATTTACTTTAACTTCAAGTGCTTCCATCCATTTTCTCTGCAAATGAAGATTTCTTTCCCTTTTCTTGATTATTTCTATCTACAGAGGACTATCATAGTGCAAATAAATTAAAATCATTGTGCTCGATTTTCTTTCTTTCTTTCTTTCAGAATAGCAGAAAATTCGTAAAGCAATTGAAGATCGATCATCGCCTTAAATAAATCTCGAATTATGCCAGTTTTTCATTAAATATCTTGGCACCCGTATCAAATAGATCTATGGTACCTACGTCAGTAAAAAGCTCTTTTGAAGGGTGGGACATTGGTAATAGTATATAGTGTGTTCAATTTGAAAAATAAAAAACAATCGATTTAGTGCTTTATAACTTACCCGGTATAAAATAGTCCACTTCGTTAGATCCGTTAGCAGTATTGCAAACTGACAATGTTTGCCATAAATTGGATCTCAAAATACTATGGCTGTTATGTCACAGTAAGCTCACAAAGTTGACATATTTTTTATATAAAGTCACCCACATAATGGTACCGACCCATCGCAGATGCATCAAATTGCATATCATTAAAGAGAGAATCCAAATATGTTATAATATATTGGGTGTTCTCTATAAAAAAAAAAACATAAGTTTATGGCGTCGGGCTTAAATGGATTACTCTGTATATTTCAAACTATTTTTAAACTATGTGCCATCTATTTTATAGCCAGAATATTTAGACGATGCCAGTCTGAGACACCCTCTATATATCGTTCGTTACCTTTTTTTACATTTATCAGATATAAATCCATTCTCTGTATTTTTCCCACCCCGCAAACTAGTTTTTACTGTGGTGTTGTGTAACTAAATAAATAAACAAATAAATAAATAAACACTCCGTTCACAATATACCGGGTGTAGCACGAATGGTATTAATTTTTTGGATCTGAAACAAATATAACTGAAATTACAGGCCATCAATAATTAAAATATTTAATTTGCTACTAATTTAATGGTAAAAAGTATTTAAGGTGGCCTTGGAAACAATGAAATATATAGCTTATCAAACTTTTATGTTGGCTTACCAGTGTTTTCATTGTTATTTTGAAATGGCTTTTAATCATTATTAATTTAATTCAAAATGACGCATATTTATACAAGAGATGAAAGAGTGAGCATGTTAATTATTTACGGAGAATATATTTAAAAAAGCGGTTGCTACTACCTAGTTACACGCAGAACGATATCCTGGTGCAAACTATTTTCGTCGTGTTGAAAATCAGTTTCGAAGAGAGCCTAATGATGATTCCGAAGAATCTTTTATTAGTGGGGAAAAACGAAAATTAATGTTTTGGCTAGAGTGGAAATTGATAAAACTGTTTCTTTGAAGCAATTAATTTTTGAATTGAAAATTAGTCAACAAAGTGTAACCAGCATTCTCCGTAAGTATAATTATAAATCATTTGAATATCAATCACTTGTACAAAAATGATCACGCACAGGGAACTGAATATTACAGTTGGACTTTGCAAAATAAGGCACAGCCAAATAATGAATTTTTGGGAAAAAAATTTATTTTCCTAAAAATATAAATTTACGAATTTAGGCATATTAACTGACAAAATACAAAATACTGGTCTCAAGAAAATCGGCATTTATTGACGGGGGTAATTTTCAAGAAGAGCGTTTTGGATTCAACGTTTGGCTGGGATTCGAATAATAGGTGTGATAGCATTTGAAGGGAAATTATTGAGAACCAAAAACTTAATGAAACAGGCAAGTGGAGTGTCATTTTCTAGGTTTTCTTGACTGCTCAATCTAATAAAACGAAAACCAACTTGATAAAATCAACCTGTGTCTATGAGAAAGACATTGTATTGGTATACAACTTGAAAATTCTGTTAAAAAATTGAAATGAAACCAATGTAACCTAAGTGTTATGAGAGTACGTGTGTGACTACCTTGGATATAAGTAAGATTAGTTGAGAGAAAGAAAGAGAGGGGAAGAGAGAGAAAGTAGGAAACAAGTATGGAAGGGAGACTTCTTCCCTACCTACTTCTCATCCTTCCTTTATACTGACGGCCTCGAGACTCCTTCCTTCTATTCTCCAATAACCTTTTGTAACTTCATACCATTCTGAACCGAATTACGTATCCGTACAGTTAGTCCTGAACCATATATACATACATTTATTTACATACATTTTTTATACATTGTATTTAATTATATTTCCTTACTTTTCTAGATATTTAATATACTATAACGGAAAATCACCATTAAAAGATATACAATATTAAATACTTGCAAAAAAACCCTGAAGGCCATAGTCGGATAAGGTGGGTGAATTTGTTGTGATTGTGCTCATTTTTTTTTACTTGAATTGTTATCAATATCACTTACAATTTTTCCAAATTTCAGCCCTTAATATTAAACTGTTTTCGAGTAAATAGAAAAGTCCAAAATTTTCGAAAATAATTTTTATATATTGAACGGCATAACCAATTCATAAAATTTTAACCAATTATAGACACTACCAGAACATAAATGTAGAATAAATTGGAAGAGAATCTGACAATGATAATATTGAAAAAAAAAATCATTAATTTCTCTGGATTTTTTTTAACCCCTATAAAGTTTCGGCACAACTACCCAATTTTTGTAGAATCTTGGGATGATTTTTTACCAAATAATTTTCCTAAAGCGATCAAATGGGTACTTGGTACTTGAAAAAAATAAAATGTTTTATAAGATTACAGTCTTTGAGTCGTTTATAGGCAATTTCTTTGGAAAGTCACCTGTGTTAATGTAGACTCAGAAACTTTTCCGGAGGACTACTCAGCAATCAATTTAGAAGACTTTGATGAAGAAGAATGTGGACTTGCTGATGATGATAACGATCGACAATAACAATATTTTCTCTTCATTCACAAATCCATTTATGTTAATTATTTTCTCAATTTTTTGTTATACTTTGAAATTTTTTAAAGGAATTTGCAAGTTTTATACCAATAGTCATTTTCTTATACACCAGTTGATTTTTTGTTGACTTGATTTCTTTTTATTAGATATCTCCGCAGTTTCATGAAGGAACTTATTTATTTATTGTTCAACCTGTATTTTACCTCTACTATCACATAATTTAGTATTTCCGACGTGGTTTCCATTTTTCTAGCATTGTAGAATAAAAAAAAATAAAAACTGAATTAAAAAAAAGTATGATATTTGAAATGTCACCTATTAGCATTGTATTCAGAAAATCATGTAGAATCCAAAAAGCTAATAATACACCAGGTGGCTCAGCCAATAGGGACACTCTTGTAACTTTTGGATGGGCCAATGGATTTTTTTCAAATTTAGTGTAGTATATGGGATGATATTTCCAATTATACGATGTAAGGAACCAAAATGGCCGACTTCCGATTTCGTTGTAATTTACATGAAAATCAAATTTTTAAATGGAACAACCTGTATATTTTTGCATATTTGGATCCTGCTGGGCAAAATATATATGATCTGGCCCTCAAATATTATTTTGATCTTCAAGAAATGTAAAAGAAAAAATTATTATTATTATTATTTATTTAATTATAAATTTAGTACAAAGAGAAGGTAGAAATTATGCATATCATTTTCTTCGTAATTTGAAGATCTAATTAAACAACAGGTGGTCCCATAGGAGTTCCATTTAATAAAGACTAGTTTTCATTGAAAAACCAATATCCTTGAACTTAAAGAAGAATAAATCGAGTTTAGTGTTAGTATCTGAAGAGATAATATTTTAAAAGTACTACGAATTGTTAAAAATCAAATTTGGAAAAATCCCGGCCTTCTATGATTAGAAATAAAAATTAAAAAATCTATAGTTTTTGGAAATCAAAATAATATTTAATCTTACCCTCAAATAATATAAGTGTACCGTAAAAACTGTGGCCTAAGTGATACTGAACAAGAACCTAGTATCCGCTCAGATGTTGGGGTTGAGCAATTAGTGATACGTATCAACTACGTTGTTAAATTAATTATTAATTAATAATAATACACTGTGAATGATAAACGATACTTTAACATTAAATAATTAAAAACTTTGTATATAATCGACGGTAGAGATCAACACTAAAATTTAATAAAAAAAGAGATTAATATTTACTTGTCGCCATAGCATGAACTGAGAAACGGCACTAGAAAGAATAATGAGTTGACAAAGTCGCACAGTCGGAGAGGGGCCACCGAACACTCTCGATTTCAGACCTATAGCCACGCGCTTGCGGCAAGATTCTCATTTTCCATATCCTCGGCCTACAATACCGTATGCGTTTTTGGTAATAGAATACAATATTTTCCTGGTTTACTACTAATAAACATAAGTTTTAACGAGATTTCAACCAAGATTTGTAGAGTCTAAGGTTCTCTCGTATTCAGCTTTTAGGCGAGAAGTGAGTGCGGGGATGCATAGTCAGACTATCCTTGTTCTTCGAACGCGCAGTAGCGGTGCAGTTATCTCTTTCTAGAGGGACGGTCCGTACTGGACCGAAATATGACCAGAAGTATACTATGACCTGTAGTGTTATATTCTACAACTTATCCTGATTACCACTATGCAGAATGGTGACTCAAAATACGAGGTAATTACTCCCTATCTCAGGCGGATTATTGCGAGCTCGTTCCAGTTACGATTTCTTTGCTTAATTATTAACATTACACAAATTCTTACACTATTTTGAATCAGGCTCTGCATCTGGTGTGATTTCACACCAGCTGCTCATTGGCTAATGACATTTTTTGGTGGGGATCGTGAGTTACGAGGCCACCTTATACTCTACCAATCTTGGATTTCAACGGCCTCTCAACAATAGTTTGTTTTGTTTATAAAAAAATGTAATATAAAAGGAGATCTAGAGTAATACAAAAATATTGCTATTTTATGTCTCTATTTAATAATTGAAAATTAGTAGGAGTAATATTATTCTAGGAGGCAACGAGGCTAATAATTAGTATGCTTAATATACTAAATGTTACTTATCTGACTGTGTTTTCTTTAATTTGTCCATATGTTGTACCAATTGAAACTATTTCGTGAAAATATATGTTAGAGAGCACTAAATGACAAATTATTAAAAAAAAAATAGTGGGTGTTCCTAATGGTGAAGTGCCAAAAATATTTTTTTTTTAATAAAAAAAATTGAAATACATATTTCCTTGAGGAATATTAGCTTCATTTTTTTGTTACTAATCCACCTGAAGTAGATATGTAGTATATATAAAGCACAAGTAAATTGGTCAATTCAGTTCGGAAAAAAAATTTTTTTTTGAAAATTTATTTATTTTTTTACTCGAAAACTATAAGTTTTAGAAAGCTAAAATTTTGCAGAATTACAACCAGTCCTTATATATACTATACAAAAAGAAAAATAGCAGTTTTGTGTCAAAGGCATTTTTTACTATGAAAACACGCCTATGGCCTTTGAAAAAAATCCAAAAAGTGACGTTTATCAAATACAGACGATGTACTAAATTTCAATAATAATTTATCTGCAAAAATATAAAAGAATTTGGAGTATATCCTGTCACACTTGGTATTTAATAAAATAATTTTTTTAACATATAATTTATGACAATCAAATATCGCAGTATTATAAAAAAAAATTTCGAGGTAGATAATGATGCATATTTAGGTACGTATCGCAAATGCAACATACATTTTTAATGGGTTCATAATGATCCTAAACCAGTTTATGGAATTACAATGCACGAACCCTAACTAAATGCATAGACCGTCTGCTGTAACTGGGTCATTCGAGGTGTATTAAATTGAATATACAGAATCCAGGCAAGTGCTGGAATAGCTTAAATTAGCAATGATAAAACCTTCTGTTTTTTTATGTAAGGTAATAATATAGTAAGTATATAGTGTGCTCATATACAAGTCGGAATATTGCAAATAAATAAAGAAAACTCACTTAAATTGATTTAAATATCACCTCACGTAGAAGCAAAAACTGACGATATTCCCTAAAGATATTTATGACATTACCAACTGTATGAAATCTATATATTTAAAACACAAGCTGTTTTCTTTTCCGGCTTCGCCAGCTGCTCCTACTGGACCGATTTTGATGATTCTGTTTTTAAAATAAAGCTCATCGGTATAATTTACATTATACCTATGATATATTTCGTATTAATATTAGTTATATTCACTTAAAAAAAAAATCAAAAAACAGAAAAGCAGCATTGTTCTTTCGTCTGCAGTTCTTAAACGAAAAATTCTCTGGGAAAATATCAAGAACAATGAAATGTTCAAAATCGATTTTCTCATATTTTCTATCTCTTGATATATTTTCGAGTTATATGCAAATAAAGCGAAAAATGGCAATAAAAACTTGACGATTTTTTAATCTTAAAGAGTGTGGCCCCACCAGTCATGCATGCGAATAGCCAAACTATACTTTAAGAAAAAAAATTGCGAGTAAACATTTCGTAAAATGATCCTTTCTCCATCTATTCCGACTGGCCTATTAACTTTAGGGGCTTGGACCCACTGAGACTTTTAATTAGCATGGTTTCAAGTAGAACATACTCCAGTTTTATGACATTTGACTGAAGCCACTGTTATATAAGATCAGAGAGGGGTCCTTTATAATTATTGCCAAAAAATTTAAAGGAATAAATTCACAATTTCGATTTTCATAAAAACGCACATTTTTAACAACAAATAGCCACAACTTGCTCAATTTTGATCACAGAGCTTTATACTAAAAACCAAAGTGTAGGGAATAAAATTATTTTTCAGCTTTGTCATTAACATTTTTTTTGTGTTGAGCAAATCACCAAAAATGCGCGTTGATACTTGACTTTTGAAGTGGGAGGAAAAAAACAATAAATCTTTAAAAGTCATATCTCGGTTAATTCTTGACCAAATTGGACGGGAGTTACGTCAAATTCAAGGTAATTTAATAGTCTTCAAGTTATACGTTTTTATATCATTTTATAAATTTCGTAGTTTTCAAGATATTTGCAAAACACCGTTTTTTTAAATTTTTTCTCATTTTTCTAATTTTATTAACAATAATTTGTTTAAATAATTAATAACGCAAAAGCACACATTTTAATGTAAAATTTTCTTTAGAACCCATTAAATAAAGTTTAATCAAAATCGGTCTTGGTTAATCGTTTTCAGAGGTTTTAACTGTTTTACATCCTGCGTGAATCCACCATTATAGGCTTACATTAAAACAAATATATTCAAAAAAATGGGTCTTAATCAGAAAATAGTTACATCCGATGCTTTAAATTTCATTTAAAATATTTCATTTAGGCTTTGTTCTAGAAATTTCTCTTTCATTTCTTTAATAATAATGCTCTAAGTTTCATTTACTTATAGTTAGTATACTCGTCTGTATATTGTGAAGTAAGATGTAATATGACTTGATTAATATTTATAAAATAGAAACAAATTGATTGCAATTAATAATAAATTCATTAATAACATTACAATCCAAATACAGAAAAACTAGAAATAAAAAGAAAATAAAACTGAATTCTAAGGTTGCCAATAATAAAACGTGAAAGTAACATTGATTATTCCAAGTATTTATTATGCATATCTATGAACAAAAGTTGATTACATCTACATAACATTTAATTAATAATCAATTATATAACAATAATACAATTCATTTTCCATGTAATATTTTCTCATGAGTTAACAGATTTAGGGAAAATATTCCACTTTTTTTTTTTCGACGTGATAATTTAATACAAAATACATTAATTTATAACACTTCCTATTCTCATTTCTGACTATTAAATATTCCACTGTATATATGTTGACGATACTCTGTTCGAGAATGTAAATTTTAATTTTTTTTAACAAAAATTATTATTTTTTAATTTCTTAGTTTTTTATTTATTAAACTAAAATATTTAATTTTTTGTTTGGAAAGTACCTACGCTATATTATATATATACATATATATTTAAACTTACCTTGACGATGAGAACGACTGCAGCGAGTGCAACAATTGCTAGGAAAAATTTCATTATGTAAATGTTAATGTATATACAAACTTATTAGTGGATTGTAAAAACTGAACGGAGCAATAAGAGTACTTCCAAGTTATATATATAGATAGTCAGCAACTGCCAGATCGTACAATCAATTGGTTTTACCTGTGCACAGGCATCACCGCAAACGATCAAAGGTCGATGCAGAAGTTTATCAGAGATTTAAATTACCCAACAAGTAATTATGTTTTAATTGCCATTGATAGTAGAGGCAAATAAAAGCAAATTCGTGAATAAAGAATTATCTTGGGATAGCTCGATTTAAAAAAATATATATTGTGGACGTCATAGAGAGTCTGTAAATAAATTCTTTATTTTGTCCTCGAACCGAAAGCCATCATTTTTTAGTTTTTTGGAAAGACTCTTTTATGTCTTGTTTATGCTTTGCATTTTTTAAAATATCTCAAGTTCGTTTGGTTGAATCAAAAAGGTTCAAAATCAAATTATTCGGAAAAAGTTTACTTGAAAACTGTGCAGGTTATAAATCTTTTTATTTTATTTCAAATTAATTTAGCTCATAGTGCGCATATCTGAAGGAAATTTTCGAAAAAGATACACATTATGATCATAAAAAAGGGTGCTAAATTTTAAACAAAAGATTTTTAACGGTTAAATAATGGTATTTTTTTTTCTTTTTTTTTTAACTGTTTAACGTCTGCCTATTTCCGCTACCAGGGCCTATTACCCACGCCAGGAGACGAGCTACTCCCAACCTGGAAATTTTGCCGAACCTCTTCCCTTAAGAAAAGTAGGGATCTTTTACTTGCCTAACATTTAATAGACAAGGGACCGCCTGCTTTACATCCCCTCCGAAGGATGGTATATCCACTACGTAATCCTCGTCTGAAATTACGTAACTTCCGAGTATACACTGATATACAAGCCTCTAGAAGGTGGGACGAGAACGCTGTATTTCCCAAGATGGGAGCCCATCCAAGTACTAACCTCGCTCGACGTAATAATGGTCTTCAATCGAAAATTTGATTAGTCGATTTTTTTTGGGAAACGCATCATAGAACAACGATTCTTGCCCCAAAACACAGGATCTCTCTCTTTTGTTCTTTATGACAGTATACGATAAAACATTTTCGTAGTTCTTAAAATCAAGATTTTTGGGTTTAAGGTGGTTTTTCATTTTTCTTCAATAAAAACATTGTATGGTCCCTGTGTGGAAATACAAAATACAGTTGGTAAAACCAACAGTGCACACCACCTAAGTTGTTTTATCCAATAAATGGTATGCGTGTAACATTATAATTTATTGGTCAATTTATAGTGGATTGTGTGAGTCGGAAAAGACCCGAAAAACCCGACTATTGTCTGATGCAACAAAAGTAGTTCTCCCCCCGTTTTCGTGGTGGCAGAATTTCTCGTTGAGGTGACCCACCCCGCAAGCGGCCAAAAACCATCCCCAAACGAGGTCGAACGCGTATTGATCATATTTCACGGAATCTAACTTATTGATCCCCCGTTTTAGAGCATGTCAATTATGTGGAGGACCCTGGGACGCATGTCTGACACCAGCCCACCCCCTTAATGGCCAATAACCACCCTCTAAAGAGGTGAGAGAGCGCTCTCATCATACCACTGGACAAAGAGGTTTCCCTCCCGTTTTCGAGCATGTCGAACACGGAGGACGAATTGAGTACTTGAAACCGTTCACCCCGTCAATGACAAAAAATACCCCTTCGCATTTTCATAATGAGTGTAACTGCACGTGTTCAAACAACGTAAAAAATAAATTTAAAATAAATAAATAAATAAAGGAGGAGGGTCCATAAGGCCGGTTGTCGGCCTAATTTATTTTTGGACAAAAAAACTGAAAAACATTTTTTTATTATTTATTATCAATATCGAATTGATTCCACCCCAAACGAAACTTTCCCGCACTCACCTCCTCTATTTATATCCCCCTAAACTATTAAATAATCAGCAATCAGTTGATTTTTTTGAAGGTCATTGAAACATTTTAACGTGACTGTTGCTGAATAAGAATATTTTTGATTTTGTACGTGTATTTTCGTTGCTTCGGAAGAGGTGGGAGGGAGGGGAGGTGGTGATAGGGGGTGACAGGGGATAAAAAGGGAGGGTAGGGGGAAGCTTCATTTGGGGTGAAATCGATTAAATATTGTTAGTAGATACTAAGAAAATGTTTTTCGAGTTTTTTCCTCAAGAAATAAATTAGGCCGAAAACCGGCCTTAGAGACCCTCCTCCTTAATTGTTTTTTTCTGGTCACAGTTTTTTATAATGTAAGAAAAGCGTAGCAACATATCCAGTAATATATTATAATTAAATAAATCAGATGTTTCAGTTATTATATTAACTGCGTATTTTGGCTTAATTCACTCTGTACTTATCTATGCAATTTTGGTATGGGGTATGGGGTCACTCTTCACATACTGCAACTGCTTTTGCCGTACAAAGAAAAGCAGTAAGGGTAATCGCAGGTTTGAGTTACAGGGAGGACTGCAGGAACTCCTTTAAAAAACTGAAGATACCAACATTGTACAGTATTTATATTCTGCAATGCCTCCTATACATAAAAGAACATGAGTCAAAATATGTATCTCGTGCTCGGCTACATTCGTATCCTCCCGAAGTAACGGGAACTTACATTTTGACTTTTTACGTTTATCAAAAACACGCAATGGCACAGCATATTATGCGATCAAGTTTTTCAACGCTCTACCATGTAATGTAAAGGAACTGGATTATAAACGTTTTAAAACTGTTGTAAAATCATTTTTAATTGACAATGCCTTCTTCTCATTAAACGAATTTTTTAATGCTGATTTTCAACTATATCGATTTATGTAACTAACGTATAATAAATGTTTGTTTGTTGTAAACTCAAAATCAAATTATATTTGTTTGTTATTTTTTTAGATTATATATATATTACAATTATATTTAAATATATTCATGATTATATATATATATATATTATGTATATGTACAATGTACACTTATACTACTTTGGCATTCTGTATGCCTATATTAATTAATACATATTTTTTTAATCTTATGTTAACGACGTATGTAAATACATTCTTGTATAATGCATCAATAAATACTTACTTACTTACTTACTTACTATATAAATCTATTTTTCCCAAAAAAAAGTACAATAAATATACATTAATCTTTTTTTTCAGCTCCACAGTAAATGAAGATGACTATTTTGTTGACGAGATCGAGGTGACATCTTTTCTGTGTAGCATCCTCAAGAACGGGGGGAGGGACCTATCCTCAAAACTTCTCACCCCTGTGGAGGGTTGTTATTGGCCATTTGCGGGGATGGATCGCCCCGGGGAGGAATTTCATCATCACCACGGGGTGTTCATCAACCTCGAAAACGGAGCATCACCAAGAAAGAGTCCCTCAAACAATTATAATACGCGTTAACCCATGTTTGGGGACGGTTTTTGGTCGTTTGCGGGAGTGGGCCACCTCAACGAGAAATTCTGCCACCACCACAGTGTTCAGCATCTTCGAAAACGGGGAAAGGGAGAACTAATCTGGTTGCATCAGGCAATAGTCGTTTTTTCGTCTGGCTCACACAATCCACTATTATTATTACACTCTTTCGCAAATGAGAAAATGAATAGAATATGGCATTTATTGAATTTGGTTGGCACATTTCTAAAACCACAAATGTCGCTCATATAACTGTGTTAGTAAACGAATTCTGAACAACTTTCAAAATGTCCGTCTGTCTTCTGTCCATCCGTCCGTCCGTCACGTTTATTGTAAGCACGATAATTTAAGAGAATTATAATTGCTTTGAAATTTTCACAAGTTGGTGGAGGAAGAATCCTATTGTATTTTAACAAAATCGATCAGCAAACAAAAAAGTTCTGGAAGGCGCTGAAACCTTCGATGTGATGCTGCGTCTCAAGTAGTTTCCAAGACACTTGAATCACAGTTTGAATCATCTCCAGATGATACTAACATGGTTGACGAAGTACACGTCCAGTGATAGTATTCGAGTGTAGCGTCCAAGAGTTTTGGTGTTTGTGTGTTTGTGGAAACTACCTTAGAGGCAAATAAAAAAAGTTATTAATGGTAAATTATTAAATATAAAAAAATGGGCTTCTTAGATTTTATGTTTTGTAGTTGAATAGAAATCTTTTAATATGTTATTTCTTATCATTATTTATTTATATATTTTATTACCATATATTTTATAATAACATACATTACAGAAATTTGCGTTTATTTAAATGACGCACAGTGTGGTGTAGTGGTTACACTTTTGACTCGAAATCAAGAGTCGCGGGTTCAAGATACAAATAGACTGAATGGTAGTTACTTTTCTAAAATTTTACCTTACACTGACAAGTACTTTAACAACTAAGTTGGCGTCTTGTTTTTAATAATGCCTAAAATTAATTTAATTTGTTTTTTAACAAAATCGATCAGTAAATAAAGAAATTATTAATAATTTAATATTTAAAAAAATGTTTTCTGATTTTTTTAGTTTTGTAATTCAATAGAAATTTTCTGAAATGCTACTTTCTATCATTTATTTATATATTTTACTTACATATTTCATAACAATATAATACTAAAACGTAGAAATATGATTTTCAAATGGTGACATTATTTTAGGCAATATTATCGCTCTCAGAACTAGAGTATGGTGGTGTAATGGTTAGAATTTTGGCTTGAAATCCAAGGATCATGAGGTCGAAACACAGGCAGGTTATTATAATAACTATAATAATATAATAATAATAATAATTACATCTATAGATGTAATTGCTTTTTTTTTACTTTTTTATAGTGACAAGTGTTTCACCAACTAAGTGGGCAATTATAAGATTTAAAATGTCCAAAAATTTATATTTACAAAAAAACTGCAGAGAATATTCTAAAGAATGTGTAACAATTATATAAAAAGTTGAATAAATCGGCAAAGAGCATGATTTTTCTCTAGTGTTGTAAGTTTGTAATTTACGAACCGTGAAAGAGTGGAACTTTTGGAAATAGAATATGTGCAAAATTTATTTAATGACTCGTTTAATGATAAAGACATCATAAAGAACGTGGAAATTTGATAACAATTAATTGCAATACCGGGCCAACAATTACTCATTTTCTCGAAAACTGCCAATGCCAGAAAAAATAGATTGAAATAAAAAAGTTACGTCCATTTTTTATCTTCATTTCGTCTCAATATACTTGGTATCTATTTCGAAAGATAAAAAAGTTTCCCGCATGTTACATTTGAGAATGTAAATTTTCAACATGCCTTAAACGGAAGGATAATTGTTTTATTTATTTAAACACACAAGTAAATTATTCCAATCATTATAAAAATATTCAAATGAATTTGATATAAATTATATCCAAAATAATCAATAATGTATTGTCCGTAAAGCATGGTCATATAAATTCCTTATGTTAATCCGCAAATAATTCTTTTTTGATAATTATTAAAAATACTCAAACGAATTTAATATAAATTAAACCCGTAATAATCAGATGCATTACTTTTAAAGTATGATCATAACACTTTCTTAAAAATTTTCAAGTGAGGTTTTTCATTATTATTAAAAGTATTCAAACGAATTTAATTTAAGTTAAACCTGAAATAATCAATGAGGCATTGTTGATATACTGCGTCAAAACTGAATTCTCACAGCACTGCACACGTGGTGCAGGCTTCTTTTAGAAAAATGGTATTTTCTAAAAAAACACACACACACGCCGATGATCTCCTAATCGCCGCAGGACACATCTGCCCTGAAAACAAACTTCAAGAAAAGCCAACATAGGGAGTCAAAAAACGCAGCAACAACAAAAGCCAATAGAAGAAGTTTTTGAGAAGAGCAGAAAGGGACATCGTCCAACTACTGGCAAAAACAACAAGACGAAAACAGCGACATAAAACATCAACACTATTAGGAAGAAAGACACTTAAAAAAATATAGAAGTGTGTGCAATGAAGCACTGGGGACAGGGTCCCAACACATCTACTGAAGAAAGCGCTAGCACAGAACAACAACAAACTAAAAATAGGAAGACCATGCTACAGCGGAGAACAACAACTGAGAGGATGAGGTTTAAAAAATGAACACCACAAAGAAATTGCAAAGACGTATCGCTAAAATCCGAAACCGAGGAATAAGGAGATTCGAAGCAGAAACACAAAAAGAGGAGCACAAACACTCCATATTACGACACAACGCGGCAACATATTTCACAAGAAGTATCAGAAGAGGCAGAAGGAGTTTAAACGTTCCCTCACGACACAATGCGGTAACGCATCTCACAAATACCTACACCTCCCATCCCACATTCCTTTACCTTGCATCATGTGGCTCTCGCTGGTGGCAACAAACATGACCTTACTCCAACCCAGCGTGAACGTAGCAGGCCCAGCTGTATACCTGGGAGTGGCAGCAATGCTACCGCACGTTGGTAAATCAATAAATCAATCAATTTAGACACCTAAAATAAAACCAGAGGAATGGGCCGCAAAAACTCGTGACGCTGTTAAATAATTATTTATAATAATTAGGTAAACTAGTTGATGAATCTTTATGAAATTTCATTTCCTTATGAAATTCCTTATAGTCCATTTGCTGACAACGCTTCTGTATTCCATCCATTTACCAGAGATTCACCCATTTGGGTATTGTTGGTAATCATGTAGTGATTGAAAAAAAATTGGTTGATGGTCTGTGCGAGTGGCCATTTTGGAGAATCGACGCCATCTTTGATGCTTATCGAAAATGCACTGCATAAGCATGTGAGATGTCATTTTACATGTTGTTTTCAATGTGCTGAACACGTTGAAGACATTAAAAAACATTTTAACAGAAATTGTCATATGTCATATATATTTCAAATAATTATTAGTGGATATGGAAATCATTTCTAATTGCATTGATTAATTTTGTGTTTCTATATTTTCATGTCTATTTTCATAACACCTATTGTAGTCAAGAGTGATTAAAGACGAGTGGTTACAATATGAAGCCAGCAGGTATATCGTTAATAAGAAGAAACCATTCAGTTGATTCTGAACTATGGCGTAATATGCCAAAAATTTGTTGAAGTTGAGCCAGTATCAACGGAAAATGGTCGAAAACGAGTAAGCGGCGTCAGTAGCGAAGTTTAATGGAAATAAAATGCATTTTAACATTGAAAAAATAACTTCGTTACAGAGCTTATAGAAAATCGTTCTCATTTATTTAAAAAATAACATAGTCTGAGGGTCGCTGCCGCAACATCCGTCCTCTGCATTGACTTTCGCGGTTTATCGCATTTATGTCACCTAGTGTAACTGTAGATTGTTACCTGAAATGTATGACATACCTAAGCAACGACATATTAACCACATTTAAAGAAAATAAAGATTAATACGTGACGCATAATTTTTTTTTATTTTGCACTGACGAATGTTTCACCAACTAGGTTGGTTAAATACGTCTAAAATTAATATTATTTACAAAAACACTGCGGAGTATCTCATTGAATGTGCAACAATTATACAAACATTTAACAAATCAACGAAGAGTATATTTTTAGTTTGTTATTATTATTATTATTATTATTTGCTGTAAAAATACATTTTTTCGAACAAAATAATGTTAATTACTGAAAGAGCCCCGCATAAAACATATGGAAATTGTCTGAATTTTTTATATGTTGTAGATTTTGACTTTCTGATCAAAAGCTTTCAACTCAATCCTATGTCTAGTTTCCGAGGTACATCTATAAGTTCCTGTTAAATTTTGTATCTTGTCGAACTTTTAATTTATTGATGGGGTATCAAAGGTCAAAGAAACAATTTCCAAAATTTCTTCAATTAAAGTTATTTGATCAGGAAGATACAAACGTTACGTAAAAAATGTTTTAGCCAACTTGACTGAATATTTTTTTCACTTGTTATTTTTATGTAGTTTCCCGGCGCCTTCGCCACAACTTTAATTTTTTTTTCAAACAACAAATGTTTTTAGTGCATAATATTATATGAATTATTAGAATGTTTCACAATATAAAATATATGAAAAAAATCATGAATTTGAATTTTTTTTAATTGTACAAAAGGCCAATCTTGACGTTTCATGACATTTCTTGAACTGTATCTCGGAAACTATGCATAGGATCGAGTTGGGCCTACGAGAGCTTTTGATCAGAAAGTCAAAATCTACAACATATAAAAAATTCAGACAATGGGAGCCAACTTTAATAATATAATATTTGAAATCCCATAAAACGATATGCCACATCAGTAGTGTGGGTGAATGAAATGAAAAAAATTCTTGATGACTTTGGTTCTTGTACACACACTAAATCACAAAATTCTTTCACCCCCTTTAATAATGATGGAGGTGGGGGTGGTAATAGGCTAATGCCAAAAATTTTGTAGAGAATTTAGCTCCTCTTATATTTACTAATTACCAACTTCATGGACTCTTACTTGCTGGATATACCTATTCATCCCCATCTATACCAATTTGTTCCTCAACTCTTCAACGGAATAAGATCAAAATATAATTTAGTTCCAGATTTCGTTAAAATACATACGTGTGCCAAATTTTAAGTCAATATCTTAAACGGTTACAGAGTAATCGTGAGCACCAAAAAGTTACAAGACCAACAGACAGACCGACGCGACACACAGAATATTTTTTTGCTCAAACTTAAAATCTTGACGTTTAATGACATTCTAAGCCTATTTGAAAAATAAAAATTTTCTAATTTTTTTTTGCGTTAGTATACTTCCACTGGATGTGAAAGTAATACGCAGAAAATGGCATGTCAAAAATATAGAAAAGCATTGTGTGCCGTGGACTACACGACAAAGTAAAGCTTCTACTTCAAGCATTTTCTTCGAAACCTACTACGCATCCATACTACATGAAATAACCCACTGCGGATCCATACAACTTGAGGTAACCTAGTGCGCATCTACAGTACTCAAGAAAAGCCACTGTGCATCCAAAATAGTTGAGGAAACATATTGCGCATTCACATTACTCGTGGTAACCTACTGCTACCAATGGTACCCGAGGAAAGCCACCGTGCATCCATACTACTCGAGGAAACCTACTGCGCATCGACGGTACTTGAGGAAAGTTACTGTGCATCCATAATACTCGGGAAAAGCTACTACGCATCCATACTACTCGAGGTAACCCACTTATCGTAGAATTGAGAAAATAATAGATCTATAAACACAGTATAGGTTGCGTGGTATTCTAATTTGAAATTGTAGAAGCTAGACACACACGAGATGATCCTCATGTATTCTTGAAACATTGGTGTCAATTTAGAAACCTGCTAAAATAATCTTGAAAGGCAGAAACTCACAACGAAAAAAATGTTGATATTATATTTGCACTTCACTACGGGGAAATTATTGTTTATGCAACTTTAATAACATAATGTTTGAAATCGTATACCCCAAAAATCTATAAAACGATATGCCACATCGTGAGTGGGGGTGGGGGTGGTGGCAGAGGGGTGGCGGTGTTAGTGGATGAAGCAAAAAAAATTTTGAGGCCTTAGGTTTTTGTATACACGATAAATTACAATTTTGTTTCTTCACCCCCCTTTAATAATGGGGTGGGAGTAACAATGGGTGTGGCTAATGCCAAAACATTTTTTGAGACTCTCAAGTTCTTTTATATATACTAAATACCAATTTTATGGACACTTTTTGTTTGATTTACCTATTTACCCCAATTTACCCCCAACCCTTCAACGAAATAAGATCAAAATATAATACAGTTCCAGATCTCGTTAAAATACATACTGTACTAAAATTCAAGTTAATATATTAAACGGCTCCAGAGTAAACGTGCGTACAAAAAAGTTACAGACAGACCGACAGACAGAATTTTTTTTTTGCTCGACGTTTGCCATGAAACGCCTATGTGAACAATACAAATTTCAACATTTTTTTTGGGCTAGGTACTATGCAGTGCATTTTCAATAAGAATCAAAGATGGCGTCGATTTTCCAAAATGGCCACTCGCACAGACCCAATTTTTTTTTTTAATCACTGGATAATTACCAACAATATCCAAATGGATGAATCTTTGGTAAATGAATCACATACAGAAATATGCTCAGGTTGTATTATACTGTATTCTCACTGGATGTGGAAGTAATAGAGAATCTCGAGTAATTGCGTCTGAAAAAATAGCAACAAAAATAGCGATTGGTGCTCCGATTAAAGAACTTATATCTAGATACATAATGGCTACCTTTTCTTCATATACTGTGACGTATACTTTCCGGTGAGGCCGGAAAGTGGTCACTTTTTGGCACCTTAGCAACGGTTCGGTTACTCGGGCGCCACCTTTACAATTTTTTACGTGGGGCAAAGGTCTCACACTAGCCTCTTAACACAGCCTGTTACAGTAGGGCTGGGATAGCTACAGTGGGGAAAACAGTAACTTCCAGTGGGTCAATTTGGGAAAATTGGACTGTTACACAAACAGCAGTAAAACACAGAATTCGGTAAAACAGAATATCTATTTATTTCCTATAAGTTACAGTGATAACGAAACTATTTACAGCTTAACTAGTTTAATATATACAGTACATTCATAACGCATAAAAGAGCAAACCCAGGCTGTGACGTGCTGATGATTACGGTAAGTGCTACCATGCGATACGGTGACGTTACTAAGGTAAGCAGGAGTAAAGCAGCGGTATGACGGAAAAAATGGCGGTGACGTACAGTTTGACAGCAGGCAGTGATAGGCAGCGGTATGACGATAAAAATGGCGGTGACTATTACAGAAGATTCTCGGTTAGACTGGGGGACTCTATATTTGCTGCGTGCGGTAATGACGTAGTCGTGGTAGGAGCAATCTTTAAGGATCGGTACTTGCACAGTTGGCGGGGCTCCTGCTTACTGCTGGACGCGTCTAGAGTCGTGGAGCGGCCGACCACGACTGTTTGATATCACGAGTTTTAATAAATACTTTCCTCTTTCAACAAGCCGGTAGAGGGGAGAAATGTGCAGACACGGTGCGTAGCGGTAAATGAATACTTGTATTATTTTCAGGTGAAACGGTTAAATGAAAAATATTTTACAAGTCAGAAATCGCGGACTTTACCATAATTTTCTGTCTCCCGGTCTTAGAAAAATTTCACTTACTCTTATTTCCGGAGCTGGCTGCAGTGGGCACGTCTGGTCGCTGTTGGAGCTCGTGAGGAACTGAACTGTCTGCTCTCAGTGCCTCGGGTATCTAGTCCACTATCCCCTCTATTCGCGGTAATGACGGGGGAATGGTGCACGTGGATATTGATTGCCGTAGGCGCAACTTAGTACAGTGTCGCGGAAATATAATTCAAATATTGTAACTTACGTCTGCTGGCGGTTTCCCTGGAGAAGGCACTTCTGCTTGCTGTTGTTCACTGGTAGCAACTGAATGCTTTCTGAGGAGATCACGGTTTAGTATGCATTTTCAGTTTCGGTTGGGCCTGGTGGGGCCTACTAGTTTATGCGGTGATATAATTATTTTTCACAGCCTGGTAACTTTTATTAAATAATTCAACAGAAACATATCTATTTTTGGTAAATATAAATGGTTTATTGGGGTTTAAAATATGCTTCATTACACCACCTTATTTGCTCCTAACATAGTCACATTATATGTCCATTAAAATGGATAGATGAACATCACATCCCATAGGCAACAGAGGCGGGTATATGTATGAGGGAAAATGTAAAATATTGTACCTCTTTTATGTAATAATTATCGGTTAACTTTTAGGAATATTAACGCAGATTGAAAAAATACAATAGGTAAAGATGTTTTATTCAAGGGAAATATGCATTGGAAGGATATTATTTATAATATTATTATTAAAACTATAAACTGAACCTCATCATGTTACGACTATGACCTACTTACTTATGAAACGATCGATTTCTGCAAATGGCACAGCACTGTTGCATGTTGCACTAAATTGTCACTAAACTGTCTAAATATGAACAGAGAATATTATTTAGGTATTAGGCACAACTTAAAATAAAAAGACTTCTTCACCACATTTTGATCGAAAAACACTTATTAACATTAATTACGGATACTGTCAAAACTGTCAAACTGAGATTATGATAATCGAACTGAAGCCGACCGTGTACGAGCGGCCGCGAATACGCCGATGGGCCAATCAGCAACTTATGGGAAGAAGTGCCTTAGATTAGGAGTCTTTCGGGATCATAAAATTCATGCCATTATGTATCTAGATATAAGTTCTTTAATCGGAGGATTGGTGGTTTTGACAGTGCGAATATTAAGGAACCCATAGAATTAGATTTAACTAAAATAGCAAAAAGCAAAAAATCCAGAATTCTACATGAAGTATTTCTTTAATTTATTGCTTGACATTTCGTCTCAATAACCACCTGCACTCAAAAGTCAAAGAATGAGACTAGCTAGATAAAATTTAAAATTGTGTGTAAACCTCTACTGGCGCTCAAGTTGGCCTGGCGTGGCAACTGGCGCCAGTAAATCCATGCACGTATAAACCCGGCATAATTCATTAATTTGATACGTTTTTGAGCAAGTTATAGGGTTCATTACTCACGGCCGTGGGTAATAATTCATCACTCAGTGGACGAGGACCAAACACAAGATTTCATTTTCATTATTTAACAGTTTCTGTGGAAACACCACAAAAAAAACGATTAAAGTTGAAAAACATCGCGTATGCCATAACTTAATTCAAATTAGTGGCGTAGCTACAGTTATGTGAAGCGGAGGGGGCAGTCGATTACGCGTAGCTTGTCCCGTTTGTCGAGTTTCGTTTCGTTCAGAAACATAACGTCGATTTTATACCTCGTTTGCTTATAACGCTTCTGTATGTCATTCATTTACCAGAGATTCACCCATTTGGGTATTGTTGGTAATCGTGTAGTTACCTAAAAAAAAACGGGTGATGGTCTGTGCGAGAGGCCATTTTGAAAATAGACTCCATGTTTGATGCTTATTGAAAATGCACTGCATAAGATATGAGGTGTCATTTTACATGTTTTTAAGGGTACTGAGCCCGTTGAATACATTAGAAAAACATTTTAACAAAGATTGAAATATATAAAACTGAAATCATAGCTACTATGTCAAATAATTATTAGTGGATATGGGAACCATTTCTGCTTACATCGATTAATTTTGTGTTTCTATATTTTCAGATCTATTTTCATAACACCTATTATTGTAGTCAAGAGTGATTAAAGACAAGTGGTTACAATATAGAGTCAGAAGGTATATCGTTAATAAGAAGAATCATTTCAGTTAATTCTGAACTATGTGTAACATGCCAAAAATCTGTTGAAGTTGAGCCAGTATCAACGGAAAATGGTCGAAAACGAGTCTGGGAGGCTGGTGATATTTATCAAGATGAAACTTTCGACAGACTCACGCAAATGGGTCAAGGTACCACCTTTAAGTACCATGTAACTAATGCATGCTATAAAAATTACACTAACAAGGGTCAGCTAGAGAAGATCATCGCTAAGCGAGAAAACTTATTAATCAAGAATCATTGCAAAAAGATGATATCGCAGTAACAAGCGAAGTAAGACAAACCGTTCGTCAATAAATCCTATTCCTTCACCAATATATAACCCCGATGTGCGACAAGTAAACTGTGTTATATGCGGAAGCAATAAACATCAAGGAGATCACGTGTTCACTCGCACTGTTGACTATGAAAGTCACTATGAAGTCACTATGAAAGTCAAATGAAAAAGTTATCAGCATCTAGTCTTGAACAGTTTGTTAGGTCCTATTGCATCGTCAGTAACAAGAGATACGAGGGGAACATTTCTCGGCCCTTAGCAACCCATTTCGGCGGCTTGGATAGGCCACTGAGTGTTATTGAGTGTATACAGAGTTGCCTATTGTCAGCGTCCGCTGAACTTGGAAAATAGTACGATCGTAGCGCTAGCGGTTAGTTCTGTCATTTGGTTTTTGTTTGGTTGTTGCTCAAGCGGGAAGAAAACAAGCCGGCGAGGGCTAGCGTTTTATAATTTTGTGATTATTAATATCGTGGAAACACGGATTAAACGTAACCCTCAGTCGTAGGGGCTTCTGGTTAGTTGTTTTATTGGAAATTGTGTTGTGATATTTTGTCGAAGCCCCGATGAAGCCAGATTTCCTGGGATTCGAGCCGGTGTGGTCTTCCATCTTGGTTTGCTAAAGGAACCGGTTAAACCGTAAGTTGCGCCTTGATGTCTTTACCTCTATAACGAGGATTGAGTTCTATTGTTATTATATTTCAGGGTTCTTTTTTCTACCGTTTTCTTCTGGGAGCACCCTTGGATCTTCATTTTTTTGTGACACCCCGAAAACTTATTTTTGGTGCCTGCACCCTAGAAGTTGGTTGTTTTGGACGCCCTGGATATTTGGGATTTATTATTGATGTCTTGAGGACTTTCTTTTTGGAGCCCTTGGTAGCTTACCCCTAGCTGAGTTGTGAGTGGACAGGGTAGGTGAACCTCCGAGTCCTTGGTAGTTTCCCCCTAGGACTTCAGGAGCCTTCTTTCGACACACCTTCGAAAGCCTATGTTTTGTGAGTCACAGCAGTCTGGGAACAACGCCTGGTGACAGAGCTGGAGCATCTTTGCCCCCGTGTCGACGACCTTTAATCTTTCGACCCACTTCAGTGGTCTAGCTAGAGAATCGGAACCCACGAAGTGTTACTGTAAGCTCAACCCAAGAAAGCACATGACGGTAAGTAGCTTTGTATTCGTTCATCTTTGTCCTCTCGTCGGAAGTTGGAGCGTAGTGTGACACCACCGACCTTACCCTCTGTGTGCGCTTTTATTATTGTTTGTCAGACTTAAGTTTTGCATTATTATTTTAGGGCTTATGTGATGGGAATAACCCACAGTGATATAGTTATTTGAGCCGTTTTATATTTACATTTGTGTATGTCAATATTTGATACGTAGATTATTTATCCATTAGTTGCTCTTGTGGCATTTGTCTCATTAAAGTAAATCACATTGATATAAGACTTACCGCCTAGTTATATTGCCCCTTTGGCATTTGTTTCGGGGTTTATTAGAGTAAATTACATTAGTACGAATTTTTAGATAGCCGCATTGCTCCTGTTAATGCTCGTTGAATTTTTATAGAAATTTTGAATGGTCCTGGTATTCTGGAAATTTTTAAATATTTATGTAAATAATTAAGTGTATTAGTAGGGTGATTTTCACTGAGGTTTCTGTACAACGAGCGAAAGGCCTTTTACACGTTACCCCCCATAACATAGGAGTCCCCATATCGTTTCGTTCGGCAGCCCTTCTGGCTCTTTAATGAAATTGTGCCTCTCTAGGTACCATTGATTAATTTTATAAAACTAGGTGTTTGTCAATGTGTTGTTGATCATTAATAAACATTTTGTTAAAATATGTCGTAGTTTGTTATCAAGTGACCGCCACAGCTGGATAACCACGTGCCCACCCCATCTTAACTGAGCTAAGCCAGGTATATAAATTTTTGCTGCCTCTCGAAGGGTAATCAAAACGTGCCAATTTAGTTTGTTTAGTCAATTATTATTTTAGTAGTCCTTTTTCCCCTTATCTGACGTTGGCACGTTAAGACCACCCCTTTTCAGACGCGACAAGTTGAAATGTGGAATTGGTTTTATTTTAACTGAAATTAGTGCAAAACTTAATGAAAGTTATGAGGACAAACTTTTCACAAATAGGAATGTTAAGAGTTGCTTTGAAAAAAACTTTAGCAAGGATACCCAATTTTCTATTCCAAAATGGGCAAACCAGCCAACCATATTTTTTCATTTTTCTGTCGGTATTGAAGAGGTAGTCGATATTAGGCAATCATTAGAGGCTCTTCAGTTCGACTTAGAAGACCGTTTTGGTGATGAGAAGGACATACAATTATTATCAATTAACAATATGAAGATTCCAGAGTCTCTCACTATTTTTTTGGCATAGCTCTTCGGTTGTAACGAAAACACGTTTTACTATCGAGAACATTTACGGAAATGTGCATATTCCCAGCCATTTTGACGAAACAAAGTTTTCAATTTATATTGTTGAAGGAAACCAGATGAGTCAGAAACTTCAGTTCTTCATGGTAACAGGACATTTAGAAAAGAGTTCGTTTGTCAGAAAGTGATTCTTTTTATAGTCATGTCATACACTTAAACTAGTGATGTCATTGACTTATTTGTTTTATGTTACCTCGTATTTTACAAAACAATGTAAATTTGTTTAGTATAGAAATAAAAGATATTGATTCGTATCTGTCTTACTAAATAATGATTGGTAACCACTTTTCAGTATTTATACTAAAAGAGAACGTGTTCAGCACACTAAAAAACATGTAAAATAACGCCTCACAGGCCCAGGCAGCATTTTCAATAAGAATCAAAGATGGCGTCGATTTTCCAAAATGGCCACTCGCACAGACCAATAGGAGGAATGCATAGGTTTAGTAAAATATTTCGCCGCCAGGCGGTTACCGATCGGCTTTGGGTACTCTATTTATTGTGTTCTGTGCTTTGTAGTTTTGATGTGTTGAAATAAGTTTGTTTATTTGAAACCTACGGAAAATTGAGAGTTTAGTTGAACTAAAACAAAAGCTTGGCATTTTTGAAGAAGTAGTAAACAAAGATGCACAGAAAATGAGGTTATGTTGCAGTACCCAAACGCGACTCTGACGCTGCCTACATGCATTCGGTCTGTGAAATGTTTTGAACACACTAGATGGGCTTTTTTGTAATTTGAGAGCAACTATCCACTTTCTTCTAAAACTGCTGCATACTGGAAACTGGTGAAACTTTAAATTTTTATTTTTTCTATAATAGGAAGTGGATTGAGGCACACAACAATTGCTTGGCATTTTTAAAAAAGTAGTAAACAAAGAAGCACAGAAAATGAGGTTATGTTGCAATACCCAAACGCGACTCTGACGCCGCCTACATGCATTCGGTCTATTTTTTTTAATCACTGAACAATTACCAACAATATCTAAAGGGGTGAATCTCTGGTAAATGAATGACATACAGAAGTATGCTCAGCGGTTGTATTATAATTGATTAGAAAGGAATTTTTTTTATCTATACCGTTGACGTTCCAGGAAGATATTTTGAGTCCAGTGCATAGACAAGAGATTTATATGGGATATAGATGGGCGACTCCCACTCCATCGACCAATACCAGTTCGGGTTCACACTCTGAGCACCTACGGTGCTGCTAGCGTTAGATTTACGCGCTCTAAGCTTGGGGGGAGGGAATATTTAAATTCATCCTTGATATTTGGGTAAAGACAGATTTAGACGATCGCATATTGTGATCCAATTTCTTGTTGAAAACTATCTTGTATCTTTAATTAAATAACAATTAGGTCTTTTGACCCATTGTTACCAATTGCGTTAGAATGCAATTGGTAGAAACTGGTGATACTTAACGATAGTAAATAAAGGCAAAAAATATTTTTGAACGAAAATTTGTCACAAAATATGATAAACTAAACTAAATGTACATTGTGTAAATAAAATAAAAAATATCCAATTGCGAAGAAAATTTTAAAATATAAGCTTGATATTTCATCCTAATACTACTACGGGAGCCCGCCCTAAGTGCCCGTGCACCCCGATCCTTTTGGACAATGTTTTTCATAAAGATTAAGGCCTAAGGAACAATATTGGGCATGTCCCTAAAAAAAATTGACTGCACTTCAAAATGGCGTCCGTTAAAAAAAATTGCAAATATTGTTTTTGTCATTTAACACAAAAACTAAAAAAGATGGAGACAAACTTTCTGCATAAATAACAAAGTGCATAAAATTTCCTACAATTTTGCTCCTATACGATATTTGGATAGGAGTTACCATTTTCCAGATAAATGATTCAGCTCTTAAAATAAAATATAAAATTCAATATAAAACGTAATATTACGGGAGCCCACCCTAAAAGTACGGTCAGACACAGCTACTTTTGCTGCGGTGCAGTCTAAAAAACTGCGCAGTTCAAGTGAATCTTCATGTGAATAGCTGTGCAACCTTAAAAGTAGCGCGTGCTGTTTGGTTGCGTGCAACATTTATATGCTGCGTGCAGCCTCAAAAGTAGCCACGTGTGAATTGAATTTTAAAGAGTAGCGATGGCTGCAAAAAATATCTATTTGGTTGAAACTTTTGCAGCGGCAGCGAGTGCAGTATTTTTAAAGTTGGTGTCCATTTGTGTATCTAACATTTTAAATAATATATTTGTGAATAAATTTCGACTTGACAAAACTATTAATGTTTTTAAATGATTTATTCCTGTTTGTTTATAGTATAAAAAAAAAATAAATATAGAATTAAAGCTGCAGCTTGTAGTGATTTCTTTTTATCCATTCTTTAATAAGATACAAGTTTGATCTTGGAGAGATCTTTAAGTATTTGCTAAGAAACATTGTTTTGACACCTAAAAGTCAATATATATTGAAATTAATTTGGCGGGCTGTCACCGTCCGAAAGTTCTAACTTTGATCTATTTCTTATCCATTATTTCATCCAAATTCCAGTTTTCGTCTGGCGTCGGCATCTTCTTCATTTTAATAGTACAGATAATAAGCAAACTGTAGCTAGTATCTCGTCATCCATGTTTTACAGTACATAAATCGGATTTTAATACGTATATTACGGCACGAACACAGTGAGATGTAAAGGAACAATAGCTAACGGCTAACATACAGCATCTGATTGCATGGTCCAAAAACAGCGTGTTGTGTGTGAACGTCACTGCAACCTTTTTCCAAACTTGAAGTTTTGACGGGTAGCTGCAGTAGAAAAAACTGCCCGCTGCACGCTACTTCTAGGATCAGTGTGAACACGATACGAAACTTTTGCAGCTGCAACCCTAAAACTGCGCAGCAAAAGTAGCTATGTCTGACCGTACCTTTAGTGTCCGTGCACCCCCAGATCCTTGGGGAAAATGTTTTTCATAAAGATTAAATCCTAAGGAACAATTTAAGACATGTCACCAAAAAAAAACTGGCTCTACTTTCAAAATGGCGTCCGTTTAAAAAAAATTGCAAATATTGTTTTTGTCATTTAACACGAAAACTAAAAAAGATGGAGAAAAACTTTCTGCACCAAAAACAAAGTGCATAAAATTTTCTACAATTTTGCTCCTATACAATATTTGGATAGGAGTTACCATTTTCCAGATACCATTGTTGCTGTTTTCGAGATAAATGTCCGCAAATTATTATATTATTATTATTATTAATTTTCAGTTTATTTTATTTTTGTTATGTTAATAATATAAAGTTATATTATGCGCCTTACAATAATTGTCACAGTTATTTCCTCTAAATGATTTACCGATATATGAATGTCCATGTTTTCTTAATTTTGGACTCATTTATCCTATCAAAATATTGTATAGGAACAAAATTGTAGAAAATTTCATGCACGTTGTTTTTTGTGAAAAAGGTTTTTGTCCATCTTTTTTAGTTTTTGTGTTAAATGACAAAAACAACATTGGCAAAAGTTTTTTTTTAACATATGGCCGCCATTTTGAAAGTACAGCCAGTTTTTTTTTAGGACATGTCTTAAATTGTTCCTTATAGCGGAACGGATCTGGTTTTGAAATGAAACCAACTTTTTTCAAATTTTTTTTTTGACAATTCGGTTACACGCGTTCTCTTTTATCATGTTATCAACTTAGTTCAGCTTAATCACACGGGGTGGCGGAGGAATTCGCATTTAAAATTCGCAACAACACGTTTTTCCACGATAAGTTTGTTATTATTGACCTGACGAAAAAAAAAAGTAAAATTAAAAATTGAAGATCCCTCGGAAGCGCATAATTTTGTAAATTTTTTTTCAAATGGGACGGTAACTTTTCGTGAAAAATTTTTTTGAAAATACTCGTTTTTTTGCCCTAACACTAATACACAAAAAAGTAATTCCTTAATTTTTTTCGAAAAAAAAGTAGTTGGGGGGATGCGATTTTTTTGAAGTAGGTAAAATAGATAAGAATTGATGGAGCCGGAGGATTGGGGTGGTGGGCCAATTAGGGGAGGAGAGAGAGGAATTATTCAACTCCCTCGAACTTTTTTCCCTGTCGTGCGATTTTCAAAAACCAAAATGGAATTACGTCTAATATTTGACTGAATATTTTTTTTTATTTTTTTCAAATAAACAAACCTGTGGGAGGGGAAAAACCTTTTGCATTTTTTTTAAAATGCGTTTTTGAGTACGAAGGAAAGGGCTCAGAAGAGAAATTTTTTTACAGGTAAGTGAGATTTTTTTTATCTTTAAATTAAAAAAAATTATCGCAATCCAAGCAATAGGAAGGTGAGGAGGGTTCATACTGCGTTTGCGGGAATAAGTGGTTAAAGAAAAGAGATAGGCACTTCGAAGCTTAATATTCGGTTATATAAATCTTTTTTCCATCTTAATATTTTATCAGTCTACCCTCCATCAAATATTAAACTTATTATAAATAATTATTTAACACCGTCACGAGTTTTCGCGGCGCATTTCTCTAGTTTTAGGTGTGTATTGGATATATATAACAATTATTTTTCCGCTTAACTCGCTCTAACTCAAAAACGGCACAATGGATTACTTTTATCGTGTTATCACTATATATTTTTTAACATAATGTGTTAATGTGTAGGTCAAATTTTAATAAGTGTAGAAAGCATTATTTTTTTTCTAAGGCTATGTCGAAAATTTGCATTCTCAAATGTAACATGCGGGAAACTTTTTTATCTTTCGCAATAGATACCAAGTGTCTCGAGAAGTAACGAAGATAAAAGATGGACGTAACTTTTTTATTTGAAACCTTTTTTTTCTAGAATTAGCAGTTTTCGAGAAAATTGCAAATGAGTGATTGTTGGCCAGGTACTGTAATTAATTTCACACGTTTGCTTTACCTGGCCAACAATCACTCATTTGCAATTTTCTTGAAAACTGCTAATTCTAGAAAAAAAAGCTTCAAATAAAAAAGTTACGTCCATCTTTTATCTTCGTTACTTCTCGATACACTTGGTATCTATTTCGAAAGATAAAAGAGTTTCCCGCATGTTACATTTGAGAATGCAAATTTTCGACATAACCTTAGAAAAAAATAATGCTTTCTACACTTATTAAAATTTGACCTACATATTAACACATTATGTTAACAAATATATATATAGTGATAACACGATACAAATTTGAGAGTAATCCATTGTGCCGTTTTTGAGTTAGAGCGAGTTAAGCGGAAAAATAATTGTTATATATATCCAATACACACCTAAAACTAGAGAAATGCGCCGCAGAAACTCGTGACGGTGTTAAAGAATTATTTATAATAATTTAATATTTGATGGAGGGTAGACTGATAAAATATTAAGATGGAAAAAAGATTTATATAACCGAATATTAAGCTTCGAAGTGCCTATCTCTTTTCGAGAATTTTCAAAAAAAAATTTCACGAAAAGTTACCGTCCGATTTGAAAATTTTTTTACAAGATTATACGCTTCCGAGAGATCTTCAATTTTTAATTTAACTTTTTTTTCGTCAGGTCAATAATAACAAAGTTATCGTGGAAAAACGTGTTTTTGCGAATTTTAAATACGAATTTCTCCGCCACCCGCACCCGGTGTGATTAAGCTGAATTAAGTTAATAACATGATAAAAGAGAACGCGTGTAACCGAAATGTCAAAAAAAAAAAAATTAAAAAAAGTTGGTTTCAAAACCCCTCTTTTTCTCGCCAGATCCGCTCCATTATTAGGCTTTAACCTTTATGAAAAACATTGTCCCCAAAGATCGGGGGGGGGGGGAGGGGGGGGGGGTGCACGTACAGCTAGGGAGGACTTCCCGACTATAAAGCATGTGTCCTGAAAAATACTATTGACGGCTGGCAATTAGGCACACAACAAACACCATAATAGTGTGGTTTTTCTCGCCAGATCCGCTCCATTATTAGGCTTTAATCTTTATGAAAAACATTGTCCCCAAGGATGGGGGGGGGGGGGTGCACGTGCAACTAGGGAGGACTCCCCGACTATAAAGCATGTGTCATGAAAAATACTATTGGCGGCTGGCAATTAGGCACACAACAAACACCATAATGGCTCCTTGTTCCTGTTGACACCAACAACAAATGCAGCAAAGACAACTTAAAAGCAAGCTTTATTAACATAATAACACTTAAATATATGAAAGCACAGCATTTATAGCTAGCGAACAAGTCATCGGCACATTTACAGTTTGAAGTTTGACACATGTGATGACATATTTTATCCGTCGAGCCCATAGACTTCTACCTAGTTTTTGGTCGGCCACAGATTAAATCAGAAGTGCCGCTTGGAGTCATAATATGAAACAAAAAGGCTGATAAAATATTTTGCATTAAGTTACCATAGCCTAGTCTAGAAATCATCGGCGGGCAGACCACGGAAGAAGGCCGTCACCAACTGAAACTTGTCGAAAATGTCGGTGCAGCTCTCGAGTTGTTCATTCAGCTCTGCCATCCATATCAACAGTTGGTCAGTGTACATTAAAGTGGCCATTTTGCTCGTTTGTATTTTCAATTGGCGGAGCTTATTCATGTCGGGGCTCCCTGGTTGGCTCCGCTGGCTAGGGGACGACTGTGTTGATCTCTCAAGGGCTCTGGTTACGAAAGGGTGAAGGAGGGGCAGGTCTATGTTGGGGCTGTTGCCGTTGTTGTTAAGACTACTGTCTCTGCGTCCACGCGTTTATTTTAGGCAGTGGTGCCGCCACGTATCTCATTTATTTTGTGGAGGTGTGGAGTCCTTGTTGTTCTAATGTTCTTTTGATCAATTTTCTGTTTATATATTCTACAACGTATGCTATTCGCGGGGTGAGACAATTCATGCATTTGGAGGGTTCGACTCAACTTTTGGCGTAATCCTTTGTGAAATGACCATCGGCGCACCTCAAGCATCTAGGGGACGCCCGGCAACTGTAGGTGGCTTGGTCCAATTGCTGACACCGATGGTACTGAATGATGCCTTTGTTACTTATGTGCCCCTCTCACTACATGGAAGTGTAGTCAAGATGTCGCACTTTATTCTGTAGTTCTTTAAGCTTCACCCCGCTGCTTGTCACCACCATGTATAATGGGTATTTTGTGCCCCTTAGCGTGTATAATTGCTTGACCTTGACTTCAATATTGTGTATGGATTTTAGCTCATCTTTGAGCTTCTGGGTCTCTACAGGATGGTACAACCCCGGACGATGAACGCATGGGTTTATTCATCTGTAGGTATGGTACTCCACTCTTCCCTCGTTCAGGTAGCACAGCCTCATAGAAAAAAAGTGGTCTGTCCGGCCGACCAGACTAGTGGATCCTTATGTGCTTGGACCCGCTGAAACCGAATCCGAAGTCATAATTGTCAGATTGGCTCGTTCTTCAACCCCAACCCCAAAAAGTGGTCTATCCGGTGGACCATACCAGCGTATTCTTATGTATTCTGACCCGGTGAAACCGAATTCGAAGTTAAAATTGACAGGTTGGCTCGCTTTTCACCATGTCAAAATACAAAAAGATACATTGGTATGGTCTGCCGGACCACTTTTTCTTGTTTTGGGGTTGGGGGTGAAAAACGAGCCAATCTTAAAATTCTAACTTCAGGTTCGATTTCAGCGGATCCAAATACATAAGGATACACTGGTATGGCCTACCGGACAGACCATTTTTGGGAGCGGGGTGTTTTTCTGGGGTTAGGGATGAAAAACGAACCAACCTGACAATTCTGGCTTCGGATTCGGATACAGCATGTCAAAATACATATGGATACACTGGTATGGTCTGCCGGACAGACCACTTTTGTTTTGTTTTGGGGGTGTCTCTTGGGGTTGGGGGTGTCTCTTGGGGTTGGGGGTGAAAAACGAGCCGATATTACCATTCTAGATTTCAGCTGGTCCAAATACATAAGGATATACTGGTATGGCCCGCCAGACAGACCATTTTTGGGAGGTTGGGGGTGAAAAACGAACCAATCTAACAATTCTCACTTAGGATTCGGATTCAGCGTGTCAAAATACATAAGGATATACTAGTATGGTCTGCCGAACAGACCACTATTTTTTGTCTTGGGGGTGTTTTTTAGCCTTGGGGGTGAAAAACGAGCCAATCTTACAATTCTGACTTCGAATTCGGTTTAAGCAGATCCAAGTGCATAGGGATACACTAGTCTGGTCCGCCGGACAGACCATTTTTTTGTGGGGGTGTTTTTTGGGGTTAGGGGCGAAAAACGAACCAATCTAACAATTCTGACTTTGGATTCGGATTCAGCGTGTCAAAATACATAAGGATATACTAGTATAATCTGCCGGACAGACCACTCTTTTTTGTCTTAAGGGTGTTTTTTAGCCTTGGGGGTGAAAAACGAGCCAATCTTACAATTCTGACTGCGGATTCGGTTTAAGCAGATCCAAGTACATAGGAATACACTAGTCTGGTCCGCCGGACAGACCATTTTTTTGTGGGGGTGTTTTTTGGGGTTAGGGACGAAAAGCGAGCCAATCTAACAATTCTGACTTCGGATTCGGTTTTAGCGGGTCTAAATACATAAGGACAAACTGGTCTAGTTCACGGGACATACCCTTTTTTTTGTGGGGCTATGTTGTAGTCATTAACCATGTTCAAGTCGGCTCTATTAGTCAGCTGGAGCGTTGTTGTAGTATGTGTGTGTTTCCATAGATGCTGGTCTCTAAGTTTGCACTTGAACAGGTTGTTAAACTCATTTTGCTTAATAAACCTGCCATGAATCACTATGGGAGGTGGCTTTTTGTTAGCGGGTTGGGTAGTTGCGACTGCAGGTTCCGGTTGTGGCGGTGCCAATTCCATGTTTTCGTCGATCTTTACTTGACCTACGTGCCTGCTTTGAACTTTTATGGTTGGGGACGGTGGAGGTGGCATTGATTTTTCTGATGTGCCTGGATGGGTGAATCCAGTGCTGGCATCTTCGTAGATTTTTCTCAGTTTTAATTGAACAATAATTCTGGATTCGGGCTATTTGTTTGGGTCTTCTGCCTGGCTGGTGCCGCCTTGACGCTGCTCTGGCTCCCTTCTGAGCCGCTATCCATATTAGCCTCCGCGCGCGTCATCGGCTTGTCGCTTTTTCTTTTTAGGGATTTTTTTTTATGAATGATCTCCTGTCCACCTAAGCGCAGGATATGTAACTTTCAGATTTTTCGCGGGGAGTAGGGCTGGCCATCCCTTTGACCCGCACAGTTCTTTATTAGCACGAGAGCCCACCTACAAAAATGGAACACATAGGCTGGAGAGTCAAAAATTGGTGGGGATGCTTATCAAGTCATTTTCTTAACGTGTGTAGTCGGTCATAGCAATCCGGGCTGCAGCGGCGCAGGGGCTGATATTTTTGTTATATGGCTCAAATAACACAGCCACACACAAAAAAATAAAGTTTATTTTTCAGGTAAAAGCCAACCATCTCTATGTTTTTTGGGCCGCTGATTCCAAATATCACGACAAAAATATATGTTTCACTGCTCAGTTTTTCGCAAATTGACATTTTATCCCTAAATTCTGGGTCAAATGGCTATTAAATCTAATAAAGCGACACGCGTTGAAATGAAACTTCTGAATCGTTTAAAATGGCTCTCGTCACATACTCCCAACGTTCCATCGAACCACGGAAACGATGGTGGTGTACTTCTTCCTCAAAAAAACTATTACTAACCCTTGCACAGTGGGCCCAGAGATCGAAAAGGCTGGCCAAAATTCTGAACATAGTTTAATCGCCTAAAAATGAGTACATCAATCATAAAAAAATATTTAGAAAAATTAAAAGCGATGGGGGTGTGTTGTTTGCGGGGGTGTAAACATTGAAAAAACGTGATATAAAAATGAAATTGGACAAATCGTCTAAAAAGAGTGCGTTAAGCATAGAAAAAATATTGAAATAACACGATTTTATTGGGAGGGATGTTTTTGGGGGTGGAAAATACGAAAAACTTTGCAAAATAATTTAAGAATGAGCCAGTTTTCTAAAATTGAATATATTTAACACGGAAACATTATTTTAAAAAAATATATCAATTTTATGACCTCTTACTGCCTTGATTTACCTATTTACTCTCATTTAATATAATCCGGTTCTAGATCTCGTTAAAATACATACATGTACTTATCAAATTTCAAGTAAATATCTTAAACGGTTCCAGAGTAATCGTGCGCAAAAAAAAAAGTTACAGACAGAACAGACCGAAATTTTGTGTTTGCTCGAACTTAAAATCTCTACGTTTCATGACATTCTAAACCTATTTGAAAAAAAATTTTTTTGCATTACTACTTCCACTGGATGTGGAAGTAATAATGCGAGTAACTTGATTCTTAATGAAATAAATTTTTAATTTTCACTTTCAATCCAGGCTAGGGCAAGGCAACACAAACAAATAGTGAAATATTTTTTCATTAAAAGCAAACTATGTTTTATTAATATGATACAAATAATTGTAAATAAAGTCGCATTCGGTGCTAGCTAGGGGGAGGCAAGCGCCCCACCCTGCCCCACCGTGGCTACGCCCTTGCTTGTAGAAATTTCCGTGGAAAAAATTAAAATAGTCATTCGAAGCAGTTACCGAGCGAGGGCCCGTCGTCGCGTCGTACGTTTATTTTCAATTTAAGACCTCGTACTTGACCAAATTATTACTCATTACTTCCAAACCGGGTTGAATCGGATTCTAAATTTTGTACTATAATTTCAAAAAACTATAAGAAATCGACCAGTAGAAGAATCATGCCTGGAACACGTTGCGCTTTTTTTTGTAGCTCAAACAAAGGTACCCATTAATTTTTATTTCTTTATCTTTGTAGAAGCTCGTTTAACACAATTTTATGACAGAATGTATCACATTTCACAAGCAATAAATGTATGCAAAATAAAATACTTACTTTATAGATTATGTTGCTAAAATTCCACAATGTTTTTGTTGAAATTACACAAATTACAGGGATATCATATAGTACGTTCGAATGTGGCAAGCAACTATTCACAACTATACGCTAACAGAACGTTGTGTGTCTCAGGGTGTAATCAGATAAAAATGGGTAACAATATGGTTGGAATTTGTGGTACGTAATGAACTGAATATTTCTGACTACAAAAATATTACTTTGAATACAATTAATATCGAATTTTGGCTTTTTGGCAAGCTTTTTCGGATTCTGGCCCACTGTGCCTTGTTCTGATTTTTCCATAGTACGCTTGTGAAGGCTCGACAGATCGGGGTTATTACAGGGAATATTAATAAGTCGAGTATCTTTTGACCAGGAGACGCCAAAAACAACCCCCAAGGGTTATAACCACCCTCTCCCTGAATGACAAAACATTCCGAAAATACTGTAAAAGACCTGAAAAACAGTTTCCTCCAATTTTCGAGGGCGAGTAATGCGTGTAACACAGTAATTGCAATACTTTCCCCTACTCTTCTGGAACCACCCCTAAATGAAATAAGATGATCCCTTGTTCTGATTTTTCCGTACTACGCTTATGAGGGCTTGACAGATCGGGGTATTATAGGGAATATTGATAAGTCGAGTATCTTTTGACCAGCAGACGCCTAAACAACCCCCGGGAGTTGGAACCACCCGCTCCCCGAATGACAAAACTTTCCAAAATACTGAGAAAGAGCTGAAGAACGGTTTCCTTCAGTTTTCGAGGGCGAGTAACACGATAATTTCCCCCACTCTCCTGGAACTACTTCTAAATGAAAAAAAACGACCCGTTGTTCTAATTTTTCCGTACTACGTTTGTGAGGGCTTGACAGATCGGGGTTATTACAGGGAATATTGATAAATCGAGTATCTCTTGTTCGGGAGACGCCAATACTACTCCCGGAGGTTGAAACCACCCCCTCCCTGAATGACAACATATTCCGAAAATACTACAAAAGGGCTGAAGAACGGTCTTCTCTCGGTGTGAGGGCAAAGGAACACGATGGTTGCAGTCCTTTTTCGGCACCCTTCTGGAACTACCCTATCCCTTGTCCTGATTATTCCATACTACACTTATGAGGGCTTGGTAGATCGAAGTTATTACAGGAAATATTGATAAATAAAGTATATTTTATTCAGGAGACGCCCAAACAATTCCCGGAGGTTGAAACTAACCCATCTCTGAATGACAAAACATTCCGAAAATACTGCCAAAGGGCTGAAGAAATGGTCTTCTCTCGTTTTCGAGGGCGAGGAACATGATCGTTGCAGTGGTTTTTCCCCACCCTTCTGGAACTACTCCTAAATGGGAAGAAACCACTCTTTTTTCTGATTTTTCCATACTATATTTGTGAGGGCTTGACAGACCGAGGTTATTACAGGGAATGTTGATAAACCGAATGTCTTTTGACCAGAAAACGCTAAAACAACTCCTGGGGGTTGGAAACGAGCCTCTCCCTGATTGACAAAATATTCCGCAAATACTGCGAAGGGACTGAAGAATGGTTTTCTCCCACCGTGTTCCTCGCCTCGATAACGGGCGAAACCGTTCTTCAGCCCTTTCGCAGTATTTTCCGAATGTTTTGTCATTCAAGAAGGGAGTGGTTGCAACCCCCGTGGTTGTTTTGAAATCTCCTGATCAAAAGATGTTCGATTTAGCAATATTGTCTGTAATAAACCCGATCTATAAAGCCCTTAAAAGCGTAGTAAGGAAAAATGAGAACAAGGGGCCGTTTTTTTTCATTTGGGGGTAGTTCCAAAAGAATGGGGTAAAGTATTGCAATTATTGTGTTACTCGCCCTCGAACTCTCGAAAACTGGAGGAAACTGTTCTTCAGCACTTATGCAGTATTTTCGGAATATTTTGTCATTCAGGGAGAGGGTGATTCCAACCCCCGGGCGTTTATTTTGGCGTCTCATCAATATTTCCTGTAGTAACTCCGGGCAGTCAAGCCCTCACAAGAGTATTATGGAAAAATCAGAACAAGGTAGGTAGCAGGTAGTAGTAGTTTTATGGGGGAGTAGTTTTTTTGGGGAAAGAAGACCCACCACCATCGCTTCCGTGATACGATAGAACGTTGGAAGTATGTGACGGGAGCCATTTTAAACGATTCAGAAATTTCATTTCAACGCGTGTCGTTCTATTAGATTTAATAGCCATTTAACTCCGAATTTAGGGATGAAATGTCAATTTGCGAAAAACTGAGCAGTGAAACATATATTTCTGGCACGATATTTGGAATCAGCGACTCAAGAAACATAAGGATAGGTAGCTTTCACATTTGGAAAATAAACTTTAATTTTTTTGTTTTGGCGGCCTTGTAATTTTTGAATGTGGCGCTTTTCATGAAGTCCAAAAAAAAAAGTTTCAGACAAAAGTTTTTCAGTTTTATGAGCTCTACATAATGGCACTATGGGGTTTTACTTTTAATGGGGTTTAATTGGGTTCTTATGGGGTAACAGTATATAATCGATCTCTCTTCTTTATAGTGAATTTCGATTCTGCACCAAAAAATATCAATCTTTTGTTCTTTGCACTTTTTTACTCCAAGGCCAATTTGCGCCAGAAAATTTTCAACTTTCAATAATTTTTTACGCCGAAAGTATGCTGTCTACAGAAAATTGTAAAAGAGAAAAGTTGTTTCTTTTCTTATATAGAATATATACGTATTTTTTCAGTTTTTTGTTTTGAAAAAATTTTTTTTGACAAAAAAAGAAACAAATTTTCTCTTTTACAATTTTCTCTAGAGGGCATACTTTCGCCTTGGGGTAAGAAATTGCAAAGAACAAAATATTGATATTTTAACCTCCCCACAATAAAATTGTAGGAGGTTACTACATTTAGTCCAAAATCGAAAATTGAGATAATATCAAATCTTGTGTGTGTGTGTGTGTGTGTGTGTGTGTGTGTGTGTGTGTGTGTGTGTGTGTGTGTGTGTGTGTGTGTGTATGTGTGTGTGTGGGCGTGCGTGCGTGCGTGCGTGCGTGCGTGCGTGCGTGGGTGTGTGTGTGTGTGTGTGTGTGTATGTTAACACGATAGCGGCGAAGCTACTAAACGGATTTGGATGAAACTGTGCATGAGGGTTCCTTTAGTGCTCCAGAAGATCTGAAAAGGTTTTGGTTGCGATCGGATTACGTTTAGTGCCGTTTTGGCACCACAAGTTGTTTATTTTATGATTACTTACAATTTGTAATCGAACCATTGAAAAGCAGTAAAAATTCCAATTTCAACGATATATCACACTTGCACTCTTTCGATTTCGTTTCTGTTAAGAAAATTAAAAAGAATTCGTTATATGTGCACACGTGACAGCATCCAAAAAATATCATTGGTATTACTGTTAGGGGAAAATATATTTTACCATCTGTCAAAAATATTTGAGTTGGTAACCTTTGTGAAGGTTGATTTATAGGTTATGATACGTCACAGCTAACCTGAAAAAATATATATTTCTTAAGATTTAAGAATATTACGTAGCTATTATTAAAATTTCTGGCTGGTTCCTGTACTTCCACCTGAAATCTAGTGCAGTGTAATGTTTATGAAGTTCTAAATACTTTGTCCTAATAAAATAGGACTCTTTCTGTAGGTTGGAAATCTAACCTGTAATTAGCAGTTTAATTTTATTAATCCAAACCACGTGACTTCCAACTTGGCGTGGGGGTCAAACATTTGTTGACAGTGTTTAAACGTTTGTCAAAACAGTTTGTGTTTTTCCGTTGACTTGGCTAAGTATCTTGAAATTTTAACAATATAATGTTTTTTGTGGATCGTGGCAAGGCGTTTTTGATTATTTTCAGGTAATAAACTTTACTTAATTATGCAGAACGAGTATTTCAAGAAGTTGATGTTGGAAAATCGAGATGTAAAAACGCATCTTTTTTACTTTCAGTTAAATGCATCTATATAGAAGTTCAACATAATCGACTATATCAATTTACTGCTAACGATAATAGGATTGATAAATAAAATTTATAATAAAAGATATTACGTCTGATTGATGGAACGCGTCACAATCGTTCATTTAATGAAAATCGAGCTAACCGAGCTAAATCTGAAACGTTCGAATATTACAAAATAAAGGCCTCGGACGAAGCTCGACTTGCTCGGACCTTTTTGATCAAGCAAGATTTCAATTTGACGCATGCATAGTCTGCTTGAATTGTCCATAATGTTATTGACTTGGGGTTAGATTGTCATTTGGGCTAAATTCTGTGTTATTATTTTTCTTCGGTATCCAATTTTCTACAAAATCTTCGAAACGTTATCTGTTAATACCCTTATGATATCCGGCAATTGATTAACATGCAACATAAACAAACATGAGGAGTATTGTTTCAACAGATTGCTTGTAGTCCACTTCAGCTCGTGCGATATTTGTTCATGAAATAAATGGCTCCAAAGTCACGTGTAATTTATCTGTTTGCTCTGATTTCCGATGTAATATCCAAACATAATTTATAAAGATCCACCTTGTGGGGAGGTTCCAGTCGCTTCCAGTAGCTGCCGATTTTTTTTGGAATAGAATCGAAATCTACTATAAAAAAGATTATATAAAAAAACATGTTACCCCATAGAAACCCCATTAAAAGTAAAACCCCATAGTGCCATTATGTAGAGCCCACAAAACTGAAAAACTTTTATCTGAAACTTTTTTGATTGGACGTCATGGAAATGCGTCACATTTAAAAATTATTTGAGCCATATAACAAAAATGGCTGCCCCTGCGCCGCTGCAACCTGGATTTCTATGACCGACTACACACGTTCAGAGAATGACTTGATAAGCATCCTCACCAATTCTTGACTCTCCAGCTTATGTGTTCCATTTTTGTAGGTGGACTCTCGTGCTATATGCACTGCCTCTCTTCCCTCAATGGACGGCGTCACGTCCATCTCGTTTGGTCTGGTTCTTAGTTTATAAATTATCTTGAGCCTCGACCGGTTCTAACCTAAGCCGGGGTCGGGTGGGGAGTTGTCGGGTGAAAAGTCCTTGGTATTGCTTCTATGTCAAGATGACAGATGTCACTTGTTTTTTTGCGGGAGATATTTTCTGACAGCTGTCAGTTTGAATTATTTGTCTATTTTCAGTTTTTGGACAACCGTGACTTTGACAGCTGTCGAAAAATTTCGTTGCAAACTTTGCTGGGGAAAATGTCACTAAATGTCACTTGTGACAGTTGTCAAACACTCTCTGAATCTGAAAATTTTTAGGTTAGGTTACTTTTTCATTTTTTTTGGTTAATTTTCCCATGAATGTTTCCGGTGGGACACCGGAAGTAGCGGAAATAGAGAAAGTTTTAATGTCACTGTCACTATTAAAATTATTTGTTAAGAACTATCTGTTTCCGCAAGGCCAAGGACCACCTTCACCCAAAAGGGCTCTCTAATTCTTACAGGGGCCTCTCGTGCCTGCTGCAAGTTTCTCCTCTTTAATTATTGCTCGGAATCACGATTATTCACTTTGACAATCAGAACTGCTACATACAACGTGGCTCATCATTTGGAACTGGTTTCGAGTCAAAAACGCAAGAACCACACCACCACCTGCCAGGTGAAATTCGTACCAATTCGTATCACTGATTCCATGATACTAAACAGTATCATGTACTGATTCGTACCATTCGTACTATTCGTACCCACACTCCCACTCCACAGTGTTCAGCATACATTATAGAATATTATATGTGGTGTTAGTTAGGACCAGAGTATTATATTGTTATAAATTTTTACATTATAGGCGATGAATTGAAAATATATTTTCACAGTTGTATACTACATTATGAAATGTATATTAGTAAAATATTAAGTAGATATTAAAATCATTTCTATATCATTTCACCTGATTTCTCTTCAATTACAAAAACCTTAAAATAAAAACAAAAAACTTTTTACTTATTGATCGTTTTTATTCAAAAACAATTGGGTTCTTTTTCTAGTTAACATAAAACTTACTGTCCAATTTTCAATGCAATCGGACTTTTCTTTCTCAAGTTGTCGTGCTTAAAATAAACGTGACGGACGGACAGATGGACATTTTGAAAGTTGTTCAAAATTCGTTCACTAACACAATGGTATACATTTTTTTGTCTACGAGCGATATTTCCGATTTAAATATGTGCCGATCAAATGCAATATACTTTTCGTTTTCATATTTTCGAAGAATATAATAATGTAGACATTTTTGCTAACAGTAGGAGGCTTTTTAAAAGCAAAGTTTGAAGTTTACTTCCAAATTAATTAATTTAATTATTAGGCCAGGCTGGATAAAGGTTGGACAACAAAATAATTCGTTACAGCACGTGTAGTGGCTGACACGAGAGTTCCTTTAATTAGGAATAAGTCTTTCGGTCGATGTTTGCTAAAATCGAATTACAGCGTTTCGTAGTAATATGTGATTATTACACTTAACGCGCCAGACTTGCAATTTGTTGTAGTCTGGTCAATTTCCTTATTTTTGAAATGATGTATAGAGGGTTGCTTCAGAGAGAAATTACGTTTAGTAAATACCCTGCCCTCTAGAAGCATACTTTGAACATATATATTATATATATATATATATATATATATATATATATATATATATATATATATATATATATATATATATATATATATATATATATATATATATATATATATATATATTGCCATGACATAGCCCACCGATCAATGGACAATGCTCGATTTTAGAATAAAACACAAATTAAAATTCAAAATCAAAATAAAACATTTTATAAAATTTTATCAACACTTTAAATTGCAAATGGTGTACACGTTAAGCGTGAGAGCCATAGCAGGGTGTATTGACTTTCCTCATGTTCAAACTACACAGAAGGAACAGTGAAATGATAGGCAAGGCCTGGTTTAGAAATGCTTTGCCATATTTTGTAATTAAACATGTACTTTGTAAAATATTGTATAAAAATTGTAACATACCTATAGACAAAATCACTCTATACAATCTAATTGTAAAATTAGTGCTTCGAAAACTCTCAACGGCAGGCAAAAGGACCACAGTGCGGGATTTGCTTGTTGGAGCAGTGTAGAACCTACCTAGGTACTTTCTGGCTACAAGGACAGCCTAAAAATAGACAAAATCATTACTATTAAAATTCCAAATAGACTAAACATGTGTTAGAAAGTGAGAAATTACTCATAATAAACTTATAAGTTCATAAGGAACAAAATCAAACAAACATTTTAAGCTCCTATGAATTTGGTCAAAACAAGGCTCGGACAGCCAACGGTAAATTCTAATCATGTCAAAAATTGTGTAAAATGTTAATCGTAATAGACTAAAAAGCATTAAAACATAAAGTTACATACCTTAGTTCACTTAACAGCGTGGTTGTTTCCAACAAAAGACTTGAAAAGGGGGCCACAGCTGACTTTCAAACTTGTATGGGACGCTACCATATTTTTTTGTCAAATTGGTATAAATTAAGATTTTTTCAGTGTAATTTCACTACTAGAAGTTAGACTATGTTACACAATGTTGTTTTAGTGCAAATTGCTACTTGCAATGTCCATAGTTAGGGCTGGACACTTCACAGTATAGGGTCTCCGAGACTCTGAAAAAAACATTTGTTCATGTTAGATTAAATAAAATGTTGTTCTGTATTTATTATGTAAGAAAATACTCTTTATAGCTTTATGTTTGACCTGGAAGTGTTTTTATTAGCTGTAATTAGTTTTTAAGAGTGTTTTTGTGAAATTTCCAACTGATCAGATAACCTCAAAATACATCATTCAAACTAGGCATGTTGCATACCAAAATGATCAGCTTAAAGCTAAGAATAAAGTACAGAAAGAAAAATAAGCATTTTATTAAAAATAAGCTCAAAATCATAAAATTTCCAAAAATAAACATCAAAAGTCAAAATCTGGTACTCCAGATTTTTTTTAAATTGTGAAACCAAGCCAATTAGAAGCCATATTTTAGCATTCAGTCGTTAATTAGCATTTAAAGGGAGAGGTTTATTGAAGATTTGCTGAGATTATAACCTAAGTTTTGAAAAATATTTTTTGTGACCTGTGATTGGTCAAGTCAAGTTTTAACATTTATAATTTTGAAAATTAGTCACGACTCAAAGTAAATACATCTGATGAATTGGAAATTAAAAATCTAAATGGAAATAAAAATTTTATAAACAACAAAAAAGGTATCGTCTTCGAAAATAAAATAAAAGGTGTGTGCTCCGAAAGGTAAGGGTAAAACACCTACCTGCGTCTAAATAAAGTGCCAATTAGTGCAACGCAATCAGTATCCCGGTTTTTCAAGAGGAATATTCAAGAATCCAGACCGTATCAAAACAAAACATCACCATTGTAACGAGTCACTAGACCGACTTGAAGACAGCGTGTCAACAGAGAACTTCAGGCTGTTTCGACAGGACTTTTCGTTTGAGAAGAACGGTCGCGTGGTTGCAACCAAACTTTTGTCGTCAATTGGGATTAGTACAAAGGTAAAAGCTTTTATCAAATTCTAAATAAAGAATATTAGGCACAGAAGTGTCAACTTATTTGTTCGTCTTCGTCATTAAAAATTTTTCAATTTGAACAAAAATTTTCATAAAAGTAAAAACATTGATTATTATCAAGTTAAAAATCTAAAGGCCGATTAGCATAAGTTATTTTAAGAGATATTGTTCACCATTTTGTTAATAAGAAATTCAACCCAGGTCAAAACTTCAAATTTCAAATAAAAAGTTTCTATTCAAACATTTCTGACCAAACTTGTGTATTATTTATTTGCTTTCTGATATTTGTAAAAAGTAAACTTGAACCGGCTTCTTCCCTGAGCAGAGTCAATCCTCCTGGTGTGGAAATCGTGCTGAGAATGCCTGTGTTGTGCATGTAGAGGTGGAAAATAAATTTTGACAGCCCTCGTGCTGCCTGGCGCCCCAAGACTACCTCGCAGCTTACAACATACACACACAGTACAGTGCATTTTATATATATATATATATATATATATATATATATATATATATATATGAAGTGTTGTTGTGCTTCCGAGT